>JAZKJV010009826.1:0-361387 GCA_037367405.1 Ottelia alismoides | reverse complement strand
TTCCAAGGTTGAAGAGAACACTAAATGAAATAGTACTATAAATTTTAAATAACTTAAATAATAATATTAAATACTTAAATAGCTACAGATGAAAAAACGGTAAGAGAAAAATATATATAAAATGATGAGATATACAACTTTGTGAGGGAACCAAGGTGAAATCCAATCATCTGTTAAAGTTACAAACGAAAAACAACACAAAAAGGTATATAATATCTGGTTTCAAATTATCCTATATTTAGATTTTATTTTATACATAAAAACCTTATTTTATATTTTATTATGAAAATATATAACATATACTAAATAATAAATGTTATCTCATATGCATAGGGCAATATATGCCATGATATTAATTATTAAAAGGTGTGCTTGAGGGGCTCGAAGCATACTCCTCGAGGAGTATGAAGAGTCTAGTTTGGCCTCGAGACTCACGTCTAAGACCGGGTTGGCAAGGCGTGTGCCTTGCTTGATCGAGGTTGGTCGAGGCATGAGGCGATGGTGAGGCCTTTTTAAGGTGTTTTGGAACTATGGGGCATTTTATCGGTGATTTTAGTTGTCCAATTGATAGTTGGGGATGTTTATAATGGTCTGGTTTTTCATGATAGTTAGTAAAAGATGAATACCTAAATTTGATGACTCTTTGCTGTCCATATTGGATGTCCAAATATTTGGGTAAAATCTTGATATTACACTCTGAAAAAGGTGAAGCCATAAGTCTCAAAGCAAATAGGACTCTTAGTCCAAATTTTGTTTTGAGGGTATTTGCCTCACTCCACCCACAAGGGGTGATGCGCCTCCCCCCACCCCCTCACCCGTACGTAGGACTGTCAGAAAATTCTCAGGTTTGACATTTCGCTCAGATTCGACTTGCTAAAAGTTTGATTTAGATTCGATTCGGAAATAAACAAACCGAACCTCAAAATCATAGCTTCGTTCAGATTCAGCTCGTTAAAAGTTTGATATAAATATACACGCATAGGTATATGCAAATATACCTACATACATAATTATATAGATAAGTACGATGCACCCGATGTTGCAACCAATTGGCCGCACCTGGGCTCGTAACCTAGTAGCAGTCCGATCAAAGGGGCATTCCACGGTCTTGATTGACCCTCCCATCAAGACCCAAATCCCTCCCTCCTATGTGTTTCCCAAACCCTTGCCACCTTCTCCCCAAACCCGCTCCCATCGCATCTTTGCCTCCCAAACCCTCACTGCCCATCTTCCCCGCCGCCGCTCCCCGTCGCCCCCGCTCAGCTCCCGTCGCAATCCTCCCGCCACGCCGCTTGATCCCCATCGCAGCTCCCACACACCCCTTGTGAAGTGGCTCGTCACCACCTTCCCAGGTCCCCTCTCCCTACTGCATATGTGATTCCAGCGGTGAAGCAGCTCGACTCCTGCAGGATAAATCTTTGTTTGGGTTTTGTTTTTCATAATTTATCATTCAACATATCCAATATCTCCAACTTTTTATATTGCAAGGAATACAACTTTTTCCTTGAAACCCTATATCTTACAGGTTGACTCAACTTTGAATAAACTGTCCCACGATATACAGAACTTTCTATGTACTCCATTATTTGAGAACCATCTACCTACTGTTCTCTTGCTTTCAAAAAAAATTCTACCTACTGCTCCCCGAATATTACAGAGGCACCATACTGCTCTCAGAAAGTAAGTGGAAGAGTAAATAAAAGTTAGTGAACTCCTTGTGCTTCTATGTACATATGGCATCAGATGTTAGGATGTACATGTAGATTATCTATGTACCAAATCAGGGAGTACAAGAGAAAGAAGCATGCCCTCCATTTATGTGTCTTTGTTATCACATGTTAATGAAATCAACCTTTACTGCATGTTCGCTAAATCTGAACTTATCATGTTTATATGCCACTCAAGTGGCAACGAGAGGATGGTTGTTTATGTTATCCGAAATTACAAAGAAAACCAACCTTTAAATATAGTTTGATTGAATAAAATATTGATTCCAAGTAAATGTACAAAAATAGGTTGAAAAATTCTGATTATGTTCATTAAATCATATTTGTAAATCCAATACTTGTGCAAAGGGAATGCCATAAATTTTCAGTCCTACAGTCTCTACGTGTATTCTCATCGCGCTCATGTCACTTTAACACATGACAACAATCACTCAATTTCATAGTCCTGAAGTATTATCATAATTATTATAAATTTAATATATTGTTATCGAGGTTAAAAAAATCAAATGATCCATACAAATCTAAGGGAAAATGATATATAGCATACATTGTTGAAGCATTGTTTTAAAAAAAAGCCTTAGCCAATGCAAAAATATCTACAAATTGGGTATTTCCATTGTTTATTCTAAATTGAACCTTTAACGAATCAGACCAAGCCTTCACAAAACTAAATCGAACCGAAACAAACCTAAACACGATTTCCACTTTATTGGTCGAACCGACCCGAGCTCGAAAGTAACGAACCAAACCGAACCTCAGTTAGTTCACTCAGTTCAGCTCGATTACGCACCTACCCGCACGGACTCACCGACTAGGCAGCGAGATGTCGAGACCCATTGTTGTAAAAGTCGGTCGATTAAGTTGACAAGCCAGTCTAACATTCGCCTAGTTGAGTCAGTAGGTGGCCAAATGACTATTAATCAATTAGATAATAGTCGGTCAGCCAGCTACTTGGGTGATTTTTTCGTAGAGATTCCGTATTTTTCTTATTTTTTGCTTTTTTTTAAAAGCATAATTGGTCTAATATGCTCAATGTTTTATTTAAATTCAATTACTTCTTTTATTTCATTATGATAATAAGAAAATGTATAAATCAACGTAAACACATCAGATATATGTATAAATGTTATATATATAATAATAATAAATCAAAACCGACTAAAGGCTGACTAAATCCGGTTAATCACCCGACTATAGTCCTGTTGACTGAATACCAACTACCGACTTCCGTAACCTTGCCGAGATCCCCCATCTAAACAGTGTGGAAGGTCACATAATGAGCTACATAATAGAACTTTTGAGATGTCTTGAATCTTATCATTTAATTTTTAATAGAAAATACATGATAAGATTCAAGACATCTCAAAAGTTCTACTATATGTTAGGCACATAATATATGATTTTCATTTAATTGTAATTATCTGCAATGCATATATTTTAGTGATAAATATGTAATCTTTTAAATTTTCATGTTAATTATAGCAAATAACTCCCTCTTTAATCATATGAAAAATTAATATAAAGGCACATATAGTTGCTATATCTTTTCTTCTGGTGATCTCTTCTTTTGTAATTTCATTATATATAATAATTCTACATATTATATTTCAGTTAGATAACGTATATATTTATAGAAAATATAGTTTATTGTAGTGTTTATGCACTGTTTATAAACTGGGGCTTAGGCATCAAATCAACGCTTCGCCTTCATTCCCAGGAAAACGGCTTATTCCGACTTTTCATTTTTCAAGCTCTGTAAAAAAATACTTTTGTACATGGGCCAAAGATATATATATATATATACATAGTACAGTATTTTCTATTTTTTATTCTTTTTGGCCATTTAATTTATATTTTCCTTTCAATATAAAATATCACGAAGCTATGCAAAAATTGAACGCATGCTAAAATTATAAGTTAATCTATATAATTTTTGCACGTTGAAAACAAGTTTATTATGTATACAAAAGGTGTTTAAAACCTACTTTTTCACATGTCAACTCTTTCACTTTCAAAGTATTTTTAGCATTTAAAGGATTTTTATTGTTGAACTTTAAAAGTGAGCAAAGGTGAAAAGTTTTATTTAAAAAAAGTTATGCAGATTTGGATTTAGACTTATTTACAACTATGTTTTGTGTTTATTTTACATGTATTTAAGTTAGTATTTTTATGAGTAATTGAACTTTTTTATTTTACATGTATTTAAGTTAGTATTTTTATGAGTAATTGAACTTTTCTATATATATGATAGGAATTTCTACATCCATAACCATGTATACTTTTATATATCATGCATAATCATCCATAATCATGAATTACTCCCTAAAATCTCGAATAGAACTTAACTCTTACATGACAACCCTATCCGTTTTTCCGATAACTATAACGAAATTCGTCAAATATTTAAATATTTCACCCTTTAATTTCACATTATTTACAAATTATGCCACTTCTCCTCCCCCCACCCCATGGGTAATTAGAGTCGTCGCTTTTACCACTGGGAATGGGCTCATGGCTCTGATCTGCCCCTTGCACCATGAACCATTCCATCGAAATCCACGTTGTGCCAGTGCCGACATTGATGAACTTGAAGCATAGGTTCACCTCCCCTCCTCCCTACTATGGGAACCATCATCTTGGAAACTAATGTCTTCACACCATGCCCTAGAATCTGCTATTTGAAAGTTCGTCTCTACACTAATGTGATTCGTTGCTTAGAATATGTTCCATCATGAGATATTAACTACCGTGATATGCATCTGCGAAGGAAGTGTTGTTACATCGTGTGAATAGCTGCTCCAATATTGAGGGGTTGAACCATCATGATAAACAACTCGACAATCTGAACAGTCATTTGTCTCAAGAATCTGACATGCACCTTATTAATATGCCATGGAATTTGATATGCACCATCATGATATTTATCTTCGGAACTATACAAAATATTTGATATGCACCCTCGTGATATTTATCTCTATAATTTGCCTTGAGAATACATGGAGAAATTTATGGATATGAGAATTTGCTATGATAAATTTAAATTTATGAAGAATGTTCAGAAATTCGGCCTAGGCGGGCCGCATATACAGCCGCATATGCGGATGTGGACCATATAGCGCACCACATATGCTATATGTGATGGTTATGCGTTAATCTGGTATACTCAGCCAAAGTAATCCGCATATGCGGCCGCATATGTGATATAACTTCCACCCGACCCGACCCGATAACGACACCCGATGACCCTCCTACACTGCTCGACATTTGAATGCCCAAAGGAACCCTCGCCACCCTAGACTAGTGATGCTACGAACCCTAAACCCTTACAGGTGCCGCGCTCCTATGTCTCTGCCTCCGGTGTGCTCCACTAGTAGCTTCTCCTCCACCTCCGGTGTTCTTCTCCATCTATTGGACCACCTCCGCCTCCAGTGAGCTCCGCCAACGAAAGCTCCTCCGCGCCTTGCCTTGGGTGAGCACCCCCGCTAATCAGCGGGTATTTCTTCACAGAAATCTCTTCTTTTATCAGCAAGTTCTTATTTCCTCCGCCTTGGGTGTCTTCCTCTGTCTACCGTGCATGTTCTTCAATTTTTGTGTTAGTTTTAGAACAATATTAAGTGCTGGAAATTTTAAATACCATGTGGAGGAATACTGGGTAAGTTTTTAGGTTAAATTTGGAAGATTTTTTAGTAGTAAGTGCTAGAACAGTACTATATTTTTTGATGTCTTAAATACTACATCTGGCCCAGCTAGTTGCTCATGACTTGAATTTCCATGAATCATTCTTTGACAAAACTTGGAATATAAGCAGCTAACCGCTCATGGCTTATTTTGAATCATTTTTTACATATTTTATTGTCAATCCTCTTATTACAACAGATTGACAAAGCTTTTATTCTTTGACAAATCTTTTATAATAGCTTTTTAGGTTACTGAATAAAATATTTCACGAATAATGGATAATTAGACTCTTTTATTTTTAAGATTTTTTAAATATCTTTTCATGCATTTAGGTTATCATGGATTCGGAACCAATGCATGCAGAGGAACATGTGTTTTCTATTCCACTATCGATCCGGGATGGAAATATGTGTATCTCATGGAGAAGACCGATCCGAATTCTATGATTTGTCACTTGTGTGGCAAAGTCTTGAAAGGAGGAATTAATCGAATGAAACAACACCTTGGGCACATCAAAGGGAATTGCAAATCATGTTCAAACGCTAACGCTGAAGTGCAGAAGGAGATACATGATTACATTGAGGGAATACTGAAGAAGAAAAACGAGAAAACTGTCAGTTTGAAAGAAATGAGAGAGGTGGTGATTAAAGCTACATGCTCTTCCACAACACCTTGTGACGGAACATGTCTTGGAAAAAAAACCACGATCATTTGAAGATGATATCGAATCATTTGGCACAATATACCAAACAGTTATAAAGGAAACACTATCAAAGGAAGAAAGCATGCATGTCAACAAATATGTCGCCAAATCCTTCTATGATTGTGATATTCCTTTCAATATGGCTACAAAGAACTCCTTCATACGCATGTGTGAAGCAATTGGCCAATACGGAAGCGGCTACAGGTCTCCATTTTATTATGAAATTGCAGAGCCTTTGTTAAAGAATGAAGTGGAAGAAACAAAGGAGTTTTTGAAGGGGTACAAGGATGCATGGAAAAAAGTGGATGTTCTACCATGACAAATATGAACTGGCATGAGGGGAAGAAGCATAATGAATTTGTTCGTTAACTAAAGTTTGAGCACATGTTTTCTGAAGTCCTTGGATGCATCAGCCGATGCACACACCGCTGAATATATATTCTCCTTGGTGGAGGATAGCATCAAGGAAGTTGGAGTGGATAATGTTTTGCAAGTCGTGATTGATAATGCATTTGCTAATATGGCGGTCGGGAGGCACCTCAAGACTAAATATCCAAAGAGTGGGTGCCTTACCAAAGGTGGAGGAAGAAGAATTTATCACGTATTTTAACAGTGACAGTGATGATGAAAAAGTTCCTCCTGTTATTTTTGACGGCTTAGAATAGGAGTTTGGTTATTTGTGTGTGAACATTTGTCTAAGTCAACATCCTTAGATATTTCGTTACGAATATTATCTTCGCTTTTAAATGGATGACTTTGGAAATGCTTTGGTTGAAATCACATTGTACAAAAAAACCTTCATTTCATATTTCTTACATGTTATATTTTTTTAAAACATAAATATCTAGTGTTTGAATTTATTAATATATTTTTAATTATCTTTATATTAAAATAATAGAAACTACATAATCCACATATACTTTTGTATACACTTCCGTGTGGCTGCTAACTCACTTCAGACCACCTGATCGAACGAACACCGCATACCGACATTTTGAACCTTGTTTGTGAACACCTCTGGAGTTCAAAATTTATGAATCTGGGGCACCACACATCTGTTGCAATGTGCAACTACGCAGATCTGATTGCCCCAGATCTGATCTTGTCGATGCTATGTAACTATGAATCCCTTTTGTTGCCATGTTGCTATTATGAATTATACGTGAGGGAAGTAAATAAGAAATTATTTACTATGCATCACGAAAAATGTGGAATATTTAGCAAACAATTTTCCAAAAAAAATGTTAGTTCATCGTATGAACTAGAAAATGTAGCACAACGATTTGTGCATCTAGAAATCAAATATATAAAGAAATGATTTCCTTTATAATTATAATAATCATGATGAATAAGAGAGGTAAATCAGGATTACCTTTGATGCGTGAGTTTCTACGAAAGAAACCTCCCGAATTGAAGTCTGATATGTAGATTTCTCTTTCGTGAGCGTGGAGATGAGTCGTGTTGCTTCCCACCACATCAACTAGGGAAACAAGAAGAGAGGTGTGAGAGTTGAAGACTCTCAAGACTCTCTCGCTCTCTCAAAGGTTCACCGATTTAGAAGACTTGCTCTCTTGATTGTTGTGTAAAAAGGAGGTCTTGCCCTCCTTTTATACTTAAAACACACGTCCAACATGTGTCTTGGTAGTCCTTGGAATTTAAATCAAGGGCTAAGACCAAATCCTAATTCAATAAGGATTATCTCCTTATTATCTCAAATCAATATTAAATAATTAAAATAAAATAAGCAACAAATTTAGAGTCCAAATATTAATTAGAACTCAACAATATGGTGGACTTAATATACACGCACACCACCTTCCATAAATGGAAGTTGTTGCAAATTTTAATTAATTCATTAATTCATTTAATAATCATATTATCAATATTGGAGAAATTATGGAGTTAATCATTAAAGTCTATAAATCATATTCACGAACCAAAATTAAATGTAAATCCAATTTGCATCTACAAAACTAATGTGAATCAAATTCACAAAATCTCATGTCTTGGAAAAAATGAAATCATATTTACATAAATATTTATAGGAATCACATACATATAAATATTAATTATAGTGAATCACTATTTACATTAATTAATGAGTTATGCTTGTGAATCATATTCAACAAATTGCCCTTATCAATAATATGTAATAATCATAATTTTTTTTGACATGCAAAAGATGGTGAGCTCCCGAGTCAGGAGTCACCACAGATTGTATTAATACTTGGAAATAAAGGTTATATTACAAAGATGTCCAAAAATTAATGTAATAATCATAATTATTACAATATTGTCATTAACATGTATGAGTCCTAATCCAATTAGGACTCATAAGAAAGGAATGCGCATACTTGGAAATAATGTCGGGAAGATTATTCTATCCATATATAATGACCTGAAACGTGGATAGCTATCGAATTTCAGGGTTTATACTATTTTTTGGAAGAAAAAAATCCGTCACCTACGAACATTGAGCTCGAGTTGTAACGCTTTACATTCTTAGTGAGCTCGATGAAACGCATCACTCTCCATCAGCTAGACAAAGTATCGGTGAGTTGAATCCAACTTCCTTGACCATTTCTAATCATAGTCCAAACTATTTGGAGCTAAGAAATGAGCTCTAGAAGCATGTATACTTCCATTTCCATGACCATTTGGGTATCCAACATTTAGATATTGAAATTTGGATTGAAAACTGGATTCAAATGAATTGTGATTTAATCCAATTAAATCATAGATCATCTAGTTAAATGGAGCCACTAAAATCCATCATGTTTCATCACTTCTTCGGTATGGAAGTGCCATACTAGATGATCCATTACAACAACAAAAGTAACCCTGAGTATTCCAAATAATCATTCTTCCTTCACACTAGAAGACTTTGATAAATATGAAGTTCAAACTCCGATTTTATTGTCTTCTTCGGAACGTATCAATAGATTTCTCATATGATAATTGGGCAAAAATATTAATCATATACTTTCCAAAAGTATATATTAATATCTTGAATTCGTGTCTTATTTCATAAACAACACGACCATGCATGGAATTCATTATGACCCCAAAATATCTTATGAGCGAGTTCTGTCTTCCGGTTCATCAACTATGAACATGTATGATTCCTTCGAAAGATCATACATCTCATATGACTTCATATGCATACCAAAATGTCGAAATATGGATCTTGGCTAGGACACCAACCTATTAGTCTTTCAAATATGCATACTTAGGTATATAGATGCATATTTGTCTCAGGTCAAAGGATGTGTGCCTTATCGTGACAGTTGCGATTCAGGTTTTAGTTTATCTCAACCTCATCAAGTCAACTCTTTGGCTTGATTATTCCAACACTTCTGAATCCCCATTCTTATGCAGAGGACCTGCATCAAGAAGTCGGTTGGAAATCAGTCTTTAGAGAAAGATTAACATCTCTTTCTCAGACTGGAGATCTTTATTGAATATCACATGTTTGAAGTCAGTTGTATTCTCCCAACAGCATGGCATTCAATATAGCCATGACACATAACTCTAAGGGTGTGTTCGTTTGGGGGGTTACCCCCCATTTTGGGTGGGTTACCCCCCAAAACCCATATTTCCAACCCACTTGTGGGGTCCACCATCTTTTCACCAAAAAAAATATATTTTATATCATCATATCATCTAAAAATCATAAAATACTCTACTTCTACTCATTATTTCAAATTTCAATACAATCACATCACAATAACTACCCACTTTTTCAAATTCCAATACAATCATATCATAATAACTATCAATTTTTTCGAATTCCAATACAATCACATCACACAAACCCTCCCAACCCTTAACCCACCAACCAAACACACTAACACAAAACTGGGTTATCCACCCCTAGATAACCCACCAACCAAACGCACCCTAAGGGCCTGTTTGGTTGCAGGGTTGGGCAGGGTTGGCCCAACCCTGGTTACTATTCACAATGGGTACTTCCTCCTCATAGATTACTATTCACCCATTCCAACCCAGCCCAACCCAACCCAGTCCAACCCAGCAACCAAACAGGCCCTAATTGTACAAAAGGAACTAAAAAATAAAATGCATTCATTCAATTATTCATTTCAATTCAGATGGACATGATAAAAAAAATAATAACTTTTATTGCATTTAATGGGTCGTTGAGGGCTTACAAGTCTAATAGTACTAACCGTGCACAACAATAAGTTTTGGAGACGCAGAGGCAGCGTAGAGGATGGACGAGGGGAGGATATAGTATGAGGGAGGCTAGAGTTTAAAAAATGGTGTGAGTAAGTGCAGGGAGTGGTGGCGCTACTGCATTTACCCTCCATCGATGCCAAGGACGAGGTTGACCCCTTCAACAACACGGTCATGGTCACACCGAAGGAGCAGGGAAGGGAGGTGATCAGCGAAGGTGGGGAGGGATAGGAGGAGGGAGGGGAGATGGAAGGGGTGAAGGAAGGGGCAGGAGGGAGGGGAAAAGGGCGGAGGGGCTGGAGGGGGTGGGGCTTGAGGAAGAGCCAGGGGAAGAGCTGGTCGGAGGGGAGGGGGCTGGAGGAAGATGACATGAAATGAGGAAGGGGAGGGGACAGAGTTTTTTGGTGTTATTAATAGCAATTGGATTAAATATAGGTTTGATTAACTCAGGGGTTTGGCTGGGTTAATGGACTAAAGCATCATATATGTGAAACGGAACCATTGGTAAGGGTTCTGGATGTAATTCACGATTTTTTTAAATCAAGTGTAATTCACGATTACGAAGGGTTATGTACGATATATTGAAAGTAACATAGTTATGGGAGTAAAATCCCTAGATTCTATATATATAATGGTGCAAAAAAAGTTAAGTCAATTAGACTGGATTGAAATTCATATACAAGTGTGAAGTTATCCTTATTATGTAATGCATTTGTCCATAGTGTTCAAAAACTAAAAACTATAAGTGTGAAGTTTAGCTCTTTTAACTCTGGGGTTTTCTGTTATTTTTATAAATCAATGTGAGCGTAGAAGTTAGTTCTACACACGGTTTAAAAAAACGCGCCTCGAGGCGCCTTATAAATCAATGTGAGCGTAGAAGTTAGTTCTACACACGGTTTAAAAAAACGCGCCTCGAGGCGCAAAGGCGCTCGAGGCGAAACGGGGCGTTGAGGAATCGCCCTGAGGCGACCGCCTCAGACCCCCTGGCAGAGGCGTGCGCCTCGGATGCCTGAGGCGGTCGAGGCGAGGCGAGGCGAGGCGTTGAGGTGGGGCGAGGCGCAAGGTGAGGCGTTGAGGGCTTTTTCAAGTATTTTTTCAAAGAAAAAAATGGTCCTATTCGTATTTTCATATGTTTATAAAGGTTTTATTGTTGAGTATATATTTATGCAAGATGAATGCTTAAATTTGACCTCTTTCATATTCATATGCTTAAATTTGACCCCTTTCATTTTCATATTTAACATTAACATGTCCAATTATTTCAATAAACTCTTACTATTACACCTTTAAACATATAAGAAAGTGTATATCAATTCAAATACCCATATAAGAAAAAAATTGGACGGGGGTGCTGCCCCCTGCAACCCCCGCAAGGGGGGCCAACCTGGGCCCCCCCTAGCCCCCCCAGGCTCGCTGACCGGGCAGCGAGACCCCGTACGAGTAGGGTATGGTGGCACGGGGGAACATCATACGGTTCTTCATCTGCTTCAGTAGAACATACGATTAGGATTCAAATCGTATGATTCATATCAACAACTTGGATATCTTTAGTGGCAACTATAACCAACCTTCTGATTGGGTAGAAATTTAGTAGAAAGGTTTATGGCATTAACATATCATCATAAAGTTTCCTTTTGATTTCCTTTTTCGTGTTCTTATCTTCGTAATATCATCATATAATACATTGTTATATACTATATGTTTGTCAGAATATATTATTTCACCAATAAATATATTTATTATATATTTTATAATTATTTTTCTATACAAACTGAGGCTTACGCCTCGACCGCCTCGAGGCTACGCCTCGCCTCGCTTCCAGGGAAAACGCCTCGTTCCGCCTTTCGTTTTTTCAAATCTTGGTTCTACATATAAACAAGGATTGGCAGTGGGTATCAGTGTTCACGAATGCGCCCTGAGCGGCCGCATATACGCGCGCGGACCCAATGACGTGCCGCATACGTGAATCGGACAACTATGCGCCCCAAGCGCATGAACGGACCGCATATGCGGGCTATGCGGCCGCATATGCGATCCGTTCGGCCGCTCGGTCTTTGTCGGATCTCGTATGTCCGATTAAGGGTAACCCCTCATCCCGAGTCCCGCTTTACGATTTTTAGGAAGAGATTAGGGCTTCGATCAGACCTCCCGACTCCTCAAGTTCTCGAGAGCCCTAATCACACCAGTCTCCTCCGCCAGTGCCTCCACCGGTCTCCTCCACTCTCGTGAGCGCCAGCGCCTCCACCGGCCTCCTCCGCCTCCTCCGCCCCTAACCAGCCCTCGAATCGCGAGCTCCAGCGCCTCCACCGGACTCCTCCGCCTCCTTCGCCCCTAACCCGCACTCGGCTCGCGAGTGTCAACGCCTCCACCGGACTCCTCCGCCTCCTCCCGTCTCTTCTGCCTCCTCACAGGTCCTCCTCTTCTTCACAGCTCCTCCGGGATTCCTACATTGAGTTAATTCTGATTTATTTCCTACATTGTTATATTTAAGTTGTTACCTGTTAGTTCTAGACACTTAAAAATTTGTGCTTCGTCAACTGATATTCATGTGTAGAGGGGCATTTCAAAGGTCCAGCATCAAAAGGTTAAAGATATTCATGATGGCTAAGATGTAATTGGTAATCCAACAAACATTCAAACAAATCATTCATTTTACTAACAACAATTTGTCATGTATAAAGGTTAAAGATATTCATTTTTCACAATTTTATTAAGGTTCAACATACCAGTATGACCTGCCATGAATCACTTCAGGTATTCCATTGAAAAAGAATACTCGTCACTTAACATGTTTTTTTATATAAAATAGGTTTGCATGTCGCACCTGAAATATAATTTGCATATACAAAATTGACCATTGAAAGTAAGCAATTACCTAATTTTCAAAAGTTACAATAATAAGAAAAAATGGCTAAAGGTCATTTGTGCCTGTTCCTAATTTTAAAACATATTCTTAAGTCGTTTGTGCATGTTCCTAATTTTCTCCATCATTGCTATCCATTGTGCCTGTTCCTCTTCTTCAACTTATTGTGGGTCAGGAGCCTTTTGTTTCCTATGTAAAAAAATAGTTACGTAAAGAAGAAATGAACAATGATTAGATTCTACTTAATTATATTAGGGTCTTACTTGAGATCCTTCAGGTATATTATATATGCATCTCCATCACCACTTCATGAATTTGGCTTGTCTGGGAATGGATATCGGAAAAAACAAGAGGGTGGTGATTAATGATAGTTATTAAGATTAATCATGGAACAGAACAAGAGAATGGAGGTGGGGAAAGGCGACCTGAATGTCCAATTCCATTGTTAGTTGTTACACATGTGCCCCTATATTAGACTTACAAATAATGTGAATTTACACATGTCCAATCATGCCCATCCTTATTCCTTCATGTGTATCTTATTTGTATATGCATATTAAAGTTTTTGTTCATATTTTTATCTTATAATTATGATTGAATGCCAGGAAACTATGGCATCTAGACTACCATCTGACAGCGGTTCTTCTCCTACGCCTGGAACTGGAAGTGAGCCTCATATTCAAAGAAGCGATACTTCAGAGTTTTTTGTGCCTCCTGGTTCTAATGATCCGGGATGGAAGTATGCTTTTTTAGAGAATCCAAGTACCCCGAGCATGGTCACTTGTCGATTGTGTCGGAAGGTTGTGAAAGGAGGGATCAATCGCATGAAGCAACATTTGGCTCACATTAAAGGCAATACATCATCTTGTCCCAAGGTGTCTCCTGAGGTGAAAAAAGAAATTATGGACAACATGGAAGGAATTAAAGTGAAAAGGAACGAGAAGACACAGAGGATGAAAGACATTCAAGGGCAAGTCTGCATCAAGATGAATCAACCCTTGGTTGATGAAGAGAGGGATGGGAAAAGGCCCCGAACTTCAGCAGAAGATGTGCCTGCGGAGAATCTCCACCAATCCACCATCAAAGATACCTTTGCCAAGGAGGAGCGTGCACGTGTGAATTCTTTCGTGGCAAAGTATTTCTATGACAATGACATTCCTTTCAATGTTGTCAAAAGTGACTCCTTTCTTCAAATGTGTGAAGCAATTGGGCAGTATGGAAGGTCATATAAGCCTCCAACATATTACGAGCTTTCAGAAACTCTTTTGAAGGAACAGGTTAAGGAAACAACAGATTTCTTACCAGCGCATCGTGATACATGGAAGACTTCTGGATGTTCCATTATGACAGATGCATGGACTGATAGGAGAGGAAGGAGTATAATGAATATTTGCATCAACTGTGAACTGGGAACTAGTTTTCTGAATTCAATTGACTCGTCTGCAGATTCTCATACCGCGGAGTACATTGCTTCCTTAGTGGATAAGTCCATTGAGGAAGTTGGGCCCGAGAATGTAGTCCAAGTGGTGACAGACAATGCATCTGCCAATATGGCTGCAGGCAGAATCTTGAGAACCAAGTACCCACGGATTTTCTGGAGTTCTTGTGCAGCACATTGCATCGACCTTATGCTAGAAGAGATTGGAAAAGAATCGAAGGTGAAAACTGCCATCACAAAGGCAAGGATATTGACTGTATTCATATATAGTCATGCCAAAACATTGAGCTTAATGAGACAATTTACACAAAAGGGCGAGATAGTGAGGCCGGGAACAACAAGATTTGCCACCACATATCTCACTTTGCAATCTGTGATGGAGAAGAAAGATAAGTTGAGACTTATGTTTTCTTCTGATGAATGGAGAGCTTGTAAATGGTATAAAACCAAGAAAGGGGAAATGGCTTCAGCCATAGTTTTGAGTCCTTCATTTTGGACTCAAGTGTCTTTGACATTAAAGGTCTTTTCTCCGTTGGTACATGTTCTGCGGATTGTTGATGGAGATAGGAGGCCGGCTATGGGGTTTATATATGGTGAGTTGCAAGATGCTAGAAAAGAGGTCATGAGCATTTTCAAAGATGTCGAAGCGTCTTACAAACATTTTGTTGATGCCATTGACTCAAAGTCAAAAGGAAGACTGGATAGCCCCCTCCACCTTGCTGCGTACTTTTTGAATCCCTATTTCTTTTATAGGGATAATGCTCAAATCCAAAGGGAAGGTCTCGCTTTGAAGGGATTCTTGGATTGTATGGATATTTTTTATCCTGATTTAGAGATCCAAGATATCATCACCAGGAAGGAGTTGCCTTTGTATGAAAGGGCAGAGGGATCATTTGGCAAACCTTTGGCTATCAGACAGAGGTCAATCATTGATGATGATTTCAATCCAGGTATAATTTCTCATTAGAATTAATAGAATTATATGTTTAACGATTATTAACTATTTTTTCGAAAATAGCCCGTTGGTGGGGATTGCATGGCATGGAAACGCCGCATTTAAAGGAAATGGCAATGAAAGTTTTGAAGTTGACAGCCTCTTCCTCGGGTTGTGAAAGGAATTGGAGCACCTTTGAGGCGGTAAAGTTAAAAAATTGGTGCCACATGTTATATGTTGTTTCTCATTAATGATGTGGTTGATGATATATTTATGATTATTTTGTAGATCCACACGAAGAAAAGGAATAGACTTGAATTCAAGCGACTAAATGACTTGGTGTATGTCAGATTCAATGCCAAATTGAGAAATCATCATCTTAAAAAATGAAATGATCCATTTACCACAAATGATAGAACTCATTTGAGAGATTGGATTGGTGAAGAAGATGAAGGAGATGACGAAGTTTTCCAAGGATCGGGGCTGACGTGGAACTTAGTGGCTGATGCAACGGGTACAGAAGATCTCGTGCAACATAGAAGAAGCCAAAGGCATGCTACTGGTTCAACCTCATTGTCGAATTTGAACGAGGAAGAACTCCTATCCGAGGAAGAAAGTGAAGATGAAGATAATATCGCAGTCGAATTTGATGATGAATAGATTAGAATTGCTTTGTACTTTGTACCTCATTATCGTTTGAACATTTCACTTTTCTTATGCTATCTTAGTCAGTACTTTTGCTCATGTTATTTGTTTTGAACTTCAGTTTTCTTTCATATTGTTACATATTTTGGTGGTTGTTGTTAATTATTATGTTTGCTAATTGCTCTATCGAAGTATTGATATTTGATTGATGGATAAATGAAAGTCATCTTTTTTATATCTTATGTTGGACCACAATTATTCATAAGTTTAGTTCAGTTGTAGTCAAATTTGTATATATTTATTTATTTTTAAATAAAAAATTAGGAAACCGCGTAGAACCGCATATGCCCCCGCATACCGCTTAAGCGCTATTCAGTGACCTGTCCGAACGCATACGCATACCGCTTTCCTGAACCTTGGTGGGTATTACTTTTTGGTTATTAAAAACAGACTATTTTTTATTTTTTAATACTTATAACTCTCCAATGTGCAAAAAGAATTAATTAGAATAGACAAGCAAAAAAGAATAAATTAAAATAGACAAAGCCTTTCCCACATTAAGTAGGATCGACTACATGGATTCTTTGCCTCCATTCAAATCTGTCTTGGGTCATTCTCAGACTTAGATCCAGATAACTAACCATTAGGATAACCTCTTTCTAACACTTTTTGGAGACTTAGATCCAGATAACTAACTATTTGGATAGTATCCTTCTAACACTTCTTGGATCTTTCCTTCCATCTCTTAACCGGCTCAACATCCCAGATCTCGCATTTTCTAACTGATACATCAGCCGACCTCCTTTGCAAATATCCAAACCATCTTAAGCGGTCTTCTCTCATCTTATCCTCCGTCAGAGCTACACCAACTTTCTATTTGATCGCATCGTTCCAAGTTTGATCTTTTCATGTATGACCGACCACACATACTTCCACATTCATTCTTCATACTTCCTCCCCATTTTAGAGCCTACCCTCTAAAAAGGTTGTGAGAAATGGACTATTTCTTTCCTCTCACATATAGAAAAGTAGTGAGGAGAAAGAATAGATTCTCAAAATTAATCTCGATTTCCGCTCTCTTCAAAGAAGATTATAACAGCTCCTCATTAGGGTGGCATCGCACATCCCAAGCTAGTCACAACTGCCAAGCTAACAACGACTGAACACGGCCAACAGATCCGCACGTTGATAACAAATGCCTTTCTTCTTGCACTGTCATGTATTGATTGCTTCTCCCTTTCGACCCACTACACCATAGTATTTTCATCTCTGTTAGTGTTATTCTCTGCACATGTCTATGGCTCGCATGCCAACATTTAGATCCATGTAACATAGTGGGTCTCACGATCTTTCATTTTCAAATGAACTTTCCTATCACATATAATAGTAGAGGCTCATATCCACTTTAGCCACCATGTATTTATTATATGAGTAACATCTCCGTCGATTTCCCCATCATGTTGCAAAATAGATCCCGACTATCTAGAAGAATCATTCTTCAGAATCTTATCTTCTACTATCTTCACATTGACTCCTTCACCACTGCTCCAATCAAATGTGTATACTATATATTCACTCTTAGCCCAACTTATATGAAATCCTTTAGTCTCTAAGGCACGTCTCAAACCCTCAAGCTTCTCATTTACTCCATCTTTGGTTTCACCAATCAACACGATATCATAGGCGAACAACATACACTAATAAGGTATCTCACCCTGAATGTGACTAGTCAACTCATCCATAATCAAAGCAAAAACTGAATGGACTCAAAGATGAACCTTCATATAGAGCGATGCCGATGTCAAATTAGTCAGTGTTCTCATACTAGATCCTTGCACAAGATAAAGCCCCATGAAACATATTCTTTATAAGGTTAATGTACAACACATGCACTTGTCTTTCTCCAAAACTGTAAATAAAATCTCCTGTGAAACTAAATCATAAGCCTTTTCCAAAATCAATAAAGATCATATGGTAGTGCTTCCTTTTATCTCTATAAATCTCTATTGCTCTCTTCAACATGTGGATAGCTTCACTAGCTGAGGAACATGGTGGTTCATCAGTTTCATAACTCTGTAATTTGAATAATTTCAAATGTCTCCTTTATTAAGGTAGAGGTACCATGATGCTTTTCTTCCATTCTTCATGCATTTTCTTACCATGCCAAATAACATTAAATAAATTTGTGAGCCAAGTCAAACTACATTCACCTAGATTTCTCCATACTTCTATACAAACGTCATCAGGTCCTACATCTTTCTCAAGTTTCATAACCTTCAAAGCCTCTCCTCTACTTCCTTCTATAGCTTGCACAATTCAAGTAACTTTCACTACTAGCTAGATCACCCAAAGTGATTTCTTTATTCCCTTCTCCAACGAAAAGCTTATAGAAATATTGTTTTTGTCTCGTCTTTATACCCTTCTTAATAGCAAACGCGTGTTCATCATCCTAAAGCAACTCAATTAAGAAAGATCTCTGGTCTTTCTTTCTCTTGCCTTGACCCAACTGAATATATCATTTTGACTTTCGTATGAGTCAAGCTTTTTGTATAAAACTTCATAAGATTTTGACTTAGCTTCACTTACAACCTTCTTTGCTTCCTTCTTCGATATTTTGTAGTTTGTCACAATTCCCTCTATTTTGTCCTTATATAGAGCTTTAAAGCAAACTCTTTTCATTGTAAGCTTCTCATGCACCCCTTCACTCTAGCACCAAGCCTCCTTTTAGCCCTAAACTCCGCCAGTAGACTCGACCTAACATCTCATTAGCTACCTTCAGATACAAGAAGCTACCGCCTTCTGCATCTCATTTGCATTTCTATTACAATCCCAACGTGAGTATTCTAAAACCTTCTCACTAAAAGTTAATTACTTCAGTTGAAGATTCCACCATCTAGTTCTAATGGTCTTGGAACCATCCTTTTCTTTACCAACATTTTTTACATGCACATCCATGACTAGCAATCGATGTTGAGATGTCAAACTCTCTCCTGGAATTGCTTTGCAGTCGTTGCAACCAAGGTTTTAAAAAACGAAAGGCGGAACGAGGCGGTTCCACCAGAATCGAGGCGAGGCGTAGCCTCGAGGCGGTCGAGGCATAAGCCTCAGTTTTCCCCAAAAAATTTACTAATCTAACATATTCTAGTACATAAATCTCAAGAGAGCAATACAATAACACATATCTAGAAGCATAAAGCAAGTAAAGGAATTCTAATGCAATCGATCGTTGTCTTAAACCCATAGACGATCAGTGTATCAAATGTTAGAATTAAACACAAGACAAAATAGAGTACAAAACACAATTTGTTCCAACTTCTAAAATTCAAATCCTATTTGTAGTTCAAAAAGTAGAATGCCAAATGCCAGTTCATGTTCTTGAATCTTGTCTTGTAGACTCGTAAAGATCTTCTAGTCATTGCCATGAACTCTATCATCGGCATCATCCTCCGATTCACTACTGCTCATTGGATCATCCAATGAATCATCCATGTAGTTTAAATTTTCTTCATCATCATCTCCATCACTAACATCATCTCCAGTATGAACATCGTCGTCATCAATATCAACCACAGCTTTACCTGTATTATAAAATACCATTGTTATTTGTTAGTATATTATATTTTTGTTCTAATGAAATAAGATTAACATCGCATTTCCCTTTCTTTCTCTTGTTCCTACGAGAATCATCTTGTTGTTCATCAGCTTCCTCAACATCCTCCTCCAGAGGAGTATTCGCATCAAGCTCATGATATGCACTGTATTCACATGTCTGGAGCTCTAAAACCCACTCATCACCAGAATCGACATCTTCCAAGCATAGGGGATCCTCCATAGTCTTTTTCTTGATCTCCCTCTGCTTCAACTTCAAGTTGAACATCACATAAACCAAATCATTTAGTTTTGCTTGTGTGAGTCGATTTCTCCTCTTCGTATGTACCTACTCAATAGTCAATACATATGGGCATGCTTAGAACATATACAATTAGGTCATATGTTTATGATCTACTCAAGTCAAAATACTACCTGATTAAATGAACTCCAATTGCGTTCACAACCAGATGCACTACATGTCAAACTCAAAAATTTTGTGGCAAACTTGGTTAGCTCAGGAGTATCATCTCCGAAAGCCCTCCACCAGTCAGCTGATGATGGTGATAAATCCATAATATATGGTTAAATTCAATCATGAAAAGCAAAGAATAATGGATCTAGAGGATCAGAGATCTACATACCTGGACTCCTTTTCTTGCGTGTGTTCACAGCATTGGAATATCCAAACAAGCCTCGTGCATTCCTGAAAGCATCTATCTGTAGATCTACTTTCTCCCTCTCCAATGGATCACTTATCAACCTCTCCATGCAAGAATACAATCCAATTTTTATCTCTGTGTGTGTGGAAAATGAGGGTTCGTAATGATATTGGGGATTGAGAAAGTAGGCGGCAGCATGCAAATGAGTATGAAGTTGGCGATCCCACCTAGCATCCACGATGTCCCAAAATGGCTTGTACTTTTCCTCTTCATTTCCTAATGCATGTGCAATTTCCTCCTTGGCTCTGTCCATAGCTTCATAAATGAATCCCATTGGGGGATATTTTTCGGAATCAACCATCCTTAAAACCATGACCAAAGGTCTGGTTGTGCTAATCACAAAGGCAACGCCGGGCCAAAAAGATTTGCGTCTCAAAATTGTGTTGCATGCACTTTGCCCTTGGGGCTTGGAAGAATAGGGGCTCCTCTTCCATGCATAGGAAGCAAAAAATGACTCGAGGGAGTCCCTAACAGTGATCAATCTCTGTAATGTCAAGAAAGCCGTAGCAAAACGGGTAACGGCAGGTCGGACCAAATCTCCCCCAATCTTTGCCCTGATCATGGACAAAACCCAACCATGTGCATAGATGTAGTTGATGACTCTCTTGGCTTTTTTTGAAAACGGAAGCATGCAAAGGCAATTTCAAAATGTCTTCTAGCATCAAATCAATGCAGTGGGCGGCACACGGGGTCCAATATAAATGTTGTCTCTTCTCTATCACCAATTTTCCAGCCGCTTTGTAGTTTGAGGCATTATCAGTTATAACTTGTATGACGTTGTCTTCCCCATGGCCTCAAATTTCAGCGAAATTCGGTCGAATTTCTGTCGAATATCGATATCCAGTCGAAATGGAAATTCGACCGAAATGACCGAAATGACCGAAATATGAGGGTCCTAGTACAAAAAATGACCGAAATGACCGAAATTTCGATCGAAATTCCACCGAAATTCCATCGAAATTCTGTTTTGGTCGGTACCGAAATGGTGACCGAAACCGACATTTAAGGCTTTGGTCTTCCCCAACCTTCTCAACTACATCATCGAGCAGAGAAAATAGTAATTGTGCACTCTTTGTTTTGTCGGATGCATCAATGGACTTCAAGAACCAAGTCCCAGTCGGATTGTTCACTAAAAAATTGATAAGTGAACGACCTTTTGTATCCGTCCAACCATCAGACATGATACTACAACCTGTCTCTGCCCAAGAAGCCTTTGCCGCTTTCATCACATTGTCGATGTTATTCACTTCTTCCTTCAATATCCATGTTCTCAACTCGTGTGCTGTTGGAGGTTTCAATCCCCTCCCAAATGCACCAACAGAATGAACCATTTGTTGAAATGATGGACTATTTGCACAATTAAATGCTAATCCATTTTCAAAGAAAAATCTTCCAATGTCACGACAAACACGAGCCCTCTCCTCTTTCTTCCATGACGCATTCAATGTCATTTGATGTTGCTTCTCTAGGACATTTGTAGGCCCAATAGTTGGACTTCCCGAGCCGGTCATACCAACAAATAAGTCCATCGGACCCCTCACCTGCTTCACACTGCTGGATCCTCCTGTGCATGTTTGAGGATCGTTACTTCCACGAGGTTCTTCCATTCCAAAAGCTCCCACTCTGCAAAGCTCCTCCATCTCTTCCACAGCTCTTCTATTTTTTTCTTCGTGCACTGCTAGCAAACACTTCATTTGATTGGATACTTCAGCTGGAACTTTTGGGCATGCTTTAACATTTTTCCCTGTTTTGGCGAGGTGGTGCTTGAGTCTTGCAACTCCACCAGTTATCCTCTTAGCACAGAAATTGCATTGAACATAAACATAACCCTTGCCCTTCGTAGACTCGTCCATTTCGATTTGGACACAGTATTTCCATCCAGGGTCGCTTTGACCTCCTTCAGAATCTTTCGCGCCTCTCTTCTTTGCTTTTGGCATTTCTGAAATTCATTGCACAAAAAGCAAATACAAGTACAAACAATTTGTCATAAAGTTTGAAATTTGAATCACAGATTCACAACAATCACAGTTCACAAATCACAAGATTCACACTGTTGTGGCATACTGTTTGGCTACTACTAGCTGATGGAGGTATGGTTTCTCTAAAGGATCTACAAAATTAGACAAATTATGAAGATCCCAGTTTTGCTTCAAATAATTAAAATGTTATACACAGTTGTGGCATACTGTTTGCTTCAAATAATTAGACAAATAATTCAAAGGATCTGCACTGTTGTGGCATACTGTTTGCTTCACAAATGTTATTGTTTTTTGTGTATATTCCAAATAAAAATTTCGTAATTATATTTCAAGCATCAAATTATTAAATAGAATCGATTCACCTTTAAACTTCGATATAAATATTTGTACCCATTTGATGCAACCTAAATGTTCAATAACCTAAATGATGAGTCGAGCAATGGAATTACTGAAACAAAACGACGAATGAACAAGAAATGATGCACGACAGGCCAAAATCAGCAACAACAATGATCAAGTATTCGCGTTTTAGCACCGATTGTGATCCACAAAAGTTAGGGCAAATAGATGAGTCACGAGGATTAGAAAATTTATCGCAATATTGCACTACTAGGGGTCTCAACGATTCACCAAACCAAGTCGACAATATAACAATCCACAAACTATATTATGCGGTGGAATAAAATGGGAAAAATATCGCTCATACCACAACCGGCAAGGACTAAGAGGCGCGCTTCAGATCTGATCCACGCTGTTCTCGGCGCTTGGAATTCCGTTGGCGGTTTTGGGGTTTCCACTGGCAATCACGCGCGTCGGCGGGTACCCACACCTGGGCTGGCGGATGCGAGGAGCTCCTCGGGACGGCCGAAGATGTCACAGCGGTAGGGGAAGGTGGCAGCGGCTGTCGGAATGAAGGGTGAGAGGGAAGAGGGGCGAGTCAAGGGGTCAGGCGGGCTGGGGCGGTGTGAGAAGGCAGGGAAGATGTCGGCGGCGGCGATAGGGAGGCTGGAGGGAGTGGCGCGGGGCTGGCGAGTAGCGAGCAGGGGGGGGGAGGCAGATGCGAGTGGCGGTGGTGTTGGTTCGCAAGGGAAGAGGGCGCTGGCGGCGCGCGAGGCGAGGAGGGAGTTGCGGGAAGTCGATGCGGTGGGGAGGGGGGGGAAGGTGCGATGGAGAGGGAAGGCGGCGGGGTGGCGAGGGGACGAAGAAGAGAAGGCGGCGTTGGGGGTAGGGTTACGGGGGATGGGGGAAAGTCGGGGAGAGAGAAAGGTCGGGAGGGAGGAGGCGCGGGATTGGAGAGAGAGAGAGAGAGAGAAATTAGGGATGGGAAAATGTAATCTCAATTCAACTTGATTAAAAAACCCTAATACAAGGGAGCCCTTTATAGAGGCTACTCCCCCTCAAAAGAAGCAACAAATCCCTAAAATTAGGGAAGAATAAATCAAAGGGAAAATATAAGAAGAGGCCTTTTATAATGAGCCTTTTACATGAGAATGGAATAAAATCACATAAACAAAACAAATGCTAAATAGAATAAATAACATAAAAGTTCGTAAAAATTGTTATCATGCTGCATCAACTCCCCCCTGCTGAAAAGAATCTCGCTCCGTCGAGATGGCATCGTGAAAATTCTGAAGTATATCGGGGCGGAGTTGTTGGAGTTCATCTTCATCGATCCAGGTGCAATCGGTAAAAGGTCGTCCCTTCCATTTGACGAGATATCGGCGGAAGAGACCATGTCTAGTCGTCATGTCTCGGATATCTGCAACATCTTCAATTTGATCAGCATCGGTTGCGGCTGGCGGGTGGCGCATGTCATCATCAGGAATTGCTGGAGTAGTGGCATCCGTCTGTTCATCTCCATGATATAGAAAGAGATCTGATACGTTGAATACTGGCGATGTCTGGACGTCTGGCGGCAGGTCGAGTAAATAAGCATTGGTCCCAATCCTCTTGAGGACTCGGAATGGACCAATCTTTCGTTCGCTCAATTTTTGGTGGACTCTCAGAGGAAATCTCTCTTTTTTCAGGTGGACCATCACTAACTCTCCAACTCTGAACTCGCTCTCTCTTCGGTGTAGGTTGGCTTGGGTCTGATATTTCTGGGTCATAGATTGGAGTTTGGCTCGGATTTCAGTATGGATGTGGGTTAGATGTTCGACCAGATCCTCAGCAGCTGTACTACTTCTCCCTTGCACGGTTGTGGGTTTTAGGTCAAGGAATTGAGTAAGTGGAAAGCCGTACACACTCTCAAAAGGGGATTTTCCGGTGGACCTATTGGTGGAACTGTTATATGCGAATTCAGCTTGGGGAAGAATTAGATCCCACTTGGACGGAGAGTCCCCTGCAAGACATCGCAACAAATTTCCTAATGACCTGTTAACTACTTCAGTTTGCCCGTCTGTTTGTGGATGATAAGCGGTGCTATACTGCAAACGAGTACCAAGACGAGACCACAGCATGCGTCAAAAGTGACTCAAAAACCGGGTATCACGGTCAGAGGTAAAAGAACGAGGGACTCCATGCAAACGGACGACATCACGAAAAAACAAATCTGCGACATGAGATGCATCTGAGGTTTTCCTACATGCAATGAAATGTGCCATTTTAGAGAATCGATCCACAACCACAAAAATGGAGTCAACTTTTCGCACAGTGAGGGGTAACCCTAGCACAAAATCCATGGTGATATCTTCCCAAGGTCGCAGAGGAATGGGTAGGGGTGTGTATAGTCCAGTGTTCTGCTGGTGGCCTTTGAATCTTTGACATGTTTGACATTTCTGTACGAATTTGGTTACATCCTTTCGCAACTGCGGCCAATAAAAGCGTTCTTGGAGAAGGATCAAGGTTTTGTCTCGTCCAAAATGTCCAGCTAAACCTCCATTGTGTAGTTCTAAAATTAAGTTCTCTCGGAGGGACGTGGCCGGGATGCATAGTTGGTGGCCTTTGAATAGGAAACCCTCATGAAGAACAAAAGTGGCGGTTGGGTCCTGCCCCGTACCAACACAGTCTGCATGAATTTGACCGAAATCAGGATCAGTGGGGTATAGGTCCTTGAGAGTTTCAAATCCTGTCGTGCTGACGGTCATCGTGGTCAGGGCATGTGCTCGCCGGCTCAACGCGTCGGCCACACGGTTCAGGGTTCCGGCTTTGTGTTTGAGATGGAAGGTGTATTCTTGGAGAAAATTAACCCATTTGGCATGACGCTTGTTAAGAGTTTTCTGGGAATTCAAGTATCTCAGGGCTTCATGATCCGAGTTAAGTATAAATTCACGCTGGATCAGGTAATGTCTCCAATGCTTGAGAGCTTGGACCACGGCATAAAATTCAACATCATAAGTGGAATACCGTGATCTGGCATCGTTCAATTTCTCGCTGTAGAAGGCGACAGGTCGTCCTTCTTGACTGAGGACAGCGCCAATCCCGACATGTGAGGCGTCACAATCGACCACGAAAATTTTGGTGAAGTCGGGGAGTGCCAAAACAGGAGCATGCGTCAATTGATGTTTTAGGTTTTGAAAGCTCGTTTCTGCTTCGAGAGTCCAGGCGGGTGCGCCTTTCCGCGTACAATCTACCAACGGTGCTGCACAAGTGCTGAAGTTCCGAATGAAACGTCGGTAGAAGGAAGCTAACCCTAGAAAGCTGCGAATTTCGGTGAGGGTTTTGGGTACGGGCCAGCTCTGAATGGCCTGGATTTTGGAGGGGTCGACCTTGAGTCCATCAGCGGTGACAATGTATCCTAGGAAGAGGACCGTGTCACTCATGAAGGAGCATTTCTTGAGATGGACGTACACTTTTTGGTCTCTCAGGGTTTCCAGGACTTGTCTTAAGTGAGACAGATGGTCTTCTTTGGTCAAACTGTAGATCAGGATATCATCGAAGTACACGACCACAAACTTGCCAATAAAGGGTCGCAAAACATGATTCATTGTCCGCATGAAGGTGCTTGGGGCATTAGACAAGCCGAAGGGCATGACCGTCCATTCGTACAGACCCTCTTTGGTTTTAAAAGCTGTCTTCCATTCGTCTCCAGGTCGGAGGCGGATCTGATGGTAACCGCTGCGGAGATCCATTTTGGAGAACAGTTTGGCACCTGATAACATATCAAGCATGTCATCAAGGCGTGGAATGGGAAAACGATATTTAATCGTTATCTTGTTGATAGCTCGACTGTCCACGCACATTCTCCAGGTGCCGTCTTTCTTTGGGGTGAGCAGAGCAGGAACCGCCACGGGGCTCATACTCTCTCGAACATACCCACGTCGCAGCAGATCAGTAACCTGCCGGTTCATCTCTTCATGCTCGCTTGGGCTCATTCGGTAATGGGGTAAGTGAGGGAGGCTGGCTCCAGGGACTAGGTCAATGTGATGTTGAATGTCCCGCAACGGGGGTAGTCCTTCAGGCAACTCTTCAGGCATGATGTCAGCGAACTCTTGGATGATGGGCTTTATCTCAGGTGGGACTTCAGGTGGATTTGACTCTTGGTTGTCCACTTCACGTCCCATTAAGGCATAGATGGTGGAGTTCTCCTGAATTTCACGTTGGAATGTTTGGGCTTCCATCAACAGCACGGAGCCCGCGGTCGCAGTCTTTGCCGGTGGGGTCTTGTTACCGGTTTGGTTGGTCGCAGCTCGAAGTGTAGCCACTTGGCGAGGGCTAAGGGCTTCACGTTGCGGTCTGAGGGTTACACGAACCTTGTCTATGAGAAAGGTGTACGTGTTCGGTTTTCCTCGGTGTTCGGTGTCTCGATCGAATTGCCATGGTCTCCCTAGAAGTATGTGACAGACATCCATAGGGGCTACATGACACCACACCTCGTCCTTATATGTGGGACCAATGGAGAAGCTAACGAGGCTTTGGCGGTGGATCGGAATTTGGGTACCACCTCGAAACCATGCCACGCTGTACGGTTTTTCGAGAGGTTGCGTTGGCAGACCCAACTTATCCACCATTTCTTGGGAGACGAAGTTCTCAACGCTTCCTCCGTCAATGATTAGAGAACAGCGTCGTCCTCCTGAGGTGCAGGTGGTTCGGAAGATGCTGCGTCGCAGCCAACTATCAGCATCGTGGACAGCGGGGGTGAGCAGAATGTTTGTGGGTGCGCTGTCGGGAGCGAGAAAGTCTTCGTGTTCAATCACCAGGAACGGACCGGAGTCGTCTCCATCCACTCCTAGAGGTTCATAGTCATCGGCTCCCATGGTGTCGGCGGTCAACGCAGGCGGATCCTCTTCAGGGGATTCCTGTTGGTCAGGGTCAGGGTATTCAGGGTTGTCGGTGGTGCATAGATGGACAGGTCTAGCCTTAGGGTTTGGGCATTCGGCGGCACGATGGCCCTTTTGATAGCATCGGAAGCAAGTATCAGGCCCGACAGTAGGTCGGCTTCCCAAGATGCCTTGGCCGGGGTTTCCAGTAGGTGGTCGGGCGACGGCAGGAGTTGTTGGTTTGGCTTGGGTTTTACCCGCCATGACAGCTGAGGAGCCCATGGGTTTGGGGTAGGACGTCGTGGTACTGGTACGAGGAGCAGAGTTCACAGAAAAAGGCATCTTCCTCGTCTGGGCTTTAGCAAGTTTGATCTCAGCTCGTTCAGCCTGCTTGTAGGCTTCGTCAACATCGCGGCAATTGTGGAGGTAGAGTTCATCCTGGATGACTTGGCGGAGGCCTTGCATGTAGCGGGTGACCTCCTGAATAGAAGTCTCCTGCAGGCGGTTGCGATGGACTAGGGATTGGAACCCTTCGGTGTATTCTCTCACACTCATGGTGCCTTGTCTCCATGATTGCAGTCGTGCGTATAGATCTCGTTTGTAATCTTCCGGCACGAATTTGGTTTTTAATTTGGCTTTCATCTTGCTCCAACTGCGGATCTTACTCTTCCCTTTTCGTTTGCGTTCAGATTGCAAACGGTCCCACCATAGCAGCGCATGTCCCTTTAATTTTATAGTGACGAATTGGACTTTACGTTCGCTAGGCATGGACTTCCACACAAAGAAGTGTTCGACGGCTTGGAGCCAGTCCAAAAAGACGTCAGGATCTCGTCCTCCGTCAAATTCTGGGACATCGAGACGGATACCTCGATCCCATCCATCGTCGGTTTTGGTTCCATTTCGTGGTTGATGTTGATGTTCACCATTAGTTTGTGGAGTATACCCAAAGGGGTATGGATCCGGGGTCTTGGGAATGAAGGGAGTGTATTCACTGGGTCCTTCTTCCTCACTTTCCTGTGAATGATACTCGCTGACACGTTCGTCAGAAGTAGAAGAGCTAGAGTCTCGGGAAGTGCTATTCCGGGAGTGTGATTTCCGGCCAGTGCGTCGACCTTTGTTGGGGTTTTCATCACTAATGTCTGGTCCTAGTACGCGGCTATTCAAGGTAGCAATTTGTTCATGGGCGACGGTGATTTTACGGTCTAGGCCGGCAATTTGGGTACTCAGTTGATTGTTCATGTGTTGTAATTGGGCAAACAAAGCTTCTAAGGTTAATTCAGGATGTGTAGTGTAGGTGGGTTTAGAGCCACTAGATTTGTCGGCCATGGCTATCCTAGGGTTTTGTTTTGTGGTTTTTTTTTTGTGGTTTTGTGTTGTGGGTTTTTTTTTATATGCAACGAATAAATGAGATGCAGACGAAATGCAGAATCGTGAGGCTCTGATACCAAATTGATGCAACCTAAATGTTCAATAACCTAAATGATGAGTCGAGCAATGGAATTACTGAAACAAAACGACGAATGAACAAGAAATGATGCACGACAGGCCAAAATCAGCAACAACAATGGTCAAGTATTCGCGTTTTAGCACCGATTGTGATCCACAAAAGTTAGGGCAAATAGATGAGTCACGAGGATTAGAAAATTTATCGCAATATTGCACTACTAGGGGTCTCAACGATTCACCAAACCAAGTCGACAATATAACAATCCACAAACTATATTATGCGGTGGAATAAAATGGGAAAAATATCGCTCATACCACAACCGGCAAGGACTAAGAGGCGCGCTTCAGATCTGATCCACGCTGTTCTCGGCGCTTGGAATTCCGTTGGCGGTTTTGGGGTTTCCACTGGCAATCACGCGCGTCGGCGGGTACCCACACCTGGGCTGGCGGATGCGAGGAGCTCCTCGAGACGGCCGAAGATGTCACAGCGGTAGGGGAAGGTGGCAGCGGCTGTCGGAATGAAGGGTGAGAGGGAAGAGGGGCGAGTCAAGGGGTCAGGCGGGCTGGGGCGGTGTGAGAAGGCAGGGAAGATGTCGGCGGCGACGATAGGGAGGCTGGAGGGAGTGGCGCGGGGCTGGCGAGTAGCGAGCAGGGGGGGGAGGCAGATGCGAGTGGCGGTGGTGTTGGTTCGCAAGGGAAGAGGGCGCTGGCGGCGCGCGAGGCGAGGAGGGAGTTGCGGGAAGTCGATGCGGTGGGGAGGGGGGGAAGGTGCGATGGAGAGGGAAGGCGGCGGGGTGGCGAGGGGACGAAGAAGAGAAGGCGGCGTTGGGGGTAGGGTTACGGGGGATGGGGGAAAGTCAGGGAGAGAGAAAGGTCGGGAGGGAGGAGGCGCGGGATTGGAGAGAGAGAGAGAGAGAGAGAAATTAGGGATGGGAAAATGTAATCTCAATTCAACTTGATTAAAAAACCCTAATACAAGGGAGCCCTTTATAGAGGCTACTCCCCCTCAAAAGAAGCAACAAATCCCTAAAATTAGGGAAGAATAAATCAAAGGAAAAATATAAGAAGAGGCCTTTTATAATGAGCCTTTTACATGAGAATGGAATAAAATCACATAAACAAAACAAATGCTAAATAGAATAAATAACATAAAAGTTCGTAAAAATTGTTATCATGCTGCATCACCATTGGATCGCTTTACGAATTTGATTTTTGTCAATAATTTGGTGTGCCAGGACACATCGATATTCAAATGGAAGCAAATGACCGAGTCCCTGAAGACCCGCACCGGAAGCTTTGCACCTAAAGCAGCAAATATTGCACCCACTGAAATGTTGATCCCAAATCTCAAACACACACACACACATCTAGTATATTACAAATCAAAATAAAATGGATCAAAGTTGAATACTCAACTCAAACGAGATCAAGCTTATTCCAAAATAAATCAATCCCTGAAAAATCATACCTGTAAATGGAGGCGGCGGCGCAATAATCGCAGAGGGACTGAGGGAGGCAGCGATGGCGAGAGAGGGGGCGAAGTCAGCTATAGAAGCTTGCAAGCTTCGAGAACACAACACCAGAGGTGTCGCCGACCGACTTAGCACTCGCCAACCTCAAGAACCAGGTCGGGCGAAAGGGGTTTTTAGGGCTTTTTTTGGGTTTTCCAGAGACAACAGAGAGCAGGTCGGGCGAAAGGGTTCCTCGAGCCTTCGGGCAGAAGAAACCTAATAAAGCGGGTCACATGCGATGCACGTGACCCACTTAAATTTTTCAATCGCCTCGGCTAACGCCTCAGATCGCCTCAAGGCGCGACCGCCTCAGGGCGTTTTTCGTCAACGAGGCGACCGCCTCACCAGAAATAACCGAGGCGTACGCCTCAGAACCAAACCGAAGGGCCTCGCCTCGAGGCGTACGCCTCGAGCGCCTCAAGGCGTGATTTTTAATTCCATGGTTGCAACACAACTGATCTCTTCTCCTCATCACAAAATAATATATATGTGTGTGTGTGTGTTTTAGTTGGGACACTCTTATACGTGATTAAATGCTCCTCCCTCTTACTTAAAAAGAGTTTTGCTATGAAAAAAGTCAAAAGCCATTACAAAATCTAGAATGGCTTCTCCATCTTCATCATTATCCCCAAAGTAATGGCCTCCACACATAAACTAGCATGCCTAAAGCACCCTTTCCTGCATGTCCATTAAAATCTCCACCTATGCAAATCATCTCTCTTTGTGAGATTCATTGCATAATCTTATCCAAATTCTCCTAAAAAACATATTTAATCCATTCCTCTAAACTAATTTGTGGCGCATCAACTGAGATGATATTCAAAATTTCTTCAAGAACCAAATTTAGCAAAATAACCCAATCCCCAAAATTTTGCACCACAACCATAATATCCTTTATATCCTTATGAAGAATCACTCCAACACCATTTCAACTCATCTCTTTACCTTAATATCATAATTTAAAGCATATCTTCTCAATCTCCCTTGCTTTCTCTCCAACCCATTTTATCTCTTGGAGACATAGTACATGAACCGTCTGTCTTTCCATCGTATCTACCATCTTCGTTGATTTTCCAGTCAAGAAGCCAATATTCCAACTACCTATCTACATCGGTTTGCCAGTCAAAGTGTCAATATTCCAATTACCTATATCTACTAACTATATCAGTTTGTCAGTTAAAGTGTCAATATTGCTAGTTAAAGTGCCAATATTCCAACTATAGGGTTCATGAAAATAATAAAATATTGATCATGATATATAGGTATATATAAGTGTGTATGTAAATATATGTGAATTAAAAATGTTTATTTCTGCTTTTTTTGGGATGGGGGTTCTTTTTTTCATATTTATTATTAGTCAAACAAGTTATTCAAACTTTCTCTCAAGGCCCTAAATGTCAGTCGGTCACCATTTCGATGACCAACCGAAATGGAATTTTGGTGGAATTTCCATCGAAATTTCGGTCATTTTTTGAACTAGGGCCCTCATATTTTGGTCATTTCGGCCATTTCGGTCGAATTTCGATTTCGACAGGATATCGATATTCGACAGAAACTCGACTAAATTTTGTTGAAATTTGAGGCCATGCTCGCTCTTTGTGTTAAGGTCATAATATACTTTTATAAACTACATGTATTCTTCAATCTTGTTGAATTGTTCAAAAGTATGTATATATAATTTTATGAGGTTATTCATTTTTGTTCCTTTCTTAATTTATTCTCTTTAGTTGTTTTTTATGCATTATTATATTTATAATGTTTTTAAAAAGGTGACATTAATTGGTGTGACCATGCATTTGTTAAGGATTATATGATAAAAGAATAGGGACGATAAACCATGTATTTAACCGAGAACTCGAGTGGTGTCTTCCTACCTAACAAGCTTTACATGGAACGATCGTGCTAGATGGAAGTTGAGGGAGAATGCGACAAAGCTTTGCCACCAACAAGCAACAAAACCATCGATGCCAAAGGAGAATAGATGCAATATACAACTAAAGTGAAACAATCCCTACGATTGAGACAGGAAAAGATGAGAAGCCCCTCCATAGTCTTCACCTATTGTCTTTACTTTTGAGTATGTCTTGAAAAAAGACATGTGACGTCAATGGCTTTGTAACTAAGGTTGTACTCAAACCAAATATGATGGAACCAACCTAGGTCTGATTCGATTTTTTTAAACTATGTGAAGTTTTGAATTTGGTTCAGTTCGAGAAGACGAAAATATTGGTCAAGTTCGACTCGGCTCGAACCAAGTTCGTGAAGGATCGATTCTGAAGGTACACTTTAAAATAAACTTCAATAATGTTTATTTTATACTCATTTTTATTAAGGCTCGTTTTATATGAAACCTTCAAAAACATCCATTATATATTTTTTATTTCAATTTTCAATTAAGCTTCAATTAAGGTTGGTATAAGTATAACAACAAAGCCTTTTCTCACATTAACGAGGGTCGATTACATGGATTCTTTACCTCCATTCAGATCTATCTTTGGTTATTCTAGGGTGTAGATCCAAAAAACTAAGATCCCTTCGTATAGTCTCATTCCAACACTTCTTGGGCCTTCTTCGCCCTCTCTTAACTGGCTCAACATCCTAAAACTCGCATCTCTTCACCGATGCATTAGTTGACCTCCTTTGCAAATGGTCAAACCACCTTAAGCGATTTTCTCGCATCTTATCCTCGATCGGAGCTACACCAACTTTCCTTCTTATTGTGTCATTCTGAATCTGATCCTTACGTGTGTGTGTCCACGCATCCACCTTAGCATTTTCATTTCTGCCAATGCCATTCTCTGCACATGCCTACGGTTCACAGGTCAACATTCAAATCCATAGAGCATAGCAGGTCTCATGGTTGCATTGGTAATTTAATTAATTTGACCTTGATTAGAAACCAATCAAATCTATAAGAAGTTTTGTATATAATAGCTACTAAGTAGCAATAACTAAATTTTCATATGCATATAAGTCAAATTTAATCGAATCTTAACGAATCAATCTTCAGTGAAACTACATTATTCATGTTCGGCGTGTTTATTTTTTGAAACTCAAAAAGCGGGGGACGCACTCCATGGTGCTCACCCCACATTTATTAATAGAAAACAAAGAAAAGAAGAGAGAGACTTACAGTTGGAGAAACGCAGAGAGGAAGGGGGAGAGAAGAGTACAACCAAGATCAGAAAGTATCACAAGTCGATACCCCAACGACACCATGAAAACAACTAGGCAACAGACCAATCACAGACCAAGCGGGAAGCAGATATGAGGACATTTTCCAAGTAGAATCGCTGGCCAGCAAACAGAGCCTCATTCCTAGCAGTCCATATGCACCACAGCCGAGCAATAGAAGATAAGATGTCGTTTTTACTCCTTGCCCGAGCACGAACCAAACAGTCGCAAAAGGAAGCGACGTCCGAAACGTCCAGCCAGGTCAGATCCGCCCATATGTCACGCGTCTTATCACAGCGGAAGAAGAGGTGGTCAATAGTCTCAACGTCCAGATTGCACAAACCACATATAGGCGAAACCGAAGGAAAAAGAGCGGCACACCTGCTACGAGAAAGGAGACGCCCGCGACGAAAGAGCCATAAGAAGATGCCAATCCGCTCAGGGATCCGGAGGCCCCAAAAGAATTGACAGTCCCGGAGCAACAAGACATCGACCACATCCAAGGGCGGAAGAAGGGCCCTGTAAGCGTCACGAACAGAGAAGGAGCCATTCTTCCAGCAGAGATGATCTCGCCCCACCAAGGGCGAGGGAGAGACCGCAAGGATCTCCAGAAGAGCCACAAACTCCAGATAACGTTGGTCGGAAAGGTTGGCCACGAATCTCGGCCCCCAAGCAGACCCATCCCAGTAAGAAGCCACCCTGACATCAGGGTCGTCCACCAGTGCAAATAACCGAGGAAAGGCATCCTTAAGAGGCCCTCGACCGGTCCAATCATCACCCCAAAAACGAGTGAGGGATCCATCGCCCAGCTTGATGACAAAAAGGGCACGGTTGCGGATCAGAGCCTTACTAATATCACGAGAGAATTGAGAGGAAGATGCCAAAAAACGGGCGTCCATAGCCAGATCCAGACTCCGGTCGAGCCCAACAGCCATTCTTAGGAAGTTAAGCATCATATTATCCTCCGGCCCGTACAGCCGATAGACCCATTTAAGAAGAAAAGCGTCGTTCACGATAGCCAATCTCCTCACCGCCAACCCCCCCTCCTTCTTCGGCCGAGTCACATCGTCCCAAGCAACCAAGGGAACGCCGCTACGCACAGACCCCTTCTTGCCCCAAAGAAAGTTCCTCAAGCAAGAATCCAACCGCCGACGAATCCCCTTAGGCATCCCTTTCACAGAAAGAAAATAGATAGGCAAAGAAGCAAGGACCGATTTGAGGAGAACCAGACGACCGCCCCGAGAGAGGATAGCAGCACGCCAGCCAGCCAAACGGGCAGCCACGCGATCCATCAACGGCTGCCAATCCCTTAAGCGCGCCCTGCCAATAGACAACGGAAGGCCAAGATAATCCAGAGGAAGAGCACCCACCTCACAACGCAAAATCCTCGAACAGGCTTCCACCTCCGTAGTGGGAAGAGAAAAGGGGACCATAGAGGACTTGTTATAATTAATGAGAAGCCCTGAAGCCTCGCTGTAGAGTTCCAAAGTGGTCGCCATTCCCGCAATATTCGACTCGTCGCCCTCAATGAAGCAAATGGTATCATCCGCGAACTGAATAATCGGCACAGAGAAGTGACCAACTGCGCAACCACGAGACAGGCCAGCCGCAACCACGTTGTGAATCATTGTGGAAAGCACGTCCGCAGCCAAGACGAAGAGCAAAGGGGCAAGGGGACAACCCTGCCGAATACCCCGGCGAGGCTGGAAAAAACCCCCCGCCAAACGTCCATTAAGCAACACCGACAAAGAGGCCGAGGAGACACAACGTCGTACCCAGGTGATCCAAAGCGGAGGGAATCCCCGCTTCTTAAGGACAGACCATAAAAAACGCCAATCAAGAGAGTCATATGCTTTCGAGAAGTCGATTTTCCACAGAATCCCACGAGTGCCGGTCTTGTGCCAAGCATGAATAATTTCGGACGCCACCGCATAGCAGTCCCCAATTTGTCTGCCCTTATTAAAAGCTGCATGGGAGGGCGAGATAAGCGAATCAAGAATCGGGGCCAATCGGCGAGCCAATACCTTGGCAATGATAAGGTAGATTGAATTTGAAATGGAAATTGGCCTGAAGTCCTCAATCCGGGTGGCAGAAGCAGACTTGGGAATGAGAGCGATAATAGATTTGTTAAGCTTGTTGAAACCATTGTTGCCAGCACAAAATTCGAGAGCTACCTCCAGAATGTCCTGAGAGAGGATATCCCAAAATTCCTTATAGAAAAACACCGGGAAGCCATCAGGCCCCGGGGCTGCATCAGAGTTAAGAGACCAGACTGCCTCCTTCAATTCCTCCAAAGAGATCTGACGAGAAAGGATATCAGCATCCGCCTGAGGGAGCACAGCTGCTCCCCTACCCGACCACCGCCAAAGGCGCGGCGACCTGCGGCCATAGCACTCCTTAAAGTAAGCCGAGACATCGGAGCCCAACTCCCGCTCCCCCTGAACCTGAGTGCCATTGATGATTAACGAGGAGATAGTATTTGATCGCCTGCGACCCGAGGCAACCCTGTGAAAGAACGCAGAATTCGCGTCACCCTCCTTTAGCCAGCGCAAGCGAGATCGTTGGCGCCATTCAATCACACGTTTACGATCTTCCAGCCTGACCCTATCCAGGGCATTAGCGCGAGCACGCAACTCGTCCAGATTCAGATCACGAGCATTCTCAATACGGTCGAGCCGCAGAATCTCGTCCTCAGCCTCCACGCGGGTGGCAATGCGGGCTGAGCGAGAGGCTCTCTTAAAAGACGCCAGCACCTTTCTGAGAGAGGAAATCTTAAATTCAAAGCGTCGAGCGGCACTGCCAGAGGGCGATAATTGCGACCAATGATGTCGAACCAAATCACGAAAACCAGGCTCCAGGAGCCAGGACCGCTCAAAGCGGAACATACAATGCGGACGGTTCTCCTCACCATTCGACCAGAAAATGGGGTTATGATCGGAAAAGGAACGCGGCCTTGAAGCAACAAAGCATAAAGGAAAGCAGTCCATCAAAGAATTATTCGCCAAAAAACGATCAATCCGCGACCGCGAGGAGCTATTCCGCCACGTGAATGAAATGTCGTTAGGAACCATCGATTCAAGAGCCAAAACGTTAATGAAATCCAAAAAATCCGAGGATCCCGGGTCGAGGCCACCGCGGCCACGTGGGCGATCCTGAGCATGCAAAGTAACATTAAAGTCCCCACCAATCAACCAAGGGACGTCACCAAAGGCAGCAGCATCCTCCCGCAAATCATCCCACAATTCACGACGTGTAATATGACAGATAGGAGCGTAAACACAAGAGAAAGCCAAGCAGATATTAGTCCGTCCACATATTAACAGCACCGAGATGGAGTGGCGACCCAGCCGAGAAGAAGAAATCGAGAAGCGGGACGAGCGCCAGGCCAGAATGGCACCACCCCGAGCACCCAAAGCGTCCAACGCGCGGAAATCGTCGAGCTGACCAGCCCCAAAAGAACGCCAGAGAGAGTCATCCATCGCCTGGAGCTTTGTCTCCTGAATGAAAGCAACATCACAAGACCATTCCACAAGGCGCGAGCCCAAAATGCGCCTTCGGTCCGCATCACCCAAGCCACGAACGTTCCACGATATAATCTTCATTAAAACAAAAAAGTAGATTCCCCAGAAAACGTCAGGCCCCAAAAAACACCAGAGACTAATGAAGCAGTCAAGCCCCAGCATGAGGCCGGCCAACCACCGGCTCAAGACCCGTCGCCTCAGCAATCGCGTCTCGCAGCGATTGGCAGGTAGAGACCACAACAGAGTTGGAGAGAAAGGGGCGTCTCCTAAAATAGCTTCGGCCATATCGAGATGAGGGAGACAGCCCAACCACCACAGAAGCCACAGGAGAAGGGGTGGACTCCTCGCCGAGCTCCGAGTTAAAGGGATACAGGTTGGCCGGAATAATGGGCTGGCCCATATCGTCCGGAAGGAAAACCACAGCATCCCCATCAGTCGACGTCTGGGTAGCAAAGTCGGAGCAGATAAGCAACGGCTGGGATACCGGAGAAGAAGGAGAGTTTGAGTCATCCAAGATACCGGAAAATGGAACTGCTCGAATAGGTCGAGGGCACATCACATTTGAAGCGGAGAAAATATGCTCCGACCCGAGAAGGAGATCCGTGCCCGAGAACGGATCCGATAGGGAATGCTCCGAGGAGACCCGTAGAGGGGACCAAATAGAATTAACCAGAGGGTCGCAAGGAATAAACGATCTGACCTGAGTTGGGACCACTTGCAATAAATCTGTCGGCACAAAGGGAGCGTCTGCGGAGAAAGATTCAATGTCAATAATAACCGCATCAGAAGACAAAGGGGCCTCTGGCGTCTGAACCGCCACCAAATCTTCGGAATTCCCCCCAGCGTGCGGGAAACGAAAAGCCTCCTCACCCACACGTGAGGGAAGAAACATGCACGTCGCCGCTTCGGTAGAAGCCCCCGAATGAGACACGTGGCGAGAGGGAGAAGAACCGTCGTTTGCATGCAACACCGTATACGCGTCGGCATTTTCCCGCCGTGCGACCGCCGGAGAAGACTCCACCGACGTCACTGGCGGCGGAAGAAAAGAGAGCTCCAGGGAGAAAGTCCAGCGTCCCAAAAATAGTTTATCAAAATGGGTCTTCCCCGCCAAATCAGCAAAAAACGCTGCCGAAGCTTCCACCAGCACGCGGCACAACCGCCAATCAGCACCAGGAGCAAGACCATCATCGAGGATCTGAAGGACTTGGCCCCAGCTGGAGAGCGCCTTCGAAAGAGCATGAACCGTCCGAGACAAGAATGGCACCCCCCTCACCATAGCCACCCGGATCTCCGTCGAGAAAACGCCACCGTCAGAGACCCGCAGCCCACGCCAGTGGATACCGGCGATGTCATGGCAATGAATGAGTCTCTCCCGTTGTTCCGGGGAGAGACCCCTAACACAGCAGCGCATCGCATCAAGGGAGAGGAAGTCCCCACCAAAGCCATCACCCAGGAAGCCCAGAGTAGCATCACGGACAGCTTCCCAATCAGCAGAACGATTCCGGAGCACCCCCACAAGCACCGAAGCGGCAGATGGCGGGCTCGAACGGGAGGACGAGCCATCTACCCCCGCCTCCAAGACATCCACAGCAGGAACAGCCCCCCCCGAAGGGAGCGAAGGAACCGTCGGCACCGGCTCCCCATCCACCGGAGCAGACTGGGGGTCTCCCCCCATCACCTCGGAACCAAGCAAGACCGATTCACCTGAAGAGAGAGTAGGAGCCGAGCAACCTCCTACCTGAGCAGCGCCAGCAACATCATGCACGGGATGAGAAGAACCACCAGCCGCCACCACCTGGGCGAAAGAGCGAGAGTCGCGAGCACCAAGCCGATGAGGAATGCAGACCGGCACAGGTTGAGCAGCAAACCGCGGCCCCGAGGACGGGACAGAAGCCCAGCAGGAAGCCCTCCTATGACCAACCTTCCCACAGAGAAAGCAGCGCGGCGGAAGAGAACACTCGGACGCGGAATGGCCCCTAGCATCACATCTGAAGCAACGCTTACCCGGCTTTGCATAGGAAACCCTGGTCCAGCCACCGTCTCCGACGTCATCCATGCCACCAGAAGACCGCGAGGATTCGTGCCCCCCCCCCGGCGAACGAGAAGCCCCGCGCCTTAGGTCTCCACGCCCTCTGCAAGACAGGAGCCCGCCGAACACCAAAAAACCCCCGAGAAGCCTCCACACGTCCCTTCCGACGTGACCCTCTAGTCCCATCAGCCGAAACACCCCAACGCTCCCTACGCACAACGCACTCCCCACGCACCCCGCTTCCCATTCTTTTCCGAGTCCCTCTTACTAGAGAATTCTTAAGTTCGACGGTTATTGAATAGATCTAAACTTGCATTTAGGTTCAATCTGTTTATTTTTAATCGAAAGCTAATCGATTTTTTAGCAAAAACCAATCTGAGAATTTTTTAACAACCCTACTATTCCTTGCCTCGCATATTTGACTAGCGTAGAGCAGACTTGTAGAAAAGTCAGGTGCAAGCAAGACATCAGCCAGAGGTCAATTAAAAGTTATAAATACCTCTACATATCGAGCCTCAAAAAAAATACCTCTTCATATCCTTTAGTAAGAGATAACCACCCATCGGTCATTTGTACAGTTTTACTTGGAAGTAAAGATTGTATTCTATAGAACATTTGCCTATCTCCACATAGCAGTTACGATGCCCAAGAATCAACTAACCAGTCTGACTCAACACCTCAAATAAAGGAAGAGTGTATACTTGATAATGTGGTGTCCATAGAAACGCCAAGTGTAGATGTATTCGACACAGTCCGACTCAACCGTCGAAACATCTCCTCAAGCTTGTAGAGTCAATTAATGTAGGTATGCTCAACTTTTATGCTTACAAAGCGAGCTAAAGGTGATCATTCAAGCTTCAACCAACATGAATCCTCCATATGTTCATTCCTCCCATAATAAACACATTAGACGATGCGCCACATCTATTTACTCCTCTTTTATAAAATCCATATTGTTAACGCATACAATAATAGTAGTATCTGTACCTTTCTTTATTTTGTTTTTCCTCTTAGTATGCTTTATGTAATTTACCCATAGGCTCCTCTCCTATATAAGAGAGCCTAGGGTTCATGGAATAAACAAGTCATTTTGTTTTTCCCAACATGGTATCAGAGCGACGGTCCTAGACCGGAGTTCTCGAAACCCTAACCCTAGCCCACCTCACCCGCCGGCCTCTCTCTCTCCTCTCTCTCTACTCGGCGCCGCCCACCTCCGACCTGCTGCGGCGGTCTTCTTCTCCAGTCGCGGCGGTGCTCCAGCCCTAGCGCATCGCCTGTGCACATCTGTGCGCGCGTGTGCGCACTCCAGCCCTAGCGCCTGCGCGCACTCCAGCCCTAGCGCATGTGCGCATCTGTGCGCATCGGTGCGCGAGTCCTGTGCGCAACATCTGTGCGCGAGAACTGCGCATCATCTGTGCGCATCGCATCAGCGCACCGCATAGCGCATCGCGTGCGCATGCCCATCTGTGCGTCTCTTCGCCCCAGTTGCACACGTAAGTAGCGTGTTCTTGCCGCCCCTGCGCGTGAACTCTGTGCGCCAGCCGCCAGCCCACAGTTTGCGTGCGTCATTGTGATTGATTGCGCGTGTCACTACCGTAGCGCGCACATATACATGGGTTTAGTTGCTTGAGGTCTACACGAGCAACTAAACCCGTCTATGTCTTTGTAGACAAATCATATTCTCTATCAATCGTTCCAGTCTTCAGTATCAAGTATGTCCGAAAGCAAGGCAGATATCCCATCTAGTGGCGCATTCCGTGGTCCAGCGCCGATTGTCAAGATGGACGGTACCAACTATGAACTGTGGGCAATGCAGTTCATGAGTATGATGAAGTCTACGGGTAAGAAGCACATTCTTACCGAACCAGAGCCTGCTGAGAAGACTGGAACCTATGCCTCCTGGGAGGCTGATGACGCATACGCCAAAGTTTGGCTATCTGGCACGTTGGCAATTGAGATTGCCAATGACATCCTCCATCAACCCACGGCGAAGGATATGTGGGACATTCTGGCGGCTACATATTCCCAGGCAAAGAACGAGACAAAGATTCTGCAACTCCAGCATGATATTTTCACCATCAAGCAGAACGGCCGCCCCCTACATTCTCTCTATACGTCACTGAGAGGGATGTTTGAGAAGCTATATAGCTTCATGCCCTTGACAGCCACGCCAGAACAGCAGAAGACATATAGGAACGCCACTATGGTGGGAGTGTTCCTAGCTGCACTTGATCCTGAGTACGAGGCAGCACGATCACAGATTTTGGCCGACTCTACAATTCCTCCAATGGAGGAAGCCTTCCATAGACTGAGTCGGATTACAGTTCCCTCAACTGCTGCAAGTCAGAATTCTTCAGCCATGGCAGCAACCAGAGGTCGTGGCTCTTATTACCAGGGCCGTGGACGTGGACCCCGTGGGAGGAGTGGGCGCACTAGGCCAACATGCACCTATTGCCACCGAGTTGGACATAATGAAGATACATGCTATTCAAAGCATGGATTTCCTGCATCTGCGCGAGCTGCTGAGCAGATAGAACCCCCATCTGCTGCTACCTTAGATCAGCGATTTGAAGATCTAGTTGCCCGTCTGAGGGGCATTATCCCACCATCGGGTCCAGCACCGACTACAGAAAGTCATTCTGATGCGGCTGCTTCTGCCTCCACTTCTACCAGTGCTTCAGGTAGTATACTTGCACTTCACAGTAGTAGTCCTGATACATTGCCATGGATTATGGACTCAGGCGCTACACATCACCTATGTGGCGACCAGAGTCTACTTACATGTTATACCCAGATTCCTCCGGGACGGACAGTTGTCATTGCAAATGGCACACATTCCCCCATCACTGGTCAGGGGGAGATTAGATTGACATCGTCTATGCAGCTCAAGAATGTGCTACATGCACCTGATTTTTCAATGAACCTATTGTCAATTAGTCAGATTACGAAGGATCTTCATTGTCGGGGAATTTTTGATTCATCTTCTTTGATTTTTCAGGACATCCATACGGGCAACGTGATTGGTCGTGGCTATGAGCAAGGAGGCCTTTACCGCCTGAATCAGACCCCATTTGCTGGAACCACATCCTCTTCTTCTGGCCAAGTATCCCTTTTTCTGTGGCATCTGCGTTTAGGTCATTTACCGCTTCAGAAGTTGCGTCGAGTAGTGCCGTATAATCTTCCTCACACATCTGTTCAGTGTGAGGCATGTCAGTTGGGAAAGCATCACAGGTCGTCCTTTCCCAGTCGTCCTGGTCGGAGTAGTACCTCCAAGTTTGAGTTATTTCATGTTGATGTTTGGGGTCCGAGTCGTGTACCTGATCATCAGGGACACAGATATTATATTGTATTTGTGGATGATTTTTCTAGAGTGTCGTGGGTGTTTCTAATGAAAAATAAATCTGAAGCCGGAAATATAATTATTCACTTTCTGAATGAAATCCAAAATGTTTTTTCTACGTCTGTGAAAATTATAAGAAGTGACAATGCTTTAGAGTTGTGCACTAATTTTCTTGCAAATTACTACTCATCAAAAGGAATTGTTCACCAAACATCTTGTGCCCAAACATCTCAACAGAATGCGATTGCTGAAAGAAAACACAGTCACCTCCTTGATGTCACTAGATCTCTACTTATACAGAGTCATGTTCCATACTCCTACTGGGGTGATGCAGTTCTTACTGCATGTTACCTAATCAATCGGATGCCTTCGTCAGTCTTGAATGAACAGATTCCGTTCTCACTCATTTATCCTGACAAGGATCTGTTTACTCTCACTCCTCGTGTGTTTGGGTCGGTTGCGTTTGTCCATCAGTTGTCACCAGGTACTGACAAGCTCTCTCCTAGGGCTGTCAAGTGTGTCTTTGTCGGGTATTCCAGAACTCAAAAGGGGTACAAGTGCTTTGATCCTGTGCGTCGGCGGTATATGATTAGTGCAGATGTTACATTTTTTGAATCTAGTATGTATTTTTCAGCATCTGGAGACAATCAGCTTCCACCTACACCACATGATGCCATATACATGACACCACTACCACCTCAGATGCCATCATCAAAACCTCCTCCACCACCACCACCACTACCACAACAGCCCATCTCACCATTCCCGTTCCATTATACCCGCAGGCCTCCTCCACCAGCTCATGGTCATGACTCGTCTACTAGCTCGCCTATGGTATGTAATGAGAATATTAATGTTGATGGATCTGACGACATTTCTGAGCAGGATGTGTTGCAGGAGCCAGATGAGCCTACAACTGATTTGGATGTCCCCATTGCTTTACGGAAGTCGACGAGGAGTTGCGCCAAATATCCATTATCAGCCTCTGTGTCTTTTGAGCGGCTATCTGGAGATTTCAGGACGTTTGCTATGGCACTTTCAGCTATAGATATTCCACGGAATCATCATGAGGCTCTGCAGGATAGTAGATGGAGGCTTGCAATGGAAGAAGAAATGGCCGCACTTCAATCCAGAGGTACTTTGTAAAAACCCTGAAAATTGAACGGGGACTAAAATGCAAAACCCAGCTGGATCTGGGTTTAATTGCAAATCTGCTTTTATTGTAGGGTCCAAAAAAATTATTTGATTGGTCCATTACGTAGGGCTCGTCGATAGCTTTCCAACGAGTCCAAGAATGCGAAAATCCGAGTTCGGGAGCCTGAGTTATGACCATTTTAGTGAGGAGGGGTACATGTCACATTCGGATCCGAACCCGGATCCGAATCCGGGTCGGACCCATATATCCATCCCTTTCCCCTTCGTGAACCACGCCTAAAACACCCCCAAATCCCCTTCCTTCGACCTCCAGCAGTTCCCCCCTCCCTTCCCCTCGCCAGAGTGCCTCCCATGCTCGTCGGAGTTCGTCGGATCAGTGATCCGAGGCTGTCCTCATTAGGAGAATGTTGAGGTCACCCCTGTGTGTGATTCTCAACGTCAACAGCGTGCCGAGCGTGTTGTTTCTCTGCAGGTGGAGATTCCAAAGTTGCGAAATTTTGTTGAGGTACGATGTCTTCCCCTCTTGCTGCGGTTCACACACGATTCTTAAACATCCTTATAGACATGCATTTCCGAGGGGCGATGAAAATTCGTGTTGGTGTGTGCGCTTTTAGCCCTCTTCTACGTTTGGTTCAAACTTTGTGATCTTTTGGGTTTGCTCCTCTTTTTCATATCATGCTTGGCGTATTCCATCTTGATCTTCTGAATTAATTATGCATGATGTGTACCTGTTGCAGGGTATTTTATTGTAACGTGGGCAGTCCAACGGAAACATCTATGTTTGATTGTGTTTATTGAAACAGTCAGTGACATGTGATTATTATCTCATGCATTCTCTCTTATCCTTAAGAATGCACGTATAATCAAATAGGAATAACTAGATGGATACAACCCTCCACCAGATTCCATCTACAGTGCTATCCAATCATTTCCTACGAACACAGTTCCTAGAGCCATGAAATATCAAACTTTGAAGTAAGCTTCAATGAAGTTTCCTGTAATCAGACCAATGGAAACACATTTAACCTAAAAGGATAAATGCACACTATCAGGCTAGGAATATGAAATATTTCGACCAAAGGCTACGACACAATGAGCAGATCCAACCCGAAACGTGTCACACCAGATAAAATGCTCCTCCAAGTACCCCCCAAGTAAATAGCAGTTGAAGATCAGGTAGTTCAACAGGTCAAGCTTGTCCAAGGCATTGCAGGTCATACATAGCCACAATCCAACCAAAATATTGCTTGAGATGATTGAGGGTGAAAGGCCCAAATCAAATCACCATTGAAGAGAGTAGACCTCCCCATCAATATCAACTCTAATTTCAGTTAAGACAGTTCCTCTCCAGCTCATATTCCATCTCTCCTAGTGCAATATGGCCTTCATGATTGGTTTCTCGTTTGGGATCTCTTTTCCTCCTTTTAGTCTTTATTTGTATCTTTGAACTGGATTTGGTTCTGTAAGCATACTACTGTGTTTGGCTGAAGGCGTCGGCAAAATCGCATCCAAGAAATCTCCTAATAATTCTGAACTTTCTCTTAGAAGTTCTCCCTTCAATAGAAGCTTAACAACATCTATTGTCCTCCCTAAAACTGCTTAGGGAGGGGCTCCAAGCTTTCACATCCATCATTTGGTTCAACCACTGTCTGTGAGGGTAGGATTCCCTATGGTGCATATATGTTTGTAAGCAGGGATCATGCTTCATGTTTTATCAGGAATTTCCAATAGTTGTTGTGTGCTCCTCTATCTCTCATTGTCAATCTGCTAATACTTTTCTCAGGAAGTGATGATTCTCAGTATTCTTGATTCTTGTTGTTGAAATGATATCAATGCCTTTGATCTGCAGAGGTCTTAGGGATTTTTGGGGGGATGAAACTTGTAAGCTGCTACCAACAAAGTATGTCCTTTTATACGCCCTAATGGTGTTACAGATTTGCACCATTAAAGCGATTTAGATAACGTCCTGCAGTTATTGGTCTGAAATACCCCTTCAAATCTAAACTCAGACAACTGATTTGTTTTGGATCAAAGGACCCGTGTATCATTGAACTATGTGGACTGTTGCATATTTATGCCTATCTCGCATGTGAATATCTAAATTGCGAAGTGAGAAATTCTACACATTCTTGAGTTACATATCCTTACCTGAACTAACATCTGAATACTCCACAGTGAAATAGTTATACATTTATGAATACACATGCATATCCTCATACGCATCTGTGAACATATCCGATTACACATCTTCATTAGCACGTTTACATGTATCTGAATGTGCATACTAAATGCATATGTTAATGGTCGTCTGCAATAGTAGTACGGACCTTGTTGGCTGCTATGGAGACGAAGTGCTGTGACTTTGCCTTGTTTCAAAGTAAGGGCTCGAAGATAAACATCTGGTGAATTATTCCATGGTGATTCAGGTAGTGGAGTAGTTGCCGTCAAGGGAGGGGCATGCACCCTTGGGGCCCCGGGTAGAAGCCTAGATGACCGCGATCCCAACTGCTATTGTAGCTGCGATGGTTGGGGGACATGTTGCTTGGCACACCGAGGTGCTGATCTGACGGTGTTGGCCTCGCACTTTTGTGCTTTAGCCCAGTGCTCGAGCGCGGGCCAAGTAGTCATGGTTGGTCGGCTAGTGTTTCGCTTGTCACTTAGAGTTAACACTCGTGTACGGGCCAGTGTAGGCCACATTGGTCAGTATTCCGAGTGGGAGCGCTAAGAGGGGAGTTCCGGGAAATGTGGTTAATGAAGTTGGGGATGGGATGTTAATCTCCTGTGCATAAGGATGATTGGGCTAGTCGCGAAGATTCGTGGGTTGGAATATATTTTGTGAATCAGAAGTACAATAGTGAAGTGGAGCTAAGTGGACGTGTTGGGAACTTAGTTAGGATGCATTGTACCCCACCGCATGCCTACGGAGGCACCCCAACCCTAAGGTATCCTTTTTGCCTTAGAGTCATAGTGTGAGGTCTCATCCAGACCAAGACCACAGACTATCCACGAAGCTTGGTTACTTATATCCATATCTAATAACCATAATAAAAAATGTGATTCTTGTGAGATTTGATTACCTAGTTTCGTTCTCTTTTGCACACATTTAAATTATATCATGTTTGTTGTTGTATAGTTTTATCTAATTCGTATTGGGCAACTTTGCTCATAACGTACCTACGTGTGGATCCGCAGGTCCTCAACAGTGAGCAGTTTGGAGACATCACTTTTAGCGCAGCTTCACTACACTTCTTTTATCACAGTTGGTAGTAGTTTTTACGGTCTTCTTTACTTGTAGTTTCTTTTTGAGAGACATGGCATGTAATTTATAATGGTGGACATCTATATTTATGCGTACATGTAATTTTTGTGGACATGGAAATGGATAATAGATTATAATGGAATTGATGAATGGAAATACACGTGCTTGTGAACAGGTTGAATGCAATGAGAAAAAAAATATTTCCTTTGCATGTTGCTTTTCTCCTGCTTTTGTGAATGTCAACTATTCGAATGTGGAATTATGTGCGTGGATTGGTTTGCCGAGTACCCGGATCCTAGGGGCGTCACATACTTGGACTTTGGTTCCTATACCTCCAGATGTGAATCCAGTGAGCTGCAAGTGGGTGTTCACAGTGAAGCAAAATGCAGATGGATCCATTGACAGGTACAAGGCACGTCTGGTGGCACGTGGCTTCACACAAACATATGGGGTGGATTATCTTGACACCTTCTCGCCAGTGGCACGTCATTCCACCCTAAGGATCTTGTTGTCAGTTGCAGTTGCTCGAGACTGGCCGCTCCATCAGTTGGACGTGAAGAATGCATTTCTATATGGAGATTTGCAGGAGGAAGTATATATGCAACAGCCACCTGGTTTTGCTGTTGAGGGGGAGTGCTCCAAGGTATGCAGGTTGCATAAGGCTATATATGGCCTGAAGCAGAGTCCCAGAGCATGGTTTCAGAAGCTCTCGGATCTCTTCGAGAAACAAGGATACAAAGGCTCCAATGCTGATCATTCCTTATTTGTACAGAAAACAGTGAGAGGTATCATTGTCATTATGGTTTATGTTGATGACATCTTGATTACAGGAGATGATGAGCAGGGCATAAGGCAGGCGAAAGAAATGCTGGGTAGTGAGTTTGTCACTAAGGATCTTGGAGTCCTTAGATACTTTCTGGGGCTTGAATTCGCCAGAAATTCCTATGGGCTAGTCATGTCACAAAGGAAATATGTTACTGATCTGTTGAGTGAAACAGGTATGCTCGAGTGTCGACCTGCAACGACACCAATGGACCCCAGCATGAAGCTTTATGAAGATAACACAGAGGAGGTGGACAGGAGAAGATATAGAGAACTTGTAGGCAAACTATTATATGTCACGATCACTAAGCCAGATATATTATTTGCAGTGAGCCGTGTGAGCCAGTTCATGGAGCAACCACGCCAGGTGCATATGGATGCAATACATATGATACTTAGATATCTCAAATCTTCTCCAGGTGCAGGTCTGCTATTCAAGAAAGGAAAGGGGATTTCTATCTCAGCATGCGCAGATGCAGACTATGCAGGATGTCCCAAGGATAGGAAGTCCACCTCAGGGTATGCTGTCTATGTTGGAGATGCTCTAGTCTCATGGAGGAGCAAGAAACAAACTGTGGTAGCTAAATCTAGTGCTGAATCCGAATATAGGGCTATGGCCCAGGCTACTACAGAGATGATGTGGGTGAAAGCGATGCTGACAGATCTATGTTTAGATGTACCACTTCCTATGAACTTGGAATGTGATAATCAGGCTGCTTTGTTTATTGCAAACAATCCTGCATTCCATGAGCGGACCAAGCATATTGAGGTGGATTGTCACTTCATACGTGATATGATTCAGAAAGGATTCATTGCTACATCTCATGTTACTTCAGAGAACCAGACTGCAGACATATTCACCAAGGCATTGCTACGAGGTCCATTTCAGAAGTGTGCTTCCAAGCTGAGCATGATTGATATCTATGCTCCATCTTGAGGGGGGGTGTTAACGCATACAATAATAGTAGTATCTGTACCTTTCTTTATTTTGTTTTTCCTCTTAGTATGCTTTATGTAATTTACCCATAGGCTCCTCTCCTATATAAGAGAGCCTAGGGTTCATGGAATAAACAAGTCATTTTGTTTTTCCCAACACATATACAACACATCCTAAAGGATACAACCAATATATATGGTTAGACAATACCACCTCAATCACGAATGATATAGGTGGTCGATTAGGCTTGGTGTATGCCTCCTCCGATTTGGGTAGGTGCCCGTATAAAGCTAATCACAAATAAAGAAATGTCATGTCAAGTGCTGAGAGAAACATCATCATAAATGTCTCTAGATGATACTCTTATTGTCGGACAAGTACATAATGGTTATAGAAAGCTGTGCTTCTCGCTTAAAGCCTACAGTTGTGAGTACTACTAGGATAGGGGCTTCCCATCCCGTCTTAGTTACAACATTTTATGGTAGGTCTAGAATGTATCGATAACATTATTCTCGTAGGAATTTGGGTGTCATATAGAGGACATTATCGGTTGTTCGGGAATGATTTTATTTAGAAGCAAGGCATACACTATCCCATTGTCTTCTGCTCATGTGGCATTTTTTGACAAGTAGACTATTCCATTGTTTTTCATTCATGTGGCATTTTTTCTCCACCCTGTCAACATGCTCAGGATTCAAAAGATGTTCCTTTTTGTTACTTTTCACAAACAACATAAAGATCCATTTACATCTAACATAGTTAGTTTTGTCCAACTCTACTATTTGAATGAATGGGTGTTGACTACATGTTTCCTTCAACTTTTGGAATCTTCCTTGGCATTTATCATCTATGAGCCGAACCGGATTGTAAGCTTACAATCGTTTAATGAAAAATCTAGACATCATCGATACAAGAGTCCCTGAAAATTATGCCTTCCAAAATTTTAGCATGGCATGAATGAGACCCATTATAGATCCCTTATGTATGTTGATCGCTGGGACCTTCAAGAGTAAAGGTGGTTGGATGCTTGGAGACCTGACAACTACAGGACCTAAGACGGTGCTCATCGATCAAATTGGCAGAGACCCACGCAAGCTAAGGTAAGTAACAACGGGATCCTAAGCGAGCGGCCCATACAACAGAAAAAGGGGCCTACCCTACTCGACTTGAAGCCTGCATGAGGCACGCAAACGTCGGAACCTACACAAGTTGAGTGGTGTAGGTGCAATGAAGAGGGAATGTGTAGTGACAGAGGAAAGAAAAGGTGGATCAAATGCATCGGCAACCATAGTCAAGTAAGGGGGATCCCCACTCTAATACCAAGTCGTGAGAGCGGAAGCAGTCAAAAAAACATGTTATTCCATAAATCCTAATCCTCCTGATATAGAAGAGGCTATGGAGGAATACGAAAGAAATACTAAAAGGAAATATGACAACTATTTTCCTACATAGTTCATATTCATATTTTATATTTTCTGACAGTCTTTCATGACAATGTGCGCATAAAAGAGATTCCAACCCATATAGACAACAATGACTCCCACCAAAAAGGACAAAAACCAAAATGTGAAACAGAATAAAGAAATTACATTTACATCAAACTAACTGTTTGAGAATCCCACTGCCTGCAAGGTGTCAGTTATCTTCCTTAAATAGCGATATAAGATCTCCTAAGAAAAACATTTAAACCTTGAACTGAGAAAATATTGACATCTTTTTTATGAAAATCCCGACTGTACAAAAGAAAGAATGGAAGGAAACGCTCGCAAGCAGAAGGAACGGAAAAGGCACAAAAAATGTGAAAATGTTTCCATATAAAGATAGATTTGGCCTCTCTTCAATTTGAAACCATGAATCTACAAGAATGACGCCAGGATTTAGCATTTGGAGAAGGATGGTATACATACAAAAAATTTTGGGATTTGTTTACAGTTGCATCCTTTTGAATTTTCAGAGTTATGATTTTGCCCATACATTTTTGAAATAACACGTGAACCCTAACAAAATTACCATGTAACTCGTATGCCCCTCGAGTTAGTTGTCGTCCAATCTCCTCCCCGTTTTTCTTTGAATCCTCCCACCCCCAGCCCCCTTCCTGACCTCCTCCCCCCCCCCCTCCTACACCGCCCTCTCCCCTTCTACTGCCCTTACACTACCTTTACCCCACCCACCCCACCAATCCGCCTCCCACCCCAACCTCCTTCTCTCCCCCCCCCCTCCATCGCATCCATCCTTCATATACGAGCCACATCCCCCTCCACAAGACATCAATGTATAAGAATCATGACATCAAATTTCGTTGAAATTCCGCTGAATTTCGATTTTGACAAGTTAGTGAAATTCCATCGAAACGATCGAGATTTGAGTTTTTAGGGTTGCCGATAGGACTGATGATTGAAATGGTCGAAATTTTGGCGAAATTTAGGTCGAATTTCGGCATATAATCGATATGGTGACCGGAATTGATATTTAAGGCATTAACAAGAACATGTGCTATGTTCAATGATGCATGGGTTCTCTAAGTGCAATGCCAGTGATGATCACGTACCATCCAACACCTTCCTTGGGAATGTTCTCACACCAAAGGAGGTAGATTTGAGGGGGTGAAAAGGGAACACAATTCAAGGTACATGTGCAATAAATGTATTCGTAGTCATAATGATTTGATTTATATAATACATGACAAATAAATTGGATGACACAACGCTTAACAATGCATAAAGCTTGGGGGACAAGTTTTGTTGGAAAAAAAGGTAGGGGTATACATGACAACAACAAAGTAGGGTCGACTACATGGATTCTTTGCCTCCATTCAGATCTATCTTAGGTCATTCTCAGGCTTCTATCTAAATAACTAAGATCTCTTCGGATAGTCTCATTCCAACACTTATTGGGTCTTTCTCGCCCTCTCTTAGTCAGCTCAACATCCCAAACATGCATCTTCTAACCAATGCATCAACACCTCCTTTGCAAAAGGCCTTTCATCTTATCCTCTATCGAAGCAACATCAACTTTCATTATAATCTCAACATTCCAAAATCGATCTTTTCATATATCACCACACATCCACGTTAGCATTTAATTGTTGCTACTGTCATTCTATGCATACGACCAACATTCACATCCATAGGCTCCATTTGGTTGCAGGGTTGAGCAGGGTTGGGTTGGCCCAACCCGGGGTACTTCTCTTTCCAACCCTCCCAATCCTCCTCACAGTTTACTATTCACAGGGGTACCCCAACCCAAACCAATCTTGTCCAACCCTGCAACCAAACGAAGCCATAGAGCATAGAAGGTCTCACAGCTGCTTTGTGATACTTTCCTTCGATTTTCAAAGGAATTTTCTTATGGCATTGAACAATCGAGGCTCTTTTCCATGCTAGGCAACATGCATTTATTATGAGTAACATCTCCATCGATTTCCACATCATGTTACAAAATAGATCCCAAGTATCCAAAAGAATCTTTCTTCTGAATGTTATCGTTTCCAATCTTCACCTCCATTCCTTCAACACTACTTCCATCAAAAGTGCACTTCACATATTCAGTCTTAGTCGTATTTATACGAAAACCTTTAGTCTCCAAGGCATATCTCCAAACCTAAAGCTTCTTATTTAGTCCATATCTAGTCTCATCAATCAACACAATATCATTGGGGAACAACTTCCTCATCCTTAATGCATCTCACTTGAGAAAGATCTTTGGTCTTTTCCTTCTCTTGCTTTAGCCAATCTGAATATATCCTCCTAACCCTCCTTAGAGTCAAGATTTTTGTACAATAAGAGGAAATAAGTGTAATCATGGGAATTGAAAGGATGCAAGTGTAAAAAATCCATTATTTATGTTTTCTTTGAATTTTATCTATAATCTAGAAGACAATTTTAATTGTGTACTAAATGAATTATAAATTTTATATTAAGAAATTAATCAGATTTATAATAGGCTGTGGACTTAAACTTCGCAAAATTCGGTCAAATTTAACTTAAAATTTTGTCCTCTAGGTTAGTGAAATCAAAAAATATCATATTTTTTTCTAGGATTTCGATGAAATTTCTAAAAAAAATCGCCAAAATTGTGTATTATTTCTACAAAACAACAAAAAAGTGAATCTAACAATTACTTTCATCGAAAAAACGACAAAGCCTTCTCTCACTATAAGTAGAGTCAACTACATGGATTCTTGCTCAAATCCATGTTGAAATATTCGACTATTTTTTACTTTGGTTGTCGACTACCTAATGCAACCCCCACAAGGGAGGATTTGAACACTGGTCCTTTGGATGGTAGGCACATTGCACTACCACCAGACCATTTAAGTGTGTTCTGTTTAGAGAGCTTTATATTGTATGAACGAGCTTCTTTAGTTAGTTCTGAAATTTAGGGTCTAAATCCAAACTAAATCAGTTAGATACAAGCTCCAAGAGTAGAATTCACATTCTAACCTTATATTTCTTAATTTATTTTGATATGTATATATATATATATATATATCTTTTTGTGTAGTTATTGCATGTCACCTCATTCTTGTTGAAGAGGTGAATATCATAACTTTTACTTTTAATTTGGTCCAAGTGACATGTTGCTACTATATATCCATATAAGCAATGATTATGATGATAATACTACTTTAAATCTTATATTTATACCTATATTTTACAAACAAGTGTGTATTTCTATCTTACTTATTGATTTAAAAACCTTAATTTTTGAAAGAAAAATGAGTTTAAAGTCATTTCCATCTCCAATGATTTCAACAAAATTCTCCAAAATTTTTTCTTTCTGAATTTGGCGAAACGAAATCAAAATCCGAAATTTAAGACCTTAAAATAGTATTGTATTCTTTTAAAAAGTTACTACCATATTTGACCTTCAGCTATGAACTTACTCTAATATTAATGGCAAAAGTCCATGCGAAGGGGAGAAGGGTTTTAAACAGAAAAAGAAAAAATTATTGAGGAGAAGATTGAGAGTTTGAAATGATGGCACATTAAGTTGTTGACCAAAAAAACAAGTGGCAAATTAATTAGTGGATCAATCAAATAGAATATAAAGCTCATGTAATTATGAAAAGCCGATTAAACCACATATTTAATGGACTTGTTCTACATTCTAAGATTTTTGCCGGGCTTGAGGGGCCAAGCCCCTCCCCCCTCCCCACCCCTCAAAATCTTTGTTTATGAATGTGTTTTACCAATGATGTCGCAATAACATTCGAAATATGATTTCCAGAAGATATGTGGAAGAATGACCTCATTTTAAGAGTTCATAAGCGAAGTTGCATGACATATATTTTTTTTGTAAAATATAATGCACATTAGAATCCAAAATAGCAAACAATGTAATTCAAACTTTAATTAACATTCTATTTAGGGTGTTCTGTTTAGAGAGTGTTCTATTTAGGGTGTTCTATTTAGGGTGTTCTTTAATTAACAATGTAATTCAAACTTTAATTAACATTCTAATAGTAAAAGACCATTTAAGTGTGTTCTGTTTAGAGAGCTTTATATTGTATGAACGAGCTTCTTTAGTTAGTTCTGAAATTTAGGGTCTAAATCCAAACTAAATCAGTTAGATACAAGCTCCAAGAATAGAATTTACATTCTAACCTTATATTTCTTAATTTATTTTGATATGTATATATATATATATATATATATATCTTTTTGTGTAGTTATTGCATGTCACCTCATTCTTGTTGAAGAGGTGAATATCATAACTTTTACTTTTAATTTGGTCCAAGTGACATGTTGCTACTATATATCCATATAAGCAATGATTATGATGATAATACTACTTTAAATCTTATATTTATACCTATATTTTACAAACAAGTGTGTATTTCTATCTTACTTATTGATTTAAAAACCTTAATTTTTGAAAGAAAAATGAGTTTAAAGTCATTTCCATCTCCAATGATTTCAACAAAATTCTCCAAATTTTTTTCTTTCTGAATTTGGCGAAACGAAATCAAAATCCGAAATTTAAGACCTTAAAATAGTATTGTATTCTTTTAAAAAGTTACTACCATATTTGACCTTCAGCTATGAACTTACTCTAATATTAATGGCAAAAGTCCATGCGAAGGGGAGAAGGGTTTTAAACAGAAAAAGAAAAAATTATTGAGGAGAAGATTGAGAGTTTGAAATGATGGCACATTAAGTTGTTGACCAAAAAAACAAGTGGCAAATTAATTAGTGGATCAATCAAATAGAATATAAAGCTCATGTAATTATGAAAAGCCGATTAAACCACATATTTAATGGACTTGTTCTACATTCTAAGATTTTTGCCGGGCTTGAGGGGCCAAGCCCCTCCCCCCTCCCCACCCCTCAAAATCTTTGTTTATGAATGTGTTTTACCAATGATGTCGCAATAACATTCGAAATATGATTTCCAGAAGATATGTGGAAGAATGACCTCATTTTAAGAGTTCATAAGCGAAGTTGCATGACATATATTTTTTTTGTAAAATATAATGCACATTAGAATCCAAAATAGCAAACAATGTAATTCAAACTTTAATTAACATTCTATTTAGGGTGTTCTGTTTAGAGAGTGTTCTATTTAGGGTGTTCTATTTAGGGTGTTCTTTAATTAACAATGTAATTCAAACTTTAATTAACATTCTAATAGTAAAAGACCATTTAAGTGTGTTCTGTTTAGAGAGCTTTATATTGTATGAACGAGCTTCTTTAGTTAGTTCTGAAATTTAGGGTCTAAATCCAAACTAAATCAGTTAGATACAAGCTCCAAGAATAGAATTTACATTCTAACCTTATATTTCTTAATTTATTTTGATATGTATATATATATATATCTTTTTGTGTAGTTATTGCATGTCACCTCATTCTTGTTGAAGAGGTGAATATCATAACTTTTACTTTTAATTTGGTCCAAGTGACATGTTGCTACTATATATCCATATAAGCAATGATTATGATGATAATACTACTTTAAATCTTATATTTATACCTATATTTTACAAACAAGTGTGTATTTCTATCTTACTTATTGATTTAAAAACCTTAATTTTTGAAAGAAAAATGAGTTTAAAGTCATTTCCATCTCCAATGATTTCAACAAAATTCTCCAAATTTTTTTCTTTCTGAATTTGGCGAAACGAAATCAAAATCCGAAATTTAAGACCTTAAAATAGTATTGTATTCTTTTAAAAAGTTACTACCATATTTGACCTTCAGCTATGAACTTACTCTAATATTAATGGCAAAAGTCCATGCGAAGGGGAGAAGGGTTTTAAACAGAAAAAGAAAAAATATATTGAGGAGAAGATTGAGAGTTTGAAATGATGGCACATTAAGTTGTTGACCAAAAAAACAAGTGGCAAATTAATTAGTGGATCAATCAAATAGAATATAAAGCTCATGTAATTATGAAAAGCCGATTAAACCACATATTTAATGGACTTGTTCTACATTCTAAGATTTTTGCCGGGCTTGAGGGGCCAAGCCCCTCCCCCCTCCCCACCCCTCAAAATCTTTGTTTATGAATGTGTTTTACCAATGATGTCGCAATAACATTCGAATATGATTTCCAGAAGATATGTGGAAGAATGACCTCATTTTAAGAGTTCATAAGCGAAAGTTGCATGACATATATTTTTTTGTAAAATATAATGCACATTAGAATCCAAAATAGCAAACAATGTAATTCAAACTTTAATTAACAAGACTTTGCCAAGTTTGTTTTATTTGGTATTTTTAAACTTATTGTTTGTGGAAAGAATAGAATGAGTCACTTTCATAGAGATCCTAGGGTCTCTTAAAAGGAGAAAAAGCATGAGTAAATTACATAAGAGGTACATAGAGGAATAGAGATAAGAAAAGAACTACCAGGAAATACAAATATCTCAACACTCCCCCTCAAGCTCGAGCATATATATCTATCATTGCTCAGCTTAGAACAACCTCTCTGAAATGGACCTCGAGAAAGAGCTTTGGTGAATATATCTGCAGTCCAATCTCCTGTAGTGACATGGGGGGGTAGACATGAGTCCCTTATGGATCATGCCTCTGGTATAGTGGCAATCACCTCTATATGCTTAGTATGTTCATGGAATGCAAGAGCTGATGGCAATAAATAAAGCGGCTTGATTGGCGCATTGAAGTAGCATTGGAAGCATGGTTTCAGATCTTCACCGAAATTTCGGTTTCAATAGGGAACCAAAATTTTGATGAGGGTTGTCTCCGGTCTTTCTTCACAAATGGTGGTCGATATGGGTGAAATATCGTATCGATATAGCATCAATACGATATCTAAAACCGATATTTAAACCCTTGATTGAAGAGATACCTCAATGGCAAGATCAGTCAAGACTGATCTTAACCACATCATCTTCGTGCTCTCGTGAGCCATGGCTATGTACTCAGACTCTGCACTAGATCTGGCAACCATTGTTTATTCCTCGCTTTTCCATGACACGAGTGAACTCCTAATAAAAACAACAAAATCAGATGTAGACTTCTTGTCTCTAGAGCATCCTGCATAATATGCATCTGCCAAGTGGTCAGCTCATGAGATACACCTCTACTAAATACAAGTTCAGTGCATGGTAAAGTCTTCAAGTATCTTAGAATCATATATACTGCATTCATATATACCTTACTGGATTGTTCCATGAACTGGCTCATTTTTCTTACAGCAAAGGATATGCCTTGCCTGGTGATAGTAACATAAAGAAGCTTCCAAACAAGGTCGTTGTATCGCCGCTTGTCTACCTCTTTAGTGTCATCATCGTATAATCTCATGCTTGGATCCATAGGAGTATGTGGGCAGCTTGCACCGGTCATGTTTGTCTCTAGTAGAAGATCAATCACAAACTTCCTCTGGTCATCACAAGACCACGCTAGTTCATGGCGAACTCTAATTTGAGGAAGTATCGTTGACTACCAAGATCCTTAGTCACAAACTGTCGACCTAGAAACTCCTTAGCAGCCTGAATACCATGTTCATCATCACCCGTGACAATTATGTCATCAACATAAATCAGAATGGCAACAATACCTCTCTATGGCTTCTGAACAAAAAGTGAATGATCGATAGTGGATATCACAAACCCTTGGTGCTCTATCAAATCTGAGAGCTTTTGGAACCAAGCTCTCAGGATCTACTTCAGGCCATAAAATAGCCTCGTGGATCATGCACATCTTCCGAGACTCCCTCAAAACCTGGTGGTTGTCACATGTAGACCTCCTCCTGTAGATCACCATATAGAAAAGCATTCTTCACATCAAGCCAGTAAGTATGCGTAAAGTCGAATGTCTAGCCCACCGTGAGAAAGTATCCCAGCAGTCCACCCCATAAGACTGTGTGAACCCCCACGCTACTAGCCTTGCCTTGTAGCGATCTACATGTCATCTACTCGTTGTTGTACCGTAAATATTGCAGCCAACCACAGAGGCACCTGAAGGAGCAGAAACAATACTCCAATGTACCACGAGACTGTAAAGCGATCATCTCCTCTTCCATAGCAAGTTGCCATCTTATGTCTCGTATATGGCCTCTGATACGTTCGTGGGATAGTAACAGCAGAGTGTCCCAATACAAACTTCATGTACTCCTTTGAAAAATGATCCAAGGAAACATGAGCAGCTAGAGGATAAGTACCACATGTGTGAGGCTGCTTCGGCAAGGCAATAGCACATCAAGATCAGTGGCGTCTCTGTTCTCGGAAGTAGATAGTTGCTCCTCCTGGATAGTGTCCTATGGTACAAGCATGTCACCAATGCCATTACTAGAAACCATGTGTTCAGTACACACTTGAGGCGTGCTGGATAATGGAGAAGGCACATAAGTAGAGGGATAATTAGAGGGCTTGTGAATGTAAAATCATGGTAGAAATTGTTCCAGTGTAGATGGTGGTGGAGGTGGTGGAGGAGGAGGTGACGGTGGCTCATCATGATCAGGTGGTGGTGGAAGCACGGGAGATGGTGGAATAAAAACATCTTCGACAGAGTCAAAATTAGATAACATATCACCTGTAAGAGAAAAATACATAGACTTAAAAAATGTGACATCAACACTCACATATACTTCACCGTACAGGATCAAAACATCTTATACCTTTTTGGGTACGTGAATATCTAACAAACATGTATTTGACAGTTCTTGGAGAGAGCATATCACGACCGGGAGTAAAATGTGGACAAATGCCACAGACCTGAAAACCCAGGGGTAAGCGAGAATAAGTACTTCTCGGGAAATGCTATCGAGAAAGGGACCTTTTCTCCAAGAATCGTATAAGGCATGTGGTTCACTAAGTAGCATGTAATGAGGACTGCATCACCCCAGAACGAATGAGGAGCTCGACTCTGAATCAAAAGAGCCATCGTGACGTCAAGAAGATGACGATGTTTGCGTTTAGCAACATCGTTCCGTTGTGATGTGTCCACATGAAGTCTAGTGAACAATACCAAGTGACCTGAGGAAATTAGACGATTGGAAGGTGGAAAAGGCATTGTCAGAATGAAAAAACTTCACATGAGCATAAAAAAATATTATTTATTTCAATAAGAAATAATTTAATGACAGGATCAGCTTCGGACTTATTCTTTAACAAGAAGAACCAAGATAATTTAGAAAAATCATCCACAGTGACCAGATAGAACCATATCCCTGATGATCGGGAATTAGACTAGAGCCCCAAATATCAAAATGAAACAACTCAAATGACTGACTATTGTGACGACTTTGGAGACTCGAAAAAGAAGAACAATGGTGCTTCCCAAGCTGACATGCCTCACACTTCAAGGTGGTATGAGGAGAGTTATGAGGGAGGACATGACATATGCTTTCGCAAAGGAAGGTGTCTAAGCGAAGATTGTCACATGAACTGAGAAAAGATACAAAAGGAATGATAGAAACACCAGCATAAGGGAGATGGACTAGTCTGTAAAGCCCTCTATACTCACAACCACATCCAATCACCCTACCTGTGAGTATGTCTTGAAAAACAAGAGATGAGGGGTCAAATATGGGCTACAATGTAAATCTTTCTAATTTGACTGATAGACAAAAGATTCATCTGAAAAGCAGGTGCTGCATGAAAATCTGGAACTGTATTGAGGGTGCTATAATAACCTCCCCGTGGTCAACAATAGGTAAGTGAACGTACTCACAACCGCATCCAATCACCCTACCCGTGAGTATGTCTTGAAAAACAAGAGATGAGGGGTCAAATATAGCACGACAATGTAAATTTTTGTAATCTGACTGATAGACAAAAGATTCATCTGAAAAGCAAGGCATGCATGACATTCTGCAACTGTATTGAGGGTGCTATAATAACCTCCCCCTGGTCAACAATAGATAAGTGAACCCCATTTGCAATCACCATCGATCTCCCAAGAGAGAGAAACGTGTAGGAGCTAAATTGTGCTCGATCCCTGCACATATGATGAGATGTTCCAGAGTCCATGATCCAGTCAGTTAAGTCCGAGCTGCTACAACTGGTAAGTGCATAGGCTATACCTGAAGCGCTAGTAGAGGTTCTGGCAAAAGCAATTGCATATGCGAATCCAGTAGGAGGTGCGATCGGAGTAGTCATCATCTCCCTTAATCGAGAGACAACGTCATCAAACCCCGAGTCATGAGTAGGAGAAATACTCTCTGTGTGCTCGGCCACATGTGCAGACGTTGGGTAACCATGCTTCAAGTAGCATGTATCCTTTGCATGATCCGGCCTATCATAGTATGTGCATGGAGCCCGCTGACGTCCTCCCCCTCGACCTCGTATGCTACAATCGTGATACGACAAGGTACCCCCTACCTCGAGAAGTAGCCATCGTAGACGGGGTCCGAATCACTGTAGTGGAAGAAACTGATAACTATGATTAGTCTCTTGTAGGCTTCCTCCATCTGTGGAATAGTCTCTCCTGTAAGAAGTAGAGTACGTGCAGCATCATACTCAAAATCAAGAGAGGACAGAAATACTACCGTCATAGTGGCATCTCTATAAGCATGTTACTTCTCTAAGCTGGAAGTAATGGGCATGAAAGCGTGAAGCCTCTCGAACATGCCTCGAAGATATCAGAAATGGACATGGAGAGGTCGATCATTCTGCTTGATCGAAAAGATGTCATACTGAAGTTGGAGGATATTGCTTTAATTCTTAACTTGTCCATATGTGGCAGGTAGGAAGTCCCACATAGCCTTGGTTGTGGGTTGATTGACTGTGTCAATGGCAATCTCTGTGGTGAGCGTCCTGGAGAACCAAATTTGTGCATAAGCATCATCTTTCTTCCAAGAAGAATTAGCCACAGTCATGTCCTTCGGTTATGGATCAGTCAGGATGTGCTCCTTATTACTGCACTGCATAAGGGTGCGAAACTGGATGGACCACAACGCGTAGTTGGTCTCATCCATCTTTATGATGGGAGTTGGGCCCTTGAAGGCATCGGACGACGAAAATATATCACCATTATTCTCTGACATGATAAAACATTGTCGAAAACCGGAACTCGACTAGGGAGTAGACCAAGGCCTTAAATGTCTAATTTTGTTTCAGTGACTGACCGAAACGAAATTTCAGCCAAATTTCGGTCAAAATTCGACCAAAATTTCGATCATTTCGGTCGGTTTTTCAACTAAGGCCCCCAAATTTCGACCGATATAGGGCATTTCAGCTGGATTTCGGTTACCACCGAAATCGAAATTCGACTGAAATTTGGTCGAATTTCGGCAAAATTTGAGGCCATGGAGTAGACTAATCTGAGAGAGTCTACACAATCATACGAAGGAGTGGTTGTACATGTAGACTCATACAACCATTCTCTTCAATCCTTGATGCGCGCTAAGGCTGGAAAACACGATTTATATGTCTGAAATCGCGTTTTCCCGATGAAACCATGCCCATTCATGCCACAAAAGCACCTCCTAGTGAATCACAAAGAGGCGTGTGGTGGGGACGACAGCCTGCGGGCAGTGGCCTACATGCGGAGATGGCCTACGGGCAACGACTGCCTAGGCAGCGGCAACCTAGGTCTGGCGACTTGGTAGCGGCGGCTTGGGTTGCTACTGCAAGTCTGCGGGGTTGTCGCGGTGGGCGGATAGGGTTTCGCGAGAGGAGGCTTGCGGGTATGGAATGGATTTTAGGTCAAAGCTCTGATCTAGGACCGCCGATCTGATATTATGTGGAAAGAATAGAATGAGTCACTTTCATAGAGACCCTAGGGCTCTCCTATATAGGAGAAAAGCCGTAAATTACATAGGACGTACATTGAGGGATAGAAATAAGAAAAGAACCACCATAAAATACAAATATCTCAACACTGTTCACTTTGCAGTTTGCACCCATTTGACTAAAAACTGTCAAAAACAAAATTTATCGCATATGGAGATGTTTTCAGTATCATTTGACCCATGGGACGTTAGGGATGTCGTATTTTTAACTTTATCCAATACACATATATATATATATATGATTCATCTTTTGATTTTGAGTCAAAGGAGCAATGCATATTTGCAAAAGAAAAGCCTTAGAAATCAAAACAGAAATGACTCGTTACCTTTGTTCTGCTGGAACCTCTCCATGATAATTTACAGTGAAAATCTCATTTTCCTGGAGGAAATGGTCAACAGCACGACTAGAATTCAATGTATTGCAAAACACCATCACCCGGTTCCCCCGGGACAAACTTGGCCCAAGCACCTGGATAACATAATTACATAAGTAGGTCATTTACAAGTAACAGATTATACGCAACTTCATATTAATATATGATTAGCAGCACGTGTTACTTGACCTCTACCACTACCAAAAATTACAGTTAGACTTAAAGTAACTCTTGTGTAACTTGTTGCATAAACATTTTTCAGACATGACGGTGGGAGGAGTGGAGGGGGTATGTCTTTGGCAAAGTGGAATGAGGTGTGTAGGCCAGTTTAGGAGGATGGCCTCGGTATGAAGGATCTACCATTTTGACCAAGAGGGCATTGTGATTGCCTTCAACTAAAGATGGTTTCTTTATAAAGTCATGTTCTCTTATAGTCGGACTTTGGATCTACAAGAATGGAGCAGACTTCCAGCATGTACGCCTCGTCTCTGTTCATGGAGGGGGTTACATAGGTGATTCTAAAGATTGCCTATTTTCTCAGACAAAAGCTAGGTGGTGGTAGTGGTGGTGGTAATCATTTTCTTCCATTTGGTTGGACAACTAGATGGGGCCTGTCAAATTGGAAAAAGTTTCTTCGGCTGATGGATCTTGTGGTTGACTTTCATACAATGGTAGCTAATTACCAGTCGCCTTCAGTTGATGGTCATAGCATTGCAGGGTTTTGGAAAACATGTCTCAAGGAGCTAAGGCGTATTCAAGGCATTTTTCACTAGAAACCACCTCGAGGATATAGCATTGATGGCGACCATCAAAATGTGGGCCTCCAAGAGCCAGGGTGTTACAAAGGTGCTGAGGTGGCAAGGTGTTTGTAATGCATCACCTCGGTCGCATTCGAGTTTTACATCTGTTTTGCACATGATTCCGGCCCTCAATGTTTCATGCCCTGAAATACCAAGCTCCACCCCTTCTTCTTCCTTCACACAAAAAAAAATCCAAAACCAACCAACCACTTGTTGATCCTTTCTTAGACCTATGGCCTTAAATTTTGTGAGCCGATATTTCAGTTTCGCCAACATGGGAATATCAATATCACAGATTTCACCCTCATATTAGTGATGTCACCACTCAGCCATGTCGCCAAATATCACCATGTATTTCTCCGAATGTGAAAAATTCTACTAAAATTTCTGGGATTCACCCCCATTTTGCTTTCTTCCTCTTTCAATGATATATCTTTCCACACTGCCTTTGCTGCTTTATTTCTCAAAAAGATTTTTTATATCATTTCTTTGATATATAGCCAGACATTCATGGTGGCGTATCGACGATATGTCGATATTCAGGGTTCAGGGTTGACATCAAAATTGACATTTAAGGCCATGCTCGGACCTCCTCTTCATTCTTTGCTGCAACATACGTGTTGATGCTTGCATTTCCTCGCTCTTTGTTAAAAAAATTAGGGTATTCACCATCATAACATTTTGTATGTGGAAAATGTGATAAATCAAGAATATGTATCTGGTCCACGTATTCCTTCGGAAGTTATAAGATAATCTTGTAACGCTGAAATCCATAAATATATAAAGTTTTGGGCATATGTCTTATCGGTAGTCAACTTTTTTTCCTTTTAATAACAATAATTGATCTTTGTTGTGGCTCAATTCCGGCTTGAGCTAGATAAAAGCTCAAACTTGGTTTTCATGAGCTCGATTTAATTTAAGCGGAACATATCATGGATCCAGCTTCATTCATTTAGGCTACCAGTGTAGCAAGGCAAGTGGAGACTTCTGATGCCATTATAAATAATTGGGATAATCTTTAAAAAAATTGCTACGTCAAGAATTGCATCAAGTGCATCCCATCCGACTATTGAAGGGGCAGAGAGAGAGAGAGAGAGAGATTGGACTAGAGCACAGTGTGCATAAAAACAATGAACACCTAAAAAACTTACAGGAACAAACATTAGCATATTAAGGCATGCTGCCAAAAAAAGTACCTGAAGAAGTGACTCCAACTTATTTTCAGATCCTGAAAGCTTGATAAAATCATGTCGAGCGGTAGCAATTTTTTTATGCAACGAGGATGTGCGTATGTGATCAATTCCTTGGAATTCCTCATCCACCAACTTTTGCACAGCCTACAGGACCGACAGAATCAAGATACTGAACAATTTATCTAAACAATTATAAAATGCAACCTTAGTGCTGGGATTTTAAACTCACATTAGGTGCAAGAAAATGAAGCCAGAAGCCAGAAGGAATGGAATAGGTTAACATTGCATGAATTATATAATTTTGATATCATAAAGTCAACCTGTTGCTGTGTATTATATAATCAAATACTTCAAAGGTATTTTTTGACATAAAAAATATCAGTTCCTTCCACACATCTCATGTATATGGGTTCCTTCAACACAGACCTCTTGCAGCCACATACTTTCAACTCATGAAAATATGGAATTATCATAATTTTGGAAAAATATACAGTCGTACCTTGGTCATGGTAGCAGTAACAAGAATAGTCTGAAATCCTGGATCACCAAGTCTAGATGCCCGGCCTTTCAATGGAGCAAGAAACTTCCGAACGTCTGGACCAAAGCCTCTATCAAACATTGTATCAGCCTCGTCTAATACCTAAACAAACGTGTTGGTATTAGCGTTACTAAAAAGATTAAAAAGTTGAAATTGAAAACATGCCTTGTGAGGGAGTAAAGTGGTTAAAAGACAGAATCCATAATATAACAGGAAAACGATTTCAATACATGGTAATTTCCTCCCAAACCTACCACATACTTCACATCGCCATAAACCATGTTCCCTTCCTCAATGTGTTGAAGAACCCTGCCAGGAGTTCCAACCACCAAATCAACCGGAATATTTAAAGAATCTTCTTGTGGTCTTAATCTCCCACCTCCACTTATCATAGTAGATCTGAAGCGAGCATGATGACTTACAGACTTAGCCACGCGAAAAACCTGGGCAAATACTTGCAACTTAGCAGTGGAAGGCTTGTAAGAAAAGAACAGACGTGACATGTGGACAAGTACCTTGCACTGTACTAAAATGAACTGGTAGAAAAATATGAAAAAGTTGCAGATACCTGTTCACACAGCTCCCTTGTAGGACACAGGACAACTGCTCGAGGCCGCCTAGGCTTCATCATCCTACCCAATAGAGCTTCGTCATTTCTCAAATTCTGCAAAACAACATGCTTATGTTTGTTATCCAGCTTTGAAGTGAAAATAATTAAAGGCATAACTTGTTATTTATCCAAACTTAAACAGCAAACAAATAGGGTGCCTTTTACCATGGTAACCAAAACGCTTAACCTCGAGTCAATACAAAATGATGATCATCTTACAATACAAAGCACAACATTTTATTTTATTTTCTGAAAAATAAGAGGGTGTCTTGGAAGATGTTCACTCAAGCTCCATTAAAGTCCAAACACATATTTTACAAGGATTTGCTCCAAGGATCAACTAGCATGCACAATATTCTCTATATGTCTTTCCTCGCTAAAAATCAAAGTGTTTCTTGAAAACCAAATGGCCAAAAGGATCGCCATGAGTTTAGCTCTCCCATCCCTAGAGCGATAAATATTTAAAGAAAATCATCCCAGAAGTGCTCGGCATTGATGTGGCTCCAGCTACCACATGGCACATGATGCTTTATTCCAGACATGGTTTTAAATGTTGATTGTGGTGTCATTTCACCCACCCTAAAACTTGACATATCGCCAACATGTTGCCAGAATGGCCAAAAATTGTTAAAATGATCATACATACATCCGAAACGGCAAGAAGCCGGTCTCTAGTGTCGTCTCCACCAACGGAGGCTTCTAGCTCCAAAACAGCTCTATTTCATCTCCGAGAAAGGCAATCCCCAACACCTCACCGTAAGGTCGGCCATCCACTGCCATCTTCATTGACGGCCCAGGTTGTCCAAACTCCAAAGGCAACTCGCCCACGAGCACTAAGTAAGAATCCCCCCACCCCCGCTCTCGGATTGACATCAAGGTAGGAAGGCATTGTTCTAAATATCTCATTGGGCTTGATCCTCATAGACGAAGGGCTTCCACGTTCGAGACTTGCACAAACAATCCTGGTAATCGAAGACCACTGGACAAAGTGCCAAGTGCCAACATCACGACATCGAAGTGGTACCCTAGTCAACTCGCCCAACCGATGGCATGACTCTGCAAGACAAAACCATCATTATGAACCGGCCAGCACTACCACAGCCTGTCAAATGGAGCACCCCCTTGAAGTGCAAGATGCAATAAGACTTACCCTCTAACATAGAAGGCCGTATCGGCGATATATCGCCATATCGACTTATATCGATCAAAAATGACTTGTTTTAGTACAGAAAATCCTAGATATCGATCGATGTCACCGATATTTCACAGATATCTCTATATATCAATGCTATTATTCACGCAGATTGATTCCACTACTTATCTAGCTACATCCAGTATTAAAACACATATCTAGCTACACCTAATATTAAAACACACAATGGTTTATACATATTTTGTTCGGGTCGGCAGCGAGACCCCCGTACTAGTAGGGTATGGTACGACAGGAGGGTGCATACAATAGCTATTCAACTTGGTGTATATTTGCAAGTTATTTCATGTTATAAGAACTTGAATGAAATCCATTTCCAATATCTATAAGTCAATCATTCAAAAAAATATCTATAAGTCAAGAATTAACATTAATATCGATAATTTCGAAATGATTGATATATGCGATATAAGCTTCATAGATAACCGATTTGTGTTATCTAAGAGTATATTTGTAAGTTATTTAGTGATCTAAGAATTTGGATGAACTCCATTTTCAATATATATAGGTCAACAACTAACAGTACCAGCAATATGTTCGATATGACCAGCATGTGCAAATATAAGGATCATAGTCTTCACAAATGATTTATGTGTCATCTAAGTTTATATTTGTAAGTTATTTAATGCTATAAGAACTTGAATGGAAACCATTTCCAATATCTATAGGTCAGGAGTAAACATTAACAGTGATATGTTGGATATGACCGATATGTGCGATATATGGGCTATAAATGACCGATATGTGTGACATAAATGTGTATTTGTAGGTTATTTATTGTTTTAATATCTTGGATGATCTTAATTTTTGAAAAAAAAACGACAAAAAATAGCTTTTTGAGGCATTTCCAACATTTCCACCGATATCGTCAATATATCGACGATATATCCCGATATATCCATTTCCGGACGAATCGAAACGATATCGATACGGCCTTCCTTGCCCTCTAAGGCCTCCGTGCACATACGTGATTCTCTCCTAGCTGAAAGTAGTCACCTTCAAAGCAGATGCCCAAATCTACCTTTACCAATTCTAGTAGCTTTAATCTGCATATTCCTGACTAAGTCCAATATAAACACCCCCTCCAGAGGCTTTGAACCACTCAAGTCTGAGGGCGTCAAGTCTACTTATCATGTCTCATTAGCAGTGTTGGTACACGTCTTTGGCTCACGAGCTTCAACGTCATTAAAGATTGGAGATTGGTCCAAACTCTCACCCATGCATCATCTTTGTATGTGAAATTTTCATCAACCAAGCAGTCACCATCCCAGGCTCCCAACCAATGCGATGACTTTGCATAACCCTCCAAATGTTAGAGAAATCATGAGAATTATGGTGCCCCATCCCGCCACAACACAAGTACATGAGAACATTGCAGCATGAGACCACTAACTGCCTGAGCTCACCACACATATAGCAAAGAGACAACACAAGCCGCTTTTGTGTACTCAAATCCCTGCCCGCACTTCATGTTGCACCAAAATATCCCCTCCTCTGTCGTACATAAGACCAATCGTTGCCCTTTTGGTCTCCACCAATGGCACATCATGCAACATCCTCCCCATTAGAGAGTTGTTCTTTCTCGTCGTTGTGTGAGAGCTCTGAGTGATCCTTGTCATTTTCTACCTATCTTATGGCTCCAAAATCTTCGATTTCCATGCTCTCCATCCTCAAGCGAGTTAGAAACTATCCAAATCATAACAAGATATATCTCCTTGATAATAGGATATCATGTTCTGATCGGGTTGCAACTATCATCACATGGCAAAACAAGAGAACATAGATCTAAAAGTATATTACACAATCTCATGTCGGGTAGACTCGGACCTTCCACGTCACCCATAGTACACATTTAAATTGCCCCACATCACCATGCCATGTATATGGACCCTTCTCTGATCCATGATCTTTTGAAATCACGATGACAGGTGATTCTCGTCATCCTTCTATCCACCCAACAGGCGGCATCTACTCCAACGGATCTTATTTGAATTTGTCATGTAATTGGACTCCATGGAATTCCTTTCCAAGCAACCAAATAGCAATCTCAAGCAAGTCTCCAACCAGTGCAATAATAAATGAAAGGTAAAGCAACCAAACTAGAAAAAACATCATAGGTAATCGAATCACAATATTCCCAGGCTTCTAGCTAGTGTCCGTATTAATCCTCCTATAATTACTCGTTGCACATCAGAATGTGAAGGACCCGTATTTGTGCAATTGTATCAATTTTCTTTTCAAGCCGAGATCGGAACTTCAACACATAAAACCCGAAATAGTGACGAAATTGCGCAAAGCCAGATCCCAATATCGAAACCTCATGGCAAAGAAATCCGAAATCCTGCAACTCCAGATCTTAAGATCAAAACTTCATTGCACACATCACCTGAACCAGCGGAAGCAAGTAAGCCAGGGTCTTCCCCGATCCGGTGTGCGACCCCAGCACGACGCTCGCCCCTTCCAGCACCCTGGGGATCCCGATGCGCTGTATCTCTGTGGGCACCGAGATATCCATCTCCCTCAGCACTCCCATCACCTCCTCGCTGAGCCCCAACTCCTCGAAGCTCGTCACCTCCACCTTCTCGCCCTCGCCCGAGCCCTTACCCTTGCTCTTTCCCCGGCCACCGCTGGAGGTGACCGGAGTACTCTTGGGGGCATCCTTGAGGTGGCGGGAGCGGATGCGGTCGAGGAGGATGGAGTGGCGGAGGGGCTCGAGGGCCTGTTGGTCGGCGGCGACGGGGACGGAAGCGGAGATGGAGAGGGGTCGGGAAACCCTAGAGAGGAGAGGGGAGCGGAGGAGGAGGAAGGAGCGGGAGAAGAGGGAGGAGGAGAGGAGAGCTCTGCCGGTGAATGTGGTGGTGGCCATTGTTGCGAGTGTAAGAAAGGGAGGAGGGAAGAGGGTTTATTGAGAGGGAGTGCAGATAAAGTTGTACTCATAATTTGTGACAGGGTTTTCTAACACACATAGACCCAAATATAGTAGCACATCTAAAACTCACGAAGTATAGATATTATTTATATGTGATAAGAATTATTACTTAAAAATTTAAGCTTAAATATTTTTTATGGTTGTCAACGAATCCATTTAAGCTTGAACCTAACAAATTGTCATGGTTAATTTTCCTCGATAACAGACCGAGGACTTAAACCCGGGACGTTACAGTTTTAATGGAGAGGTGCGCCTCTCTTTGATAAAGGAACTATGAAATTACAAGGAGATCGAGGATAATTGATAAATGGCATTCATCCGTCATTATTGTTTAAATGGTTTGAAGAATAAAGAATCGATAGATGTTAGAAACACGGATACAGAGGATGATGTAACTATGGTGTGTTATACTTTATTCACGATAACTTATCTCGAGATAAGGTGTTATTGTCTCGCGACTAAATTGTTTAGAACTTTGATTAGAAATTAATATTAAATTGATTTTAATTTAAAATTAGTTACAAAATCTTTTATTTGCAAAAAAAAACTATGAATGTTGGCTTATTAGGTGAAAATAAAAAAATATAGAAAATCAAGCTCATGCTAATTAAAATGCATTACAAAATTTTTGATATAATATCTATTATTTAGCAATTCAAAAATTGAGTCAACATTTGATGAACAGCATTCCAATATTATATAAAATTTGTATATAATTCATTACATAATAATGTTTTATACTCAAACAATAAATAAACAATAATTTGTATACATTTTTTCTACTTCTAGCCAAAGAATTAGATTAATATTGATAATACATAATTATATGTCATTTTTAGTGTTAGCTTATTTTTACCAATTTATGAATTGAGTTTAAATAGAGTTGATATAGTGGGATTTAAGATTGACTCTTCGGAGATTTTGCCTAAGATTTTCCCCATTAACTTCGCACTTGGGACTTGTTTAACTTGTTCACTTAGATGCCTTATATATCTTTTTGGATATTTTAGTTTCAGTGCTTGGGCGTTTCTTAACTCTTAAATCTCATCCCAACATTTTAATGGTCGATACATGCCTTTTTTTTTAATATAAAGTTTTCGTAATGACTTTTAATTACAATATAATCACATTTTATTTTAATTCACACTAATTATATATAGTATCTTCATATCCATTACACTCTTTAGTCTCTAATACAATACATGCAAGAATAACGTGAGATGTTGTTATAAGAAAATATGATAGATAATTAAATTCGAGCTACTATTGCGCTTATTTTCTTCTTCATTTTGTTCTATCTTCCTCAAGTAGAGAACATCATTAACGCTCATAATAGCAAATGTTTCTAGTGCATATAGTCGTCGTGACCTTGGTTATCACATGGTTTATCATTCTTGCGCCATTATCAACAATAGCGTATTTTTTCATCTAATTTATTTTCTTTTTAACTCTAATTATATTGTATTTTCTTTTATTTCATGGATATATAAAAGTCATTTATGCCTTGGAGTTGCATGGTGATATTACATACACATTTTTGCATTTCACTTTCACTTTTTTGTTCAAAATAAAATTCTCGCATGAAAGCGGTGTTAGTATATCAACCAATCATGTTTTGCATCGCACCCCTTAGTTTTGTGTATATGCTCCCATCTCTTTGCTGTCACTTATAGGATGGAATCTTTGATGCGCGTCAAAGCTGACTAGTCGATCATTGCATGACCCCTTTGCATAGGCCTTTACTTCTCTTTGTATCCTCCCACAAAAACCATTGCCTCACTCTTCACCCCCGCCCTATCTAGAAGTACTAGCTCAAGAGCTAAGCCCATTGAAATGGGGAAAATATGCAAATTTCGCAGCCATGAGATGAACCTACGATGATTTCTAGTTTGCATGATCTACTTTGTATAAATAAGAATTCGGAGATGCGATTCAACTTAGCCCCTTCGAATTTCATAAATAGATGAGAGATTAGCGTGTGTAACTCAACCATCCTTCAATCCCCCAATGTAGACCTTACATATTTGATTTTCATCCATGTTTCATATGATTTTGCACTTTTTGTGGGCTCGGTCCCACTCGTTATCAATGGGATCAGGGAGATTACCTTGCAAAATCGTGTGAATCATTTGATCAAGATTGAGCGGCTCTCACGCCTACAGCAGGCACATCACCCCAGCAGACGATTCATGTCCTCCAACCTATACCATACTCGCGCACAATTTACGCTATTTTTGTTACACTGATTCGTGACTATTATCATTACTTTGCCTACACATTGTTAATTTGTTATTCAATCTTTGACAGATACTTATTTATTGATTTATTTATTACCTCATATATACATGCAAATATAAATGTATCGATAGCCTTTGTATATATCTAAATGTATATCATAGATGTTTCTTTTGTACTTTTATCATGTGTGTCCTTTTTTACTTCTACAATACCAGTTTTGCTCCTCTTCCTTTTTGGAATATCACTTGTTTCCTTATCTCTCGACAAAATTCACAATTTTGTCCTTCCGTTAACGTAAAGTAGAGGCATAATTGAAACTACAAAAGGATAGAACTATAAAATTTTCAAGAATCCAGGGGCACAACTGCTATTCCAAAAGAAGGAAGGAACAAAACTAACATTACATAAGTTAAGATAGGTGATTAAAAGCATGGAAGGAAATATCGACGATATATCGCGAATATATCGATATCGACATGGGGCCGATATGGACACCGATATGGCGATATATCCCGATTTTCAGGTATTTTCTTCACAAAGGCTTGTCGATATGGGCGATATTTCGACTATATATCGTCGAAATATCGTATCAATACGATGTTGAAATATCGTATCAGTACGATATCGAAATGATATCGATATCAATACGGTCTTCCATGATTAAAAGTAACCAATGTTTACTCTCTTTCCTTGGTTATATTACTTAGCATTAATAATTTAAACTGATAAAGTAGTTGTCGAGCAAGATTTCACATACTCCACATTAAATTTGAACAGCAAAAACGAAACGAATATGGAAAACATTCGATCTTTTCCCACTTCTAGTTGACTTCGTCATGACAACATTTCACCTCCATTTAGATATGGTTATCATTTATTAAATATCATATTCGATCCATCTATAATTCATGTAAGTCTGCCCACCAAATACAAAATGGACAATGGATTTTGTAAATTCTTTATCTATATCTTTGTCAAATTATATACTCCCATACATGTTGTTATAATATGCGTTAAAATCAAGGGATATTTACACCCATAAGTATTTTCGTAATTATGTACATAACCATGCATAATCGTGAATTACATGAGGAGCCTTCAGTGGTTAACTCTTATGCAGCATGACCCCGTGTTAACTTCCGCCCATTCTCTGCACCGATGTTTGCTCGACTCTGAATCTCGAATATTCGATTCAATCCACCAAGCATTCGATTTAAAATAGACCTTAAATTATATCTATTGTAAGCTTATTTTCGAATTGATTGATTAAATTTATTCAAGAATAAAAATTTCAACTTCACTGCAAACAAGCTTTTGATCGATATTTGTACAGACGTTTTGTATCATTTACAAATAATCAAAAAAGTAAATTACACCCAAGTATACATTCAATTTCAATGTCGTATATGAATTTTAAAAGGTAACAATATTTTACTGATTTGTCTTAAATTGGTTCTTGATCATTGAAATTTAGTTGATCATTTGGTATTTCTATCTTAAATCACAAAAACAAAAAATCACATTGAGATAAACATTAAAGATTGGGTACTACGTTGTTATCTTTTAAAGTAATGTTTGACATTGAAATTAGGTGTATAGTTCAAGAGCTTTTGTGTAATTTACTTTAATTAAATTTCTATAAAATATATCATAAATTTAGGTTATATTTAATAGTTAACCAGTAGTGTCAAAATTTTTATATATTTCATCCCTAGGCTACGTGCAGGAACAAATTCTTAAATACACATACATAAACAGATCCATGCATAACGTAAATATATACATATATTAAATTTAATCAAACTCGAACAAATACATGTTTTAAACTTCAGTTTGTTGATAAAATGAGATTAAAGTTAGGGATTTTTACCCGACAGCAGAACTTATAATCATTGTCAATTACCTCCACGACTTCTGAAACATCATAATTCCTCTCTCGACCCTGTAAACTTGCTCTGTTTTACCCCACGAACCTTACCGTTAAATTGACACATGTAGATTTAACTTCCTTGGGTTAAAAATGAGTTAATCTAACCAATCCGTGATCGGACGTCTAAAATTAATCAAGAGAAGAAAAAAAAAGCCCTCAGCTGCACCACCTCTACGTTCTTTCCTCCTTCAATGAGGGCATTGACCTGGTTAGAGGAAGTGTGAGCGAGGGAGCGTGGCATTGCGGCTCGACCTGGGTTGGAGGAGGTGGAGGAGCGGCGGGGTGGCAGGGGGGGAGGGGTGGGGGGGCTTGCAGCGACGGGGTTGCAGGAAGGGGGAGGGGCTTCTAGCGGCAGGCTTCGGGGGGGGGGGGGGGGGGGGGGAGTGGAGAGGGGGAATCGAGCGACAGGTTTGCGGGAGGGGCTTCTAGTGGCGGGCTGCGCGCAAGAGGGGGGGGGGGCTTCCAGCGACGTGGGTACGGGGGGGCTTCGAGCAGGGGAGGTAGGGGGACGGTTTCAAGTGGTGGTGCGGGAGGCTGCAAGCAGGGTGTACAGGTGGCTCCGAGCAGGGGGCGCGGGGGGCTCTAAGCAGGGGTGCGACAGGGTTGTTGTTGTTGTTGGAGGGCTCCGAGCAGGGGAGGCGGGGCTTCGAGCGGCAGGGTTGCAGGGGCCTTGGCTTCGAGCAGGGGGAGGGTGGGGGGACTTCGAGCGTCGGAGGAGGGGGGAGCGTCGATGACGATGGAGATTGACGAAATGGTTGGTGCTGGGTGGTGGGGAAAAGGAGGAGAGAGAGAGAGGGAGTGACAATTAATGTAAATTCGATAAATAAAATAGACATAACATTAAAGAATGTAATGGAATCCGGTTAGTTTTAACAGGTAAATAGATGAGGGTTAACCGCAGAGTTTATATGGTAACGGTTAGCGAGTGTACATGATCGAAAGAGGAATTAAAATGTTTCAAATGTCACGAAGGTAATTGACAAAGATGATAAGGTTTGCATGGTAAAAATCAAGTTATAATAAGATTCACATCACGTTTTTAAGAAACTGGATCTTGGTATAATTTTTACCGAATCTGACGGGCAAGGGGACGTCTAAAATTTGATCGGCAACCGCCCGATCCAAACCAACGGCAAAAGATTCCCGGCTTCGTCGAACCCCAGCCGATGCCGCCACGTAGGCGTCCCTAGTGGGCCCGCCACAGCGCCTCAAATGGCAAAAACCGTTCCCTTCCCACCTCATTCTCCAAACTGCCATCGGTAAAAGCCACCTCCATAAGCGGCACCGGAGTAAATAACGTAAACGGGGGAAGGGTATTTCGGAAAAAGAAGGTTCCCCTCGTATCAAAAGAATCATTTTCCCACTTCAATACCCAATATACCCTTCCATGAGAACACCCACCACCGGGCCCTACGGCTTGGTTGTAGTTATAAGAGAACTCCAAGGGCATTAAGCAACATTCGCCACGTATACACTTCCCCTTCCCCTTCGCACCTTCGTCACATAAAGTAGAGATGCAAACAGTCGGATACGGATATAGATATTATCGTATCTTTATCTATTTTTTAATACGAATACATATATAGATACGGATATTGACGGATATTAAAATTAGCTTATTATATCATTAAAAAACAGATACCGATGTAAAACGAATATTGATCGCATACCAGTAATGTTAGAAATACTTTATACAATCAACAAAATATATACGAATTGGATAAAAAAACACATGTTATAAATTTACTAAATGCGTTTGTATCATAAAAACAATACAAATATGATAAAAGTAGGTATAGAATTATGTTATATAAGGTAAAAAAATAAATCTGACTATATTTATATACAAAATTGGATATACAGATACAGATACGGATGTTTGCGGATATCAAAACGATATCCATATCTGTATCCTTTAAAAACATATACAGATGTCAAAATTTGTATAAAACAGATTCCGAAGCCGTTATTTCATGTATCGCATCAACCTAATATCCAAATTATCCAAACTAACCTGACTGAAACGAACTCGCCGTACCGATCAAATGCTGGCGTCGAAGTAATAAAATCCAAAATAAAGGTTAATATACGAAGATATGCCACGTCAGCATCCCTTCTGGCCCACAGGAAACTGAACACCTGAAATCCCAAAACTCTCTCTTCGTAACTAAACCCTCCAACACAAATAGAAGGCCATTCTGGTAAATTCATCCCCAAGGACTCTCCTCCCTTCTCATACTTCGTCGTTAAGACCACAACACCCTCAAGTCTTTTGCATCCTTTCTTCTTCCTCCGGTGGCCGCTCTCCTAAAAACTCCTAACCCTAACTCCGATCCCATCGGTAATGGCGATCCCGCCTTCCCCCACCGCCGCTGTGGGTTCGGTGGTGCCCGGTGTCTTCAGCAGCAAATCGCTATACGTGGGCGATCTCGATGTGTTTGTGCAGGAGGGCGACCTCTACGACGTCTTCAGTCGGATCGGGACCGTCATGTCGATTCGGGTTTGCAGAGATATCATGACGAGGATGTCACTCGGTTACGCCTACGTGAACTTCAGCACGCATCAGGAAGGTGAGGGCGGCATGTATTTACGGGTTGAATGATTGGATTTTGGTTTCGTCTTGTTGGCTTCCGACGCGGGTTCTTGCGATTTTTTTAGCTTTTTTAATGTTTGATGATTAGTAATGTGGGAAAGATGGTATCCTTTGCTTGTTAGTTTTGAAGTTTGTTTTTGTTCTTTGGTATCTAATTGTCATCGTGAGTTTCTCGATCACAAGAATAGGTAGCACACTTCGAATATGCTTTGGAATTGATATCGGGTAGATGTCTTTCCCTTGTGTGCCTACCGTGATGATTATTCTTAGGATGGATTTATTTGCTATCGGAAGTGTAAGACGCGCAATTTTGGGTGATGGAATCATGGTAACAGGAAAAATTAATTCTTTATGCAACTGTCATTGATAATGATACTTTGGTATTGGAGAGATTGTTGGTACTTCATTAATCACCGCAACTGCCAAAATAGGTAATATCGTACTCTGAATGAATGATTTTCCGTCTTAAAGAAGGCAAATAACTTCCAGTTTTTACTTTTACATCTCCTTCATAACGTTGTATTATGTTCTATTGCCCTAATTAGTGTTACTTCTGATTGCAACGGATTGCTTTCTTATTTTTTATATCGTTCAATGCAGCATCCAGGGCTTTGGAGGTGCTTAACTTTACCCCGTCAAAGGAAAGCCCATCAGGATTATGTTTGTTAACAGAGATCCCTAGCATTAGGAAGAAGGGGAGTTGCTAATGTTTTTATAAAGAATTTAGACCCATCTATTGATAATAAGGCACTGTATGAAGTTTTTTGCATCCTTTGGCACTCCCCTTTCTTGTAAGGTGGCGACTGATGGCAATGACCAATCAAAAGGGTTTGGATTTGTACAGTTTGGACATGAAGAAGCAGCAAGGCAAGCAATTGAGCAACTCAATGGGATGCTAATTAATGGGAAGAAAGCATATGTCGGCGTTTTTGTTCCCCGACATCAAAGAACCCGGTTAGTTGGATCTCAAAAATTTAATAATGTTTACGTGAAGAATTTGTCGGAGAAAAACCAGAGATGAAGATTTAAAAGAAATTTTTGGCCAGTATGGTTGTATAACCAGTGCAATTGTTATGAAAGATTCAAATGGAAATTCAGGTGCTTTGGTTTTGTCAATTTTGAAAATTATGATGACGCTGTCAATGCTGTTGACAAACTTAACGGAAGTACTTATGGTGATAAAGTTTGGTATGTTGGAAGGGCCCAAACAAGAGCAGAGAGACATGCTGAGTTAAAGACCAAGTATGAGCAGGAAAGAAAAGTCAGATCTGAGAAGACAAAAGGAGCTAACTTATATCTGAAAAATCTTGACGATTACATTGATGATGAAAAGCTGAAGGAACTATTTTCTGATTTTGGCAGTATAACCTCTTGTAAGGTACATCCTTATGCTTGAACTACCTTTCAGTTGTAGTCATCTTTCTTTGTCAGTAATCTTCTCTCACATAATGCTATATCTGTTTGTTGAATTCTCTCTCTTAAGGTAATGGTTGATTCTCAAGGGCGGAGTAAGGGATGTGGTTTTGTAGCATTTTCCACTGCAGAGGAGGCCACTAAAGCTGTAAGTTTTTTGTGGTTATTACTTTGGCACTTGTTTTTAGTCTTTTATAGCTTACCTAAAGATTATATTCTGCTTATAGATGAAAGCGATGAATTCAAAAATCATTGGGAAGAAACCTCTATATGTTGCCATTGCACAACGCAAAGATGATAGACGAGTTGAGCTTCAGGTATGCTTTTTGGCCTGCATCTTTGCTATGGTTCCTGCAATTGAAATGGTTTGAGATAAACTTGAACTAAGCGCTACGACTTTCTTAAAGAATTATTTTGAGTGAATAATTCATATAACCTACCCTACCAATCATGGTAAAAGGCTCAGTTTATGATCCTACGATTTGTTACATGCTTTCTAGGAATACAAAATTTTGGAAACAAATCTGATTTTCTTGTCAAGACCATGCTAGTTCTTTCCCACGTATTCCATAATGTCTTGTAACATGACCAACAAGATATTTTATTCAATATTAAATTGAAATATTTAGTAGATTACAAATACTTATTTCTAATTCATGTAGGTTTATTTATTTTAGTTTATGGTAGGGATGATAAAATTTTCTTATAACCGATGTTATCTATTGCTCCATATTATTATTAAATATTGTAATTGTTCTTTGACACTGGAGAAATACGTGGTTGAGATTTGCATGGATCAACTTATATGCCCAACATGCGTCTTTGTTATGTCATTGGCTTGTGCATGTTATGTTGGTTTCTGTAATTCTTTGTTATTTTCAATCCCAAGAAAGGTCAGCTCATTTTGTTGGCTAACTTCAGCTCTGAGAACCATGATATGCGCATCGTACACATCCTTAACAGGTTGTCGTAGTTGTCGTATTTGAAGATATTGTGGGAATGGTTTTCAGATGAGGAAATGCATCCTCCGCTTAATTTATCCATCTTTGCGTTCAATAAAAAGTATATATTTGTAACAAGGGTCTGATAGACCATTGCATTTTAATGGCCTGAGGTAAACCGTAAATCAATCGCTTGCCAGGCTCAAGATGAAAAATTGTGACCATCTGTTAACCTTGTGCTAGAGGAACAATGCTGCAAGAACATATTTCTTCTTCAGAACATTGATATCTGCAAGCATCGTATCAATTATCTATGCACCCAAAAGTTCATAAAATGTTCTCTTTGTACAGGCACGCTTTGGTCAGATCAGTCCTAAACCGGGGGTTGTAGCTCCTGCCATTCAATCTAGTTTTCCTACTTACTCGGCTGCATCAGCACTTGCACCTGCACGAATGCACCTCAGTCAGGGTGCTCATGCTATTGTTCCACTGCAGCCAGCTGGATATGGTTTTCAACAGCAACTCATGCCAGGAATACGCCCTGGCATTCCTCCTAATTATTTAATGCCTTACAATTTCCAAAGGCAAGTCCAATCTGGACAAAGAATGGGGTTCAGACGAGGTGGATCTTTTCATCAGCTGCAGCAAAATCAGCAACAGGTTCGTGCAATTTTGAACCCCACAGGTTTTTGTTATTGTTCGTCCACTTTACAACTATCACATCCTGTTGCTCCTCATCTTTTAAGCTTTGTCAATATACATCATTAAGAGTTGGGTGAGAAGGGTAGTGAGTATGCTGTTTCAAGGTGAAGATATAGATGAAAATCATGAACAAGTTGAAGAACTTGAATCGATTCAGAATTTTTCTGTGTTTAATTACTTATGTTTCCTCAATTCTTTTGTATGAAATTCGGATAAGATGATGAGGTTCAAATTGTTTGAGATAGGAGAGAGGTGTCACAAAGTTTATTGGGATAAATTCCATTTTGGATTGTATTTATCATGTTGCTTGTTTTTTTACAGGATTTGATATATATTTCTTGTACCTTACCAACTTCATCAAACGTTGAGTCAACTAGTCCGCCATTTATATTTTTCATCTGTTTCTTTATGCTACCACTTTCACTTCTAATGGTGACCATACCTTGTTTTTCACAGCGACACAATCAAGGTTTTAGGTACATACAAGATGTTCGAAATGGCTTTGATCCTTCTTTCGTGCCCCAGGGCATTATGGGCCCAACAGTTCCCATTCATCTCGATGCAAGTGGGATGCCATACTCAGTTAATGTGGGATCTATTTGTACCATCCCACATGCTTCTGCTCTAGCTGCTGCTACTCCTGAAACCCAGCGAGAGGTAAGTTCTACTGCACAAATTCACTTGAATGATGGTGATTGAGCAATGTGCATGTGTGGGTAGCTATACAATTGTTCTCAGTTTTATACAAGATTACTAAGCTACCAATATTGCTCTAATGTACTATACTTTATTTCTGTAATAAACTAAGTAACTTGATCACAGAACTCAAATGTGTGCTGTCATTTAATGGACATTGCAATTATTGCAAAATACATGGGAAAATAATGCTTTTGCCATGATAAATGTCTCAGATTCTTGGTGGTCATCTTTTTCCGCTTGTCGAACGTATGGTGGGTGTCAACGCAGGAAAGGTGACAGGGATGTTGCTGGAGATGGATCATACAGAAGTGCTCCATCTTATAGAATCTCCAGAAGCATTGAAGAAGAAGGTGGCAGAGGCCATGCAATTGCTCAGGAAGTCCCACGTCGCTGGAGGCTGATGCTGCCGACCACTTTGGATCTTTGTCCTTGGAAGGTTGAGCCATGAAGTGTCAGATTTTTTTCATCTGCTGATTCTGGGTTAATTTGAAAAGACCTGGGAGATAGAAATACCTGATGTGAGGTGTGCTATACCGATAGAGTGATACATAAAGTTTCATGACGGGCAAACTGGTGACGATCTATATGAAAACTTTGTCGTCTCTTAGACTTTGATAGAATGATGTGCCATCAGGTTGTTGCTTAGTTTATATAATTGAGCTGACGCCTGAAGTTGAAGGATAGATTTTATCAGTTAGATTTTTTTGTTTAGACGTATCCTTTTACATGATTTTGTGTCAGATATAACCATAGATAGACTAGAAGCCAATATGGATCCTGAAAGAAAGGACAATTCTTATTATCCTTTTCACTTAAAAGTAAGTCATAATAGCAGAAATGTTTGGATATTCAACGTTATCTGTCTTGAAATTCAAACAATCAAGCTCTGATTTTCTTTCGGCCCTTATACATACATGACTAATCAACACTTCCCTCCGAGTTAGACAGATCCTCTGTCGACCTTGCTTGTGTTGGAAGGTGCAGTCTCATGTCTTCTTCATATTGGAAAGGAATCTTTTCGATTATTGGTGCAACTTCTTTCACCGCCTTCACAGCTCCCCATCATGCTAGAAGATGCCGGAGGCAGCTCTTCGGATGCTTCAACGAGTTCTCGCTGTCAGTTTTATGATGCTGTCGACTCGCAATCAATTGAACATAATATGGAAACTTTCCATAAAGGGTCATTCCTCACGGATCTTGACAGCAGTTAGGATTGTCAAAAATAATATCAAATTTAATATTCGCTCAGGTTCGATTCAATGATAGTTCGATTTGAATTCGAGTCGATTATAAATAAACTGAACATCTCTATCACCCACCCACACATGCCTCCTCCCACTCCTCTATTCTCCACACGACACCCACCGACGCCGCACCCCTCCTCCTAGCAGCCTGCGGACTCCCCTCCTCCCAGCGACTCGCCGCACCCCACATCACCTCCCAACAACCAACCACTCATCCACTCCATCCAAATAGCCTGCCACACTCCTGCATCCTCCTCCCAACAGCCAACCGCTCCTCCTGTCCTCCTCCCAAATAGCCCACAGCACCCCCACATCCTCCTCCCAGCGGCGAGTCGCTCCTCTTCTCCCCTCCCCTCAAGCGGCCTATCATACCCCTCCTACCAGCGACTAGTGACCTGCCACTCTTACTCTTCTTTCCCCAAACAACCCTCCGTACCCCCACAATCTCCTCCCAACGACCCACCACTCCTCTCCTTTCCCCAAGCAGCCCATCGCACCCTGCAACCTCCTCTCAGTGGCCCGCTACTCCTCTCCTCCACCTCAAGTGGCCTGCCAAACTCCTCCTCCCAACAACCAGCAACCCACCGCTCCTCTCCTCCTCCCAAGCAGTTGCAACCGGCAATGACACAATCATTTCTCAAGGATTGCGTTGGATTGTGGATATGGCATTTTCTTTTTCCATTGCTGCATTAAATTGTGGATGTCCCATTTTAATTCTTGATTTGGGAAGATTAGTACCTTAAAATACATAATTTTATACCTGAAACAAGGCATCTGTTGTGTTCGTTTTTTGTAATATTGTATCCATTCACTTTGTATAAAATCGAACATTTAACAATTCGAGCTGAATCTTCGTAAACCTAGTATGTGCCCATTCACTTTGTATATAATTGAACATTTAACTAATGGAACAGAACCCGAACATGATTTTAATCTCATCAATCAAGCCAAACACAATCCTATATACCTCGTAAATGAACCGAACCTTTAAAGATCCCCATTGTGTTTCCCTTTTCGGAAGGATGAAAATCACCACCCCTAATTCTCCTTCCGCCAAATCATTCAGTGGTGCATGATCCCAAGGATCATGCGACCACTCCTTTTGTGCCATTGGAGTATCCAGATGGCGTGGAGTCCTCAACGACTTCCTCTATGGTGGTGCAGGTTCGTGTGGCTACAGCAGTGGACATGGTTCCTATTATAGCAAGAGTTGTAGAGGGTTCTACCCAACTTCCTATTACGCATGTGGCAGTTGGTGGGAGCGTGGAACAGGCCGAGGTTGAAGAGCAACATGTGCTTCCGCTTTGGTTCCCTCCACTGGAAAATGTTCTCGGGACTTGAATCACTTTGAGCACTATCCGGTCAGAGACCTCTGTCTCTTCCTCGGATGATGTAAGAGGAGTTGAGGGCAAGATGAAAAGGGAGTTTTTTTCCCTTACTAGGCATTTCAATCACCGAAATGTCATGTCAGGGCATCTGACCTTAAGAGTTTCCTGTCAGTGCATCGATCGGCGAATGTTTCGTCGATCGACAAACTGTTTGTCTATCAATACGTAAAAAATATATAATATTATTTCGAAAAACTTTTCAATTTTATATTATAAAAAATAATATATAATAATATTTGGAATTGAGAATCGGCCAACCGTTTGCCAATTCTCAATTCCAAATATTATTATATATTATTTTTTATAATATAAAATTGAAAAGTTTTCCGGAATATCATTGATCAGCAAACGGTTTGCCGATCGACGAACCATTCGCCGATCGATGCCCTGACTGGGAGTTCTTGATGTTAGATGCCTTGACAGGGTATTTCCATGATTGAAATGCCTAGTCAGGGAAAAAACTCATGAAAAGATACCAACCTCGAAAGCACCCAACATGGCCTAAATCTGTCAAAGTAGCTTGCTCCAAGGAGAAGGTAGAGATAACAAGTACAGCAAGCGTGGTACCAGCTTTGGGTTAGAAATTGTTGCCTTGATGAAGATGCTGATCTGGAACATGAGGGGTTTGGGTGACATGGAAAAGCGGGACATGGTTGGAGCCTTGATAAGAGTCTGGAATTGTGATGTGGTGTTTTTACATGAGGAAAAACTTTTGTCATGTTCAAGTTTTGTGTAGAAGTCACTGGGTGTGGATGCTTTGTTTGATTATAGAACTGTAGATGCTACTGGTAGTGTGGGTGGGTTTATTGTAGCCAGGAAGGGCATGTTCTTATCCTTACTATCGGAGTTAAAGGGAAGGTATGTTCTGTCTGTCCATCTGGAGAACTCAAGATCATGCCCAAGGGTAGCCATTTCACGTGTTTATGAGACTGTTGATCCACCCCAAAGAACTAAGTTATAGTCTAAGATGAGCCATGCAAGGAGTTCATACTCGAACATAGCTCGGATGGTCGGAAGGAGATTTCAATGCCACTGTCCTCTCATCTGACTGACCAAGGTCACGAGGGGGGAAGGATCCTGGATCGATGAACTTCCCTGAGCTGATCAATTATCTTAACCTCGAGGTGCTAGATGCGTATGATACTAAATTCACTTGGAGGAGCTCTAGATCGTGCTCTCATCTAGATCATTCTCTGGTATCTCCGGAGACTTTAGAGGAGTTACCCTTATTCGCAACCTCGGCTAGACCTCATACCATGTCAGATCACACACCTCTGGTATGGGAGTGTGAGGGCAATTCGGTCCCTAATGGCTTCTTCATGTTTGAGCGGGCATTGTTACAGGAGGAGAATTTAAAGACATGGTGTTGAATCACTGATCTTCCATACCATGCTATGGTTTTGCGATGGAGCATGTGGTCCAAAAATCGACTTCCCTTCATATCAGGCTCTGCCAATTCAAGAGGGAGGTTAGAAAGAAGAGCACATCGAACAGAGGCAGAGACAGAGATTTGCATACTTGATGAGCTGGAAGATGGCAGGGATCTTACTATGAAGGAGCTTGGAGAAAGAACGATGACACATAATATCATTGCATGCGAGAATAAGAAGATGGTAACTAAGTGGAAACAACGTTCTCGTTGATCTTGGCTCAAGGAGGGGGATGCTAACACGACCTATTTCCATAGAGTGGCAAGCGGAAGACATCGTCATAATTTGATTAGATCTATCGCGGTGAATGACATGAGAGTAGAATGAGATTGTGAGATGGGAAGAGATATTGCGGATCACTTTAAGGAGTTCTCAAGGCGGCCAGAAGGTGGGTAGTGGAGATGGACATGCTTGGGGAGAGACAACTTTCTGCGGAGCATGCCGGTAACCTGACTTTAAGCTTCACAAAGGAGGAGGTAAAAGCCATTGTCTGGAGTTTAAATGAGGGTGGTGCACCAGGACCAGATGATTTCTCTGTGTTCTTTTTCAAGGAGTTCTGGTCGGTCATTGGGAATGAGGTAGTGGAGGTAATGGTGGAGTTTACAAGAGGTAATGCTAGGTTAGAGAGAGTCAACAGAGACCTTATCTTCTTGCTCCCCCAGAAGGACGTGGCCACTCATATAGGGGACTAGCAGTCTATTGCTCTTTACAATGCAATATATTTGATTCTGGCCAAGGAACTGGCAAGTAGATTGAGCATTGTTTTAGACTATATCATCTCTCCTTTACAGTCTGCTTTCATTTCTGGGAGGCAGATTAATGACAACCTAGCTATGGCTACATAGATTATAGCAGATTGGAAGAGAGGCAGGGCCAATGGCTTATTATGGAAGGCAAACTTCTCTAAGGCCTATGACACACTTGAATGGCGTTTTCTTTGGGCGACATTGTCAAAATGGGGTTTCCCGTATATTTGGATCACATGGATGAAATGATGTGTCACCACGGCCTCTTATACAGTCTTGATCAACGGTCGGGTTGAGGGTAGTTTCTTTTAGCCACAAAGGGTGTGAGACAGGGTTGCCCACTTGCATCTATGCTTTATATCCTTGCAGCAGATGTTTTACCTTGCATGGCGGACCTGGTGGAGCGTTAGGGTGTTACCTCATGTTATTCGATGGGGATATATGTGTGCCATTTCTTCAATACGCCGATGATACTATCTTCTTTATTGAGGGAGGCAAAGAAGAAGCGAAGGGGATGGCTACAATGCTCGATATTTTCAGAGAGCTTTTTAGGCTTGCTCTAAACCGCAGTAAATATGTGGTCATTCATTTTTGAATGGAGGATCTGGAGGCTCGGGAATGTAGTGCGGATCTCCCGACAAAGATAGGTGCTTTGCCTATCCATTTCCTTGGTTTGCCATTAATAGGTGGCAAACTCAAGATGGTTGATTGGATTCCACTGATTGAGAAGCTGAGAGGAAAATTGTCGGGTGGAGGGCTTCTATTTAATCATGAGGAGGTAGTTTGGTGTTTTTGAAGGCAGTTCTTTTTGCAATCATGGTGTTCTTCTTAGCTGCGAGACTCCTTCCAGTGGGAATTCGTTGACAGATAGAGTTGATTATGAAGAGATTTTTGTGGGGAAAGTCGGAGAAGGAGGGCTCAATACTCCATCTCATAGACTGGGATACTATCACTCTTGACAAATGTAATATCCATAACCCCAAATATAGTCCCACATCTAAAACTCACAAAGTGTGAGAGTGGGTTATAAGTGATGGGGACTACTACTTGACAACTTGAGCTTAAGTATTTTAGGTGGTTGTCAACGGATCCATTTAGACTCGAACTCAACACGTTGTCAGGGCTATTTTTCCTCGATAACAGATCGGGGACCTAAGCCCGGGATGTTACAAATGGTACAAGAGCGGGTTCCCTCTGATAGTAGAAAAGACTGTCCAAAGGAACCTAAGCCGGGAGCGTGAAGCTGTCACTGCCATTGGGATTAAGTGATGGGTCATGTCGCAATGAGGACGTTGCGAAGATAAGTGGGGGATGTTGTAACACACATACCCCCAAAAATAGTCCCACATCTAAAACGCACGAAGTGAGAGAGTGGGTTATAAGTGATGGGGATTACTGCTTGACAACTTGGACTTAAGCATTTTGAGTGGTTGTCAAGGGATCCATTTGGATTCGAACCCAACAAGTTGTCGGGTCAATTTTCCTTGATAACGGACTGGAGACCTAAGCCCGGGATGTTACAACAAATCATCAAGTTGGCTTGGCGTTTACCGTCTGCAATCTTTGAATGAGGCGCTTATGTTGAAGTGGGTTGGAAGGATTTGGGGGAAGGGTAAAGATCTTTATTGCAGACTTATCCATCGCATTTACAATATTCCAGTTCATGGGAACATTAGAGGGACCACAACCTATTTCCTTTGGGCCTTCTGGCAGGGAATTAAATCGGTGATGTCGTGGTTCACTAAACTGTTCAGAATGGTGCTAGGTAATGGACAGTCTTTTGCTTTTTGGGCGGACGACAAGACATGATTTGGTGAGTTTGGTGGGTTCTTCCAACAGCTTTATGTGTTAGCAGTTAATCGTGAGGCACATGTTGCGAACTATTGGAGGGAGGGAACTTGGTGTCGTCTTTCATAACAGGTTTTTCATAACAACGTTTGGAAGAATTTTTTGTGCTTTTAGACGACGTGAACGGGGTCGATTGCCCAATAGAGGAGCGAGATCATTGGGTTTGGAAAGACAATGCCTTCTCAGTGAAGAAAGCTTACAGAGCAATGGTCAGACATACACATGTTAATGAGGGTAATCTTATCCGAGACTGTAACCTGATTTGGACCTTGAATCTCCCCGGCAGAATCAACATTTTCTTGTGACTTTCTAGAGGAAAGTGCATCCTCACAAGAGATCGATGTGTGAGATTTTTTGACGGGATATCCAATCGGTGCCCAATTTGCGATATCGAGACTGAGAGTCTGGAACATTTTTTTTTGGTGTACGTGGACTTCGGGTATTTGGCTAGAGTTGCACATTACATGGATGAATTATATCACTTTTGTGCGCTTTTGGGGCTCTGTTTATGTGGTGAGGCATAGACCAAAACAAGACATTCTATTCCCTGTGGCGGTTGTTTCAGTGTTATGACTAGCTAGAAATGATGTAATTTTTAGCATGCAATCCTTCTACTTTGAAAATGTAATCTCACATGCCAACACTCTACTTGAGTCTTGACTCTTATAAGTATTTTGTCCTTTTAATATAATTGGGGCAGACATCTTCTCGTGTTTCCTCCTTTTTTGGGCTTAAAAGAAATCTTATCGATGTAACATCTTCATTTTCAATTCTATTAATAGAAGTTCCAAGCAAAGAAAGTAAGTGACACTATTTGCAGAGCATATTGTTTAGCTTTTGCATTAGATCTAGTGACGACATTATGTTTCTTACTTCTCCAAATAACAAGGTTCTCATAGAGATACACAACATATCAAGGTATAGATCTTCGATCATCAACATACCTACTCCAATTTGCATATGTATAGCTTTCGATAGTCATAGTTTTTTAACATAAGCCCTTTACCTGAAGACTTCTTGATATAGCATAAAATCTTGTTGACAACATTCACTAATGGTAAGGGCATGCATGAACTGACAATCACAACATGGATGTTGTCGGAATGTATGAGAGATTAATTTTCCAACAAAAATGTTGGAATCTTTTCTTCCTTGAATTATCAAGAGGTTCATCATCTTCCTTAATTTATGATTCGCCTTTATGGGAGAGGATACAAGTTTATAGCCAATCATGCATGCGTCATGTATTAAGCCGAGTAATATAGTTTCGTTGATTCAGACACATCCTCTAGAGTTCTTGTTATTCCAATGCTAAGGAAATAGTCCTGCTTTATTAATTCTTTTAGTTCAAATTATGCTGCAAGAATCCTCTTTGCACTAGACAACTCCTTTTCATCATCCCGCTAGAATCATGTCATTCACATACACCAGAAGAATATGCCTTTTTTCTTAAAGGCCTTTTCGCCCTTTCTTTATGAAGAGAAGATCTCTATTTCTTTATTATAGAAATTATGTATCATGACAATATGTGAATCTGTCAATCGCAATAGGACGTTCATTCACCAAAATCTTCAATATCATCAGTCAAGTCAGCAAGCATATTGTTAGTATCATCAAGGGAAAAAAACACTTATAGAGCTATGATGACCTTGATCATGCAAGAAGAGATTGAGACCATGATTCGGTATAATAGTTTCCTCAAGCAACATTGTTTTCCACAATCTCTTGTCAGCCGTAAGTTTGATTAGATATTCTATCATTATTAACTTTGCCACTGTCCATACCTCTTATGATTATTTTCACATCATGGACCATTTCTTGAGTCTGATTCAGTATGTAAATACCCATTTCGTTTTCCTCAGTCCTCTTATCACTAGACCCCCCATAGGAGAACTCTTGGCATAGTAATGTTCACAGAAAGTAAAATCCTTACGTGTGCAATCTTCTTGTCATAGGACCATGTATCATTTCTTCCCTTTTTGAGTAGTAGAGTAACCAAGAAAGACGCGTTTCCTAGCCCTTGGTTCCAACTTTCCCAAGCGAGGTCCAAAATTGTGAATAAAACATACAAAACCAAACATGTGAAGATCTAGACAGAAGGGATACTTATTTGGATTTAAAATAGAAAAAGGAACCCCTTTTCCAATCACAATAGGACACCTATTAATGAGATAAGTAGCCTTTAGCACCCCCCCCCTGCATTCTACTAAAAGACGAGCTCTTTCGACCTCGACCTCCAATAACCGATGATTCTTCCTTTCGACTATTACCATTCTGCTGGGGAATATAGCTACAGGAAGTCTCATGAATGACACTCTTCTCTTCAAAGAAAACATGGAGAGATCCCTCCAAGTAATCTCTATCATTATCAATTTGTATAATTGTAACTTTTGTGCTATATTGATAATATACATGTCAACAAAGATCTGAACAACATTGTATGCTTCACTTCGATTCTTCAATAAATAATATAAATATATTGAGAGAAATCAAAGATGTAACTGATAAATATAGATGACCATGGACCTCTTGCCATTGGCAACACCTTTTGCTGCCATTTTTATTGGCTCAGATCTAGTGATGGTGAAGGAGGTGCTACCATAACTGGAAATAGAAAAAGCATGGAGAAAGAACAGATTGTTAGAGGAAGAGGAAACATCGCAAGTAGGGAAAAGAGGAAGGGTAAAATGTAGGTTTTATTGTCCCCATGTACCAGTAAGGACATATTCATGAAAAGATAATGGTGGCAATTAGTTTTCGTTAATTAAAGGCAACATTATTACACATTAAAAGATAATGTACCACATTGTTACTTTTTAAAATTTGGGTACGAGATTGAAATTGAATGTATATTTTTGGAACTTTGGATATTTAACAAACCCAACAGAAATGAAGAATAAACTCCCTTGTCTTTCCTTATCCCTCTTCCAAACGGCACAAAATTTATGTAGAAAATATTCTAATATCAGTCACCATTTTACAGCTATACATGTATTACAACTTTGGATGTTAAAGGTAGAAGTAGAGCAACTGCTCACCAGGTAGAACCCCAATAGGAATAGAACTTCATACATAAGAGATAAACACAGTTTTGTAAATGTTCCTTTCGAATATCTATTTTTATTTATAAGAGACTTGTCCACAAAACATGATATGTTTTGCCACCTACCAACCACGAACTTATCCCACCTCAAAATTACACATCTCCAAAAAATGGGCATTGTCTTCAAAATCCTGCAGTGTTCTAACTATGAGAACAACAACAAAAAATAAACATTAGCAACATCTTCCAGGATAGCTAGGAGATCTTGAACAGCTCATGGAACGCTTGCTGCGGGATGTCCACTGAACCCACCCGCTTCATTCGTTTCTTCCCTTCCTTCTGCTTCTCTAACAACTTCCTCTTCCGGGTCACATCACCACCGTAGCACTTCGCTAGCACGTTCTTTCTCAAGGCGGTTATGCTGCAAGCAAAGAAAAGTACAGTTGTAAGCACCTGATCAACCTTCTGTTTCCTTTGAAAACCGATGGACTCTTACGTCTCCCTTGCCACGACCTTTGTGCCTATGGCAGCTTGTATTGTTATCTCAAACATTTGCCTGCGAAGGCCAGGTAACAACATAATATATAAGGAAGAGACTTGTGAAATCCAAAGAATCTTTCAGATAGATTCTCATGAATCTGAAGAATTCTCACCTGTCGATGAATTTCTTTAACTTGTCAACCAACTCACGTCCAACACGTTGTGCCTTGAGGTTATGCACAATAGAAGCCATGGCATCAACAGGTTGGCCATTGAGGAGGATGTCAAGCTTCACTAGATCAGACTTCTGATACCTGCTTGCAGGTGGAATACACAAGTTAATTAGATCTTAGATATTTATTTCATGTGAATATCCAGATGTTATAAAAGTTCAAATCTTACTCTCCATCCTCGTAATCAAAGGTAGCATATCCAGATGTTATACTCTTTAACTCGTTGTAGAAATCCACTACTACTTCCCGCAGGGGCAAACGATATTTCATGAATGCTCGTTGACTGCAGGTGTAAATTATATTTCCACCTAGATCAGGCATCTATAAACTTGACGTAAAGTTCAACATAGACAGATATACCTGTCAATAAAAGAGTACTCTAGCTGTTCGCCTCTCCTCTCCGAGCATAATGTTATTATGGCTCCAAGATATCTGCCAAGATGAATATCAGCAACAAGGTGGAAAGTTGCTGAAGTATATTTTTACCAATCTAAAAAGCACGGGATAAGAGCTTACTCACTGGGAGTAATGATTGTTGCAATCACAGATGGTTCCCAACATGTAGTCACGCGCTTCGTGGGATTCGAGGTCAGCTCGGCAGGATTTTGTACATGCAACTTACTATGACAGAAGAAGCCAAAGTAGTCAGGCAGGACACATAATAGTTGATGGTAAATTTTTAAATGGAATGAAAAAAGACCTTCCATCTTGAAACTCAAATATGTAAGGTACAGTTGGAACAGTGGAAATGATCTGAGCTCCATATTCCTGTGTAAAAAGAGTGTTAACATACGGCTATCATAAAATGGTGAGAAAATGGAACAAATAAAGCTTAGGTTGAAATAAGTTGTTGAAAAACTTTACCCTCGGATTATTCAGACATGGCCCCCTCCCAGAGTCTATTCTCTTAGATAGGAGGGCACCTGGATAGCTCCAATTTAACTTAGGGAGTTAAAGTTAAATTAGGCCAATTTACAGAGATGTGCAATAAACAAGTTCGATAGAGATAGCTGATGTTCTGCTGGTTTTCCTTACATTCAAAGCGAAGCAATACAGCACCGATGGTTTACATATATGAGAAGCATGGACAGGGACATCCAGTTGTTTTTGTCTCCTAGATGTCCCAGAGTGCCTTCTCTTTCTTTCCATGTTTCTCAGTCTGTACGGAAATTTAAAATGCATCGAGGATCATGGTTTTTTTTTTAAAAAACCAAAGGATACCCTGTGATGACTAGCCATCCAAGTTAAAAAATAAGCTAAAATATTAAAATAGCATATGCCAAAATAAGGTGAAACCACCCCTATCACAACCAAAATATTCATACGCATCAAATATATGGACGTAAGATCATAAATACACAAGACCACCACATCTTGGCATCTATCTAATTATCTTGATGCCTGCCATGTGTATACCATTGTCCACCCTTCCTGGCCTGAAGCTTCTCCAGAAAGCATCAAAACCAGCAATGTCCACCCAATTTGGTCCCATTGCATTCCGAACTGAAGTAGACAATGGGCATGGAAGAACAGGTGATCCACCTTCTCATCACCATATACATACATTGAATAATCGTGTCCAAACCAATGCCCATCAACTTCTGAGCACCTTCTAACCAGCCTCTTCCTGAGTAGCTAGGCATGAAATCTCCCTTTTTGCGGGTCTTTACTCCTCACATGCTACAGAATAGTTGATCTATCTCTTGGAACTGATGAGGAAAGATGCCCTCTTAATTCTAGATCTCTATCCATGAGGCCTACTTCCCTTTTCTGGCTTGGGAGGAGTGGTTGGTGCTCTATTAAATGAAATGAAATAAGAGGATACTGATGTTGAATACATACATTGTCTTGCCCAATCATTTTCGGCATCTTCCGCAACATATGTATTATCTCTTTCTCCGTCTCGCTATATCTCCAACTAGAATATTAAAAGTGGCCAACAAGGATCAAACTAGCTAAGATGACAACCACTCTGGGTAACTTCTCGACTCTCCTTTTCACTATAATCTCCACGCGCAGTTCATCTCAATGCAAGAGAGATAGTAGTATGTCTATATATTAATATTAGGGACTATTTTAGATATCTCTATTTATTATTTTTTGTTCGCCACTATATACATATGTTGTTTATAAAATATATTACAAAAACTTATATATGCAGGAGTCTCTTGAGTCTCTTTTTGTTTCAAGGGAAGAATTTACAGGTAGGGGTTGCTCACATAGGATGAAGATAACTTAGTCTCAGACCATGGGATTCATGGGAACAACATAAGTTGGTAGACAAAGAATAGAGATCACAACTAATAACTATAATAACTAATAGTAGGTGAAGCAGTGGGATTTTCTTCATACATATATGGTTTTCAAGCTCGCTACGCCCTCGGAAATCAGGCTACCTACCTAAGTGTTTAGGCCAAGGTGATATGTATAACTGTTCAGGACTGTCACTAATACTGAAAGATGGAATGCACACCACCGCCTTTTATTAATATATTAAATAACCCAACCTTTCCAGATGGTGATTGTGTCCCTTAGCTAAGGACTATGACCTCAGTATGTGAACGACTTCCCAACAAGCAGTCATGTAAAAGTCCTCATTGAGGGGTCAAGGACCTCAAGACACTCCCTCAACGAGTCCTAAGACACATGAACGGTAAAATCATCTCTCCAAATCCATGCATCCACCTCCCATCTGTTGGGTCCACCATAAATGTGACCGTCTTTGTGACCCCTTCATCATCTGATCCAGCAAGGGGGAGGCAAAACAAGATAACCAAACTCCATATCAGCAGTGAGAAAACATCACCATTTTTGTCTATTGCAAGTGCAAAGAACCTTGAGAAGGCCTCCATCTCGGATGGAGATTGAATGAATACTCATATTTCTTCACCTTCGCTCAGAATTGTCGGTATAACTTATTATTGTCTTTATGATCCAAGCGGCATATTTGATAGCTGACTATGCACCCATACATCACCCAAAATAATACTTATGAAACAAGCAACCAATAATACTATATTGTTTTCTAAATGGATACTAACACTTAAGTAATGCAATCTTATTCGCCATAATTCAAAATACAATCCATTGCACAGTATCATTTTTTCTCCATCATCAGCTTAAACAAACGGCGGTGATTGATATTTTATAATCCAGCGGCCAGCTTCCAGTTATGAAGATATAGCACCAAATTCCTTTCTTGGAAAAGCATATAATACCAAAACCTGATCAACCATACCCTTCCATAAAGAATTTTCTATTAAAGATTATTCTGCAATTAAATTATTAAATCTCAAATAATTTGATAAATATATACAATTTGAAATGACAGAGATATAGAGAAAAAAAGTATTCCTGTTTTTAATTACATATCTTGGAAATCAATAACCACTAAAAGATTAAAATGTTAGGAGGCAAAGTAGAAAAACAATTGGAAGCATACCTGCTCTAGCCTTTGATGGAAAACATCCATATGTAACAATCCCAGGAAGCCACATCTGAAAATTGGATAACGATGGTGAGCAATAGAAATCTTTTACTCGAAGTTTCCAATGGAACTGCAACTTGACTCAAAAGTTTCAGGATAGAAAACTGAAAAGTCCGTCATGGTTGTATCTAAGAAAATGACAAGAAAACACGTATATAAGCCAGATTTACCTAAATCCTATTCCAAGGGCTGTGCTAGTCTCTTTTGTAACTGATACACTAGCATCATTGCATGTAAGCCTTTCTATTGCATGGTTGAGTGCTTCAAAGTCTGATCCATCAGCTGGATAAAGACCTGAGAAAACCATATGCTTTGCAGGTTTGAACCCTGCAGAAGACCATAGATGTGGTTATATCACAGAACCAAGGAGTAGATCTCATTTGAATGGATTTTTATTTTGTGATGCCATTCAGATGATAAATAATTACGGTCATGTACCTGGAAGAGGCTCTACCACATGTAAGGCATGATGAAGTGTATCACCGATACGTGCCTCTCTAGTTGAACGCATGCCACTGACCATATAACCAACTTGCCCGGTAAAAAGCATTCCAGTTGGAGTGAGTTCGGGATGCATAATTCCAGCCTCAGAAACTTCATAGACCTGGCCAGTTGAAGCGGACGAAATCTTGTCCCCTTTGCGCAAAGCACCATCAACAACAGCAACATGACAAATAACACCTTTATATTCATCATAATACGAATCTAACAAAAGCATCCTTAATGGAGTATCAGAATTCCCAGAAGGTGGAGGTATCCGTTCAATGACAGCAGGGAGTACAAGCTCAAGACCTAGGCCAGTTTTGGCAGATGTTAACAGAGCATCTTCTGGCTCCAAATCAAACAGAGACTTCAATTGCGCCTTAACACGGTCAGGATCCGCAGTTGGCTGATCGATTTTATTAATAATAGGAATGATAGTAAGGTTCATCTCGAAGGCAAGATAAAAGTTAGCTACAGTCTGTGCCTGAACACCTTGAGCAGCATCAACCACAAGAAGAGCTCCCTGGCAAGCAGCAAGGGATCTAGATACTTCATAGCTGAAATCTACATGACCTGGAGTGTCAATCAAATTCAGCAGATATTCAGGTGCTTTTGTACTCTCTGCAGTTGGTCCATGCCCACCAATCAAATGCCTGTGGAACATGGTTGCTGTTTGAGCTTTAACAGTTATTCCTCTTTCCCTTTCCACCTAAGAATAAGAAAGAGAGAGAAATGCTAAAGAGGATCAACCCGACTGCTCATTAGGGCTGTACTTTATTAGAATGGACCTCTTGCATGATTGCAAATTTTCATAGCATTGATTTGTAGTTGATTAATCTTGTAATGATGACCGGTACTCTAGAAACAGCACTGGACTCTTGTATAATACCTCAATCCTCCATCTCTTCCTAATTTTGCATCATATGATAAGATGGTTTCATACGAACAATAACACTCCAATAATAGTTTTAGCAATTATAATCTTATTCATAACAAGCACATAAATGTTCAAAATGACTAACTCCTGCACAACTTTTAACAGCAGAAACGTCTTTGCTTCATCCATTCTTTTTTCAACAAGAAGTACCTTGAGGTACCATATAAACTCAACCTATTTTCTCATTCCGACTGCCACCATTTATACAAAATTTAAAGCCCAAATGCAGAAGCATCACTTAAATGTACACCCGAACACAAAATATGACCACCATGTTCCATCTATACAATTTCACAAGAGAGCTGCAAAAACAACTCAAACTAAACCCCTCATCCAAAATATGCATTCTCCAAAAGCAAAACTACAATAAAAAGGTATTCTCCTTATTTAATCTTAATACAATCTAATCAATTGTTTTCAAGTCAATTATACTAACTGATGGACCATAAAATTTAGCAGAAAAGCCTCCACTACAGTCAAATACACCATGGATCAACATTAGAGTTCAATTACACGAAATTAAAACTTCCTGCATCGAACCTCATTCTGGAAAAGAACACGCTTTTTTATACAAAACAACCAGACCCACATCGCAAGTTTCAATCTTTACTATAAAGACTCCACGACCCCAAAATGCGATCTCACCTGCAGCTTGTCCAGATACTGCGGCTGCCCGTGCCCCTTCTTGATGGTCCCCGTGAGCTCCAGCAGTCGGTCCGCCAGCGTGGACTTGCCGTGATCGATGTGGGCGATGATGGAGAAGTTCCTGATCCTCTCCGGGGGGAATTGGCTCAAATCTAGGCCTGCGTCTCTGCTGCTCTGCCGAGATTGTGATGAAAGACGACGTTCTACAATCGACAGAGGGCGAAGGAAATCAGGAGACCGGTGACAGCAACGAAATTGATCGGAAAAGGCAGCGAGGAGGGGTCGGAGATTGGAAAGCGCGGATCTTGAGGCCCGACCGAGGCGGGACATTGATGTTGAGGATTAGGGTTTGGGGAAGAACTAGGGTTCCTGATGAGCGGGAGAAGGCCGCATTTGGAGACGGAAGAACCAGTCCAGTCCCAACGCATAATCCTAACAATGGAGAGAGAAAAAATCAATTGGAATACTTCGCTAGGCAATTCATTATCATTCAAATCTAACCTCGTTACATATGTATAAAAAATATATGCAGCATCTATAATTTAATAATGGTACATTTGGTTGCCGGATTAGTCTGGATTAAAATAAGGGTAAACCGTTTGTATGATTTGATGTTTGGATAGATGGGTGGAGGTTGAGTGGGTTGGTTGTGATGTGATTGTATTCAAGTTTGGAAAAATGAATAGTTATTATGATGCAATTATTCTGAAGTTTGAAAAAGTGAATATAAGTTTGGTTTATAATTTTTAGATGATATGATGGTATAATATATATATTTTGATGGAATGGATGAAAAACAAGATTTATTTGATGTATAAAAAAAGAGGGGGAGTGAGCCCCACAAGTGAGAGAAGGGGAGGTTAAACCCTCAACCGAACAAGATCTAAGGATTTTTTTTAATTATGAGTTTAATAAATGCATACTCTTAAATATATATAATTTAGAGTCAGTTCATTTGAAAGGAAACACTTGCAAAAACGAGTTATCCTTGCAAAACTCTCGATTTTCCAAGGACAACTCAACATATCATCGATCTAAAAGTAAAGAATATCAAGGCAATGTACACTCTACCATCATATTAGTCACAAATTAATCAAAACATATTAATAAAAAGCAAAATCATTTCCTTAAAAAAAGCAAACAACAGATACCAAGAAGAAAACAAAAGCCTCTCTAGTAGAGTGGAGGAGCTCGAGATTTGAAAATAAAAAGCTAGTTTGGGGGTTGGGGTTTTTCAAGAAGCAAGAGGGAAGTATTCATGCGATGGGAGTTGATGGATTCTCGTCTATTTAATCTTCTCCTTTATCCTATGCTTGTCGAAAGTCTTCTCTTCTATCCAATCTTCTCCTTACGATATTTATTTAAATTATATAAATATGTGTTGTTTTATTGTTGTTATTACTATTACTATTACTATTATTTTAAGCTCATCTATGGGAGCTGGTGGGAGAAGAAGTTACCACACCTTTGGTATTTGTTGTCAGAATGGTAGAACTTTCGATGCACTAACTATGAGTGGTCCACCACGAGCTTAGATCTAGGGAAACAACTTTTATAGTAAGATGCATATGAATGCCATTAGGCGAGAGACTGAGAGTAGGCGATGGCGCGAGAGTAGGAGAGAGGGAGGAGAGGGAGGGGGAGAGAGAGAGAGAGAGAGAGAGAGTGTGTGTGGATCTAGTTGGCTTTTATATGCGGCCGCGGCTACTCGAGTGCGAGTATGTTGGTGCCATCAAAAGTTGATGATTTTAGGAGTTTGTGGGGTGACCCATGTTGAGGAGTTGCAATACAAATTACGATAATTGTGGAATTGTCAATTGTGCTAGAAAGACATATTTGTACTATTACTATTAGTATATATTAAAGAGGGGTGTCATGCCCCATTCAATTATTTTTTCTACATTAACATTTCCATTTTTCTCTTGGATTGTTTTCTTTCCGACTTCTGAGACTCCATCAACATCCCCAAATAGAATGCCTTTGCCTTCATCGATGAAGGCTTGAAGGATAGGGTCGCGTGTTCCACCTCCGCCTTCGTCAAAGAACGAAAGGATTTTCCGAAAGTGGAAGAGATGTATTCAAGTGATGTGAGTTGGTGGGAGTTGATGGCTTCTCCTCTATCCAATCTTCTCATCTATCCATATCCAATATTCTCATCTATCCAAATAGAAGATCATTCGAAAGGCTTCTCCTCTCTCCAATCTTCTTCTTAAGGTATTTATTTAAAATTTTTAAAAATATGTGCCATTGTTATTATTATTGTTGTTGTTACCGCTAGTTTTATTATTATTTTAAGCTTATCTTATCTCGAGATAAAGAGAACTTAATCTCATTTCCTGATATACTAGCCACACAACGATTACAGTTATTCCTCAAGATCAATTTCCGGGGCTCGGGTAACCGCTTTCATTAATATAAAAAAACTTGTACATGAAAACTCAACATAGAGGGTTATATGACCTTGAACCTAACGTAGCCAACATGACCTTAAAACATGAAAACTTTATCCTATGTGTATAACAAACATGGTCTTGAAAATAGGAAAGCTATAATATACTATGGACCTGAAGCTTTGAATGAAAGAAACATGAGAGAAGGGGTGTGGAATATTCATTAAGTATCCCCTTTTCCTCTTCGTCAAACTATGAGGATAAAATTTAAGGGGTGTGCTGAGGAGTGGGTTGGAAGGTCCTCATGTTGTGCATCTTGCTTGCATTTGCTAGTTTTAAATTTTTGATTGTGTTTTATACATTGATCATACCTTTGTTTGGATGTGTTTGATTCCTTGTTCATAGTCCAACCCTGTTCGGTATAGATCTCAGTTAACTCTATCTCGTTGATTTTGAAAGTTGTTTTGGATCTGAGTAGAAGTAATGGTTTCTATGTTGTTAGCAGTAGTGAGGTTAGAAAATTTGTACAATGTGGTTTACAAGAGGAGTTATGTTGGTAGATAGTTGACTCTGTTCATAGCAAGCTGGTTGTGTGACATTGAGTTATTGTATGAAGAAATTTGTCGATTGGAGCTGCTGGATTGTAGTAGAGCAACCCTTTCTTGTTTGGGAAGAAGCTCTGCAGTAGAGGTTGTTTGTTTTCAAGATTCGATGTTGCGTAGAGAGCGTGATTTGAAGTGATTGTGTTGATTTTAATCTTTGTTGAAAGAGTGGGTGTTTGTGTAAACTTAGGTATGTTTGTTTGATAATGGGATGATTTGAAGTGCTTGTATGTCAGAAATTTGATGTTGAATCTTGAATGTTGGTCTGGATGTGGAACTTAGCTGTATTTTTGTACTGATTTGGATAAATTTTTTAAGCATGGATTTATTAGGGCACTCTTCACTATGATAAGTAAATATCAGTGAGGGAGGATGAATATAATATACAGTGAAAGATGGATAAACAATCTCTCATCCAAAGATCCATTTACCCATATACACGCAACAACCTTAACAAAATTAATAAATTTAGAAAATTATATTGGTGTCAAAGTAAGGGACCATTAAAAAAGGCTCAAAACATCTTTAAATCCCTCCATGCTTCTTAAATGTGGTCTGGGAAGATGTGATTTACTGTAAATTATTACACATGGAATGTCGAAGACCGTGACATCTTCATGGCATTTCGATGCAAATCCACTTAAATAGTCTAGAAACGGTACACAAATCCCATCCATTCTTCTTTAAAAAACATCTGAAACTTATACAGTTAATGGTTATGACAGAATGGCAGGGGGCTCGTCATTCAAAAGATATGCGTTCAAAACAAATTGTCTGAATCAGTTTTCCTCAATAATGATCGGGTCTAGATTCAAGTCAAGTAGGAGCCAAACTGAATGGTTGAAGAGAAGAATCCTAGATATGTCTAACAAGGAAACCTAAATGAGAGTGCAAAGACTGCAACAAAGAGCACGTTCTTCAGGGCTTTGCCAGCCTTTGAAAAACTGTTAAAAAGAAATCTCAAAACATAATAAAGCAGACTGGAGTTCACATTCCCCGAAACTTTAATTCCAACCTTTGCAATCATAGCCGATTTAGACAAAGACAAGGAAGAAGGCACTGATTTTGAGAGCTAGCAGAAATTTCAGATATTTAAACATTTTTTTTGGTCTTTTGGAGGGTAACAAGAAAAACCTGTAAAGGAAAAAGAAAGATAGGGATAGAGAGATTAAGTACAAGATCATACGAACACATAAGATCGAGCTCTAGAACTGGCCACTGAGATCCTCGGCGGTCGCCAGTGCGTTCTGGATCTGAACCGAGTATTGCAAGTTCCATAGAACATCGTCTATGGACGGTCTCTGGCTCGGATCGTTGCGCAGGCAGCTGAGTGTGACCTCCATAGCCGTCCTCAGGGAATCGAAAGCGAAAGTCCCTTGAATCGTGGGGTCGATCAGATCAGCCAGATTTCTTGGGCTACTCTCTGATACGATTTGCTGCAGCTGTTAGTTGAGATGATGTATTTATCAATACGGTTTTGGCTCTCAACATTCGAACAAAACATACCAACAATTAGATGTTGACATGAAGATGCAAACTTACCTCAAGCTTTAAGGTTTCCAATCCACCTGAAGAGTTTGGAGGTTTCCCTGTTATAACTTCTAACAGTATAAGCCCCAGCTTATAGATATCTTCCTTATCTCCGTGTTGTACGCCATAAGCACTGCGATCACAAAGGTGCAAAAAAGTTACTATGGATATAATTTTTTTCCTGCAAATATTAACCGTAAATTCCTTCGTGTATTACATCTTGTCGGTGCCACGAATCACATACATTCAAACCATGATAGAATTTCAGGAAAAACATGAGGAATCCATCAGTTATTCGTCGATAGAGACTTGCTACCTGTTAACATACTTTCCCTCCAACACGTTGAAAGCATCACCACCTACCTGAAAAAGATGCAGGAGGAACCTGTTGTTTATACTTCAGTGGAGAATAAAGAACAAAAGTCAAGAACAATCACTGTGTTCTTTTCCTGTACTGATTTCCCACCTTGTTGTTCTTATCCTTGGAGAGCATGATTTGCGGGAGGTTGTAATTGTCGATCTTCGCAGCGAGCGTCTTGTCAAGCAGTATGTTATCGATGCTGAGATAGTTGCCAAAAATGCCAGTAGCAGCCCCATTGTGCAAGAACTGGATCCCTCTCGCCACATCAATAATGGCAGTGATTCTCTGGGGCCACTTGAGCATCTCGCGCTTGCGCCACTCTTGGTAATTGACGAGATTAAGATTAGATGTATACAAGAACATCATTAGAAGGTGCTTGTTTCTGTTCACTCACCAGTAAGGTGGCTCCTGAGGGTCCCATTGGAGATGAGTTCGAAGACGAGATAGATCGATGTGGTATTCAGCAGGTGCTCCTCAGCGCTCTCTATGCAGTGACCAAGCACGCTGACTAAGTTGCGGTGTCTGAGCTTCGAAATTGTATCAGTGAATTTCTGCATGCTCTGAGGTGAATATCTCTGTTTAATGTTCAGACATCTAACTGCAACCATAGAACCGTCATCCAGTTTCCCCCTGTAGATCTGAAACATAGCAAAAGTGCAATCTTTTACTAAATTTGTTTACTTGCCAAATGCAAAAAGGCATTGAGATTCATGTGCTCAACCTTATAAAACCAATATTGTTTCACAGAAAGAGCAAAAAGAACCAAACAAGTCAGTACTCATTGCTTGATATTACTGGAAATTAAACCAGAGATATATTTTGATCCATTTTGATTTGTTGGCAACATGGATATCAACATAAAGGAGAGAAAAAGGCAAAAAAAGAGAATTTGATCTCCTTGTTACGTACTAGATGACTACAATTACTCAAACAGTGTGCTAAATTTGCGAGAAAGGGACGGTTTCTTACCTGAAGCTCCGGGCTTTCCTTCACCAGCGTTGACGGATCGAAGTTATTCGTCATCTCTTCAATCTCCGGCATAGTGAAAACGCGATACGGCTTGAGATCAAGCATGCCAACTCTCGCACCTGTGGACGTGCATCCTACAGAAGTAACAAAGTCAGCTTAACTGAGCTCATGAACACGCAAAACAACCATTGCCCTTCAAGAAATTCCAGCCAAGATCCAATCTTTGAAGCCTCCCGAGCCTGGTGAGCTCAGATGGCAACGACCCATAAAGGTAATTGGAGTTCAAGTTGAAAATTTGAAGTTCTTGGAGCCGATCGAGGTTCCTAGGGAGCTGACCCCAGAGGCCAAGGTTGGAAAGGGTGAGGGATCGCAAGGTGGGCAGACGCGAGAGGGTGGCGAAGAGGGAGTCGATGGAGAAGTTGGCAGAGAGGGGATTGCGGGGGAATCTGGCGCGGTTACCAATGATGGTGAGGGAGGTGAGGTTGGAGGAAGAGCATGAAAGGGAGACGGAGGTGGTGTTGGGGAGGTAGCAGAATGGGGTGTAGACGGACCAGGACGAGAGGGAGGGTGGGAACTCGAGGATGGACCTCACCTGGAGGAGGGTTTCGGTTTGGGAAGGGGAGAGGGGTTGGGAGGAGGAGAATGGGAGGAGGAAGAGGAGGAGGAGGAGAGGGGAAGCCATTGTTGAAGGAAGGATTAGGAGAGGAGGAGGAAGAAGAGTAGAAGAGTGTAATGTGTGCGTGTGGAGGGAGCAGGTGAGTATTTGAGTTTGGGTAAATTGCATTTTTTTGCTTGAGTTTTTTTGGGAGGGGGTGTTTGGTAATTTTTGCTTTTTGGATGAGGGATGGATGTTTGAGTTGTGTAGTGTATTTCATTGATTGCAAGTTACATTCGAAAAGTTTTATTTCTCTAGAAGGGATTGACAGTGCAGCTTGTTGCCCGTCTCCTAACAGTCTCTCTGTAAAATAATTTGATCTGTTCCATGTATCTAATGTAGCGATGTGCCCAAAACAAAGAGATATTACGAAATACGCATTTCTCTAATTCGTTACTTCTTTGTTTAGCTATCAACAATGATTTGTATCTCTAACAGTTATTGTGACCCTTCTTGAGAAATCCCCGACTTTGAATTCTATCATAACGCTGAAGTCTTCGAGTATGAGTAAAAAATTACTTCGATCAAGCAGCTGAGAGCATAGTGGGTCGTGTTCTTAAGCTAGACTGATTGTTAGTCTCCTACAAACAACGAAAGAAGTTTCGGAAGCTAGGTTTTGGTCGCAGACCATGTTGTGCTTCTAGAGCTTGTATATAACTAGACGAATCGTTGGGGTTGGATAAATAGGGTGTGCTCTTTCTCCATTTGATTTGAAGACGGATGGGTGGTGACATAATGAGAGAGGTCCAACTAAAAAGAATACAATGATACGAGCATATTTCTGTATTCTTTAAGGGGAAGTACACATATTACAGGTTCATTGTCGCCGCGGATACGAAAAATATGTTACCATTTTATAAAAAATCACGACATAAAATGTTTGAAATGAATCTCAAGTTGGGATTACATTATTTTTCGTATGGAGAACAAAAAATAGGAGGATTGGAAGCGAATAAGCGGAAAAGGAGGGTATCGGGTAAGCAAATAACCCAGTAAAGAATTAACCCGCGAAGCGGCACGTGAGAGGTCGCGTGCAACTGCTCCCACCTCGTTGGTGAGGCCTTCTTGTTTCGAAGAGGGGGCGAATAGAATTTGACTTTCTTTTTATGGCCCAAAAAATAAAAAGATGGGCTTTGCAGAGTAAAAGGGTGAGGACCAGCTGTGCTCCAACAGCCCACTGGGCCCACTTCACTGCCCATGTGTTTGTTGGCCGGGAAAATTGTAACTTTATCCCCATAGTTTGTTGGCCCGGAACAAGCTACTTACAAACTGTTTTCCTACCGGTAAACGTCTATCATGTACGATGCGAAGATATGATAATACATGCGTCCTATACCACAACTCGGAAGAAGATGAAAGTCATTTATTCAGTTCATGCACATATGCACGTGCTGTCTGGTTCGCTCTAGGATACAGAACATCATGCAACACCAATGCCATTGAAGTATGCTTTGACCTGATCGACGATTTGATTGGCAAGCCACTCTTTCTGTATGCATGCAAACTCCTCCACCTTATATGGTTAGACAGATGTGCCGCTAAATACATACATCACATTCCAAGTCCACTACACACAATCAATAAATTGAAAAGCTGGCAGCAGACCTTTCAACTATAAGCACGACTTAAGGACCCCCTGGAGACAGAGGTAGAACACGCACCTAACCAAAGTACCCCAACGGTCACAATCCGAGAGAAGGCACAACACATCATCATGATGGTCGATGCCGCATACAACTACAACAAAACAACCATTGCTATTATCTCCTATAAAAATAATGAGCCCACTCTAGCAAAAACTGAGCTTGTCAAAGTCTATAGCCCCGAGGAAACAGAAGCATTAGCCATTAATGCGGCAATCAACATTGTCGCCCGAAGTTGTGACAGTACCACTATAATCCATTCTGACTGCAAGACTGTGGTGAACATGATCAATCTTGCTCGACCCCAAATTGGTCTATTAGAAGACTGATAGAAAACTCCATTGATGCGCTCTGCTTGCACAAAGCGATCAAAGTGGTCTATGCTAGAAGGAATATGGTGTATGCAGCTCATAAGCTTGCGACATTCTCTCTATATAATGATGTAACCAATGAATGGTCGGGAACGACCATTCCCCGCTACTTGTACTCTACCATTATGAATTAATGGAAACAACTCCCTACTTAAAAAAATATATTATTTTTGCAGTTTTTTCCCTTCTGATTAATGAGACTCGTTTAAATTACATGATATATACTTCGATTTACGTAAATTGTCTTATGTTTTTGTTATTTGACTTTTTGCTTTATTTTGGCCTACGGATTTGGATCCAAACCCCATAAAACTTGCAAGGGTTCGGATGTAAAAAATCTATATTTTATTTGATAGTTAATTTAGTTAAACTTATAATCTATGTTATGATTCCTTCTCTTCCTCCCATTTGGTCAACAAAAAAATTTTTAAAAAAAACTCAATTTGAAATTTTATAATACAGATTAGGGAATATTTCATTGTAAACTTGCAAAGCTTGCGGATCACATGTACTAATCAACTACTTTAATATAGTTATCCCATAATAAGGGGTCTTTCTTTTTGTTATGTTTTTTTTTGTTTGTGACAATAATATCGACAAAGGCCACAGTGTTTGTCCTATGCAATTAATAATAAAACCTCATCACCTTGGAGGGCAGTCAGTCAGATCATGCAAAAAAAAATGGAGGTTTTTGAATTGGAACTAAAGAAGGCCAATATTCTCTTGTATAACACATGCCAATATGCCATCCTAAAAATGTAATAGTTGTGAGTATGTTTTTTCATCCCAAATGTTTTTCTACCCTAGTATTTTCTTTGCATTGGTAACAATAGTGCAAAATAATTAATAGTAAGAAAATGAGCAAAAGTAGAAAGGGAAGGATGATATTCTTATTCTTTAACGAGATAAACACGAGTGTCTCACTACAACAAAACTGACCTATGACAATGAATAGTTTGAACGTTTGATGCAATATTTTCATATCTTAAACTTATAGCAATGAATATAATTCGTTACAAAATTATTTTTTATCTGTATTATTCGTAAGGAATATAATATCCGTTGTTAAACGTTCATATAACAACGATCATTGGTCATCTTTTACATTAACCAAAATTATTTATCGTTGCTAATTTAGTAATGATTAGAGGAGAAAATAAATGTATGTTGTTGCTATATATTTCCTTTAGAGAAATATAACGATAAATATGACATTCGTCGAAAATTTAAAGACTAAAAAACATTTCGACCACTGATAGTATTCATTATTATGGATTTAGCTTTAGAAAATATGGCATTTGTTGCCATAGACCAAATTCATTCTAGTGCCCAAGACTTGCTTTGATCAAAATAACTAGTTGCATGTCACGTACGGCCCAATGAAACCTACTCGATCAGTCGACTCATTCCCTTGAAGGATATACCAGACTGAAATAATATGCCATACAACTTATGGTACATGTCTGAAGAGAAACATGTAGAAATACTTTCTAGTTATCTAGTAGTAATTTACATATCCTACGACATGTTTAAAAAAGGACATACGTCGTATTGAAGGGAGAATGACGATCATCATATCTCCAATATGTGGCCATGATTCAAACAACATCCTGTAACGTCCCGAGCTTAGGTCTCTGATCCATTATCGAGGAAAACTATCTCTGACAACTTGTTGGGTTCGAGTCCAAATGGATTCGTTTGACAACCACCCATAATGCATAAGCTTAAGTTGTCAAATAGTAATCTTAATCACTTGTAACGCACTCTCAGACTCTGTGAGTTTTTAGATGTGGGACTATCTTTGGGGATATGGGTGTTACAACCTCCCCCACTTATCTTCACAACATCCTCATTGCCACATGGTCCATCACTTATTCCCAGTGATAGCGACGACTGCACGCTCCAGGCTTAGTCCCTTCGGGTAGCCCTTTCCACTATCAGAGGGAACCTGCTCTGATACCATTTATAACGTCCCGAGCTTAGGTCACTGGTCCATTATTGAGGAAAAATGGCCCTGGCAACTTGTTGGGTACGGGCCCAGATGGATCCGTTGACAACCACCCAAAATGTTTAAGCCCAAGTTGTCAAGTAATAATCCTAATCACTTATAACCCACTCTTAGGCTTTGAGAGATTTTAGATGTGGAACTATCCAAAATGCTCTGATACCGTTTGTAACGTCCCAGGCTTAGGTTCTCGGTCTGTTATCGAGGGAAACTGACCCTGACATACCCTCAAACATAGTCTCACATCTAAAACTCACAAAGTGTGAGTGGGTTATAAGTGGTGAGAACTGCTACTTGACAAATTAAGCTTAAATATTTTGGGTAATTGTCAACGGGTTCATTTGGACAAGTTGTTAAGTCCAGTTATTCTCGATAATAGACCGGGGATCTAAACTCGGAATGTTACACATCCCTTGCTGTAAAATCAGCTGAGGAGATGATTTTTCTCCTACACACCTCCAATTAACACAAGAAAGGAATAGAAAAGGAACATCCATGTAATAGTTTTGCCATTTGGATACTTTCACAAAAAGAATGATCTCCCTTTGCAATCCAAATAAATGGATCCATAAATGAGCAATAAATGGTGAATAAAAGCATACACTTGTTATCTTTAAAAGCACTAGTCCCAAATGCATCCTCTCCATCCCATCCTTCTCAATTTGACTACCTAGCCATTACCTATGATTTGACTTCGAGTTCCCTCCATGTATTCCTGCCATGCATAGAGATTCAAACGTAAGATTTGTCTTATGTATGAAGTTGATGTAGATAGTCACATTCATATATGATCATTTTTCTTTCATCTAAAAAAAATATGATCATTTTCCTTCCTCTCACTTCATGCCATAACACATATAATAAACAAATAGTGCCCATCTAGATCGTGGACCCATTTAATCTCTAGTTGCTATTATTGCTCGTGGCTAACCTCCACCAACAAAAAAAACTCCTTCTAGCTTTTAATTTGCTCATTATTATCTCCCAAATCCATTCATTTTTTAATAGTAGGCTCGGTAATTACGGAGCATCCTCTTGGAATTCTAACTCGGATCCTTTAAGGTAAGCACTCGGATTTGGATCCTCTAGGTAGCTTCACTTTTACCTAGAGTAAGTAATATAGCATGGATGAATACTCCTCGCCCCTTCTACTAGTGGCAACCATCTAATAAAAAAGAAATGATTGAATTAATTGGAATATTAATGACGAGCCTCTCTCTTCTTAATGTTTATTAATTTTCATAAAGTTTGAAATTTACTTTATATATTTCTAATAAATAAATATTTTCCTATACACAAAAAAAATTGATACATGTCACAACATCAAATCACTTTTCATCTAGTTAATCACTTTCTTATACACAAAAAAATACGACAACATCAAATAGATTCATTTTTTCATCAACATATAATGGTAAAAAAATATAATAGGAAAAAATCATGTTATTTGTATGTACCCATTAAATTAATTTTTCGAATGGATGCCGTATCATATAGATTTTCATATATTGATTGAAGATGGCTACTCATATCATATGCATTAGTATCATTATATATATCCATTAAATTTTACAATATCAAAACAAATGATTTCATAATTTTTTATTGGAAATACATGTAATAGTAGACATATATTGACGTTGAAGTTGAAATCATGTCTTTATTATCCATACACGTATAAAATTATCTATATGTATCTATAGTAAAAAATCGTCTCTAACTGTAAAAGATCATCCGTTTGGATATCAGTATGTTATATGATCAATCTTAAACCAATTTTTTTTTTGCTATTGTGTTTTTTTGACCAATCGAAATAACGATGATGGCATGAATCCATTTGATGTTGTAATATTTTTATATGTCGGAAAGTGATGACCGATGTTAAAAATAAAATATATTATTAGCAGAAATATGAAGTAACATTAAAATTTTATGAAAAAAAAACTAGCATTAAGAGGGGGAGGTTTATCATTAATTTCTCAACTAATTTGAATCTTTTCTTTATTAGATGATTGCCACATGTACTAGGGATGATGTGTCATTCATCCATCTTATATTACCTACTCTAGGTAAAAGTAAATTTACCTAGAGGATCCAAACAACTGCACTACCACCAGATCACTCCTTGAGTTCCTCCCAAACCCATCCATTGTCCTTACATTTTTTAAGGTTCTTAAGAATAAAAAGGTGATTATTGCTATTGTTATAATTCTGCCAAATATAACTAGACCAAAGCTCTAAAAGTTGACTCAGCTCCTAGTGCCAAATCAATTTATTCTGGTACATTGCTCAACTCAATATATTGTTATTTAAACAAATTCTTATTAGTTCTTTCTCTACTCCTATTATGCAAGTTAATGCTAGCCTAATCGGATAACTATTTCAAATGGTGAAGATTTTTTTGATCTTGTAACATGTTGATATGCCTTGAATCCTAACCATTCGCAGATTGAAGAATCTCATATGCACCATCTTCTGTCGTACCATACTTCAACATGATGGGGGCCCGCTTACCGGTTATCGAGCTTGGAGGGTTGGGATCTAGGGGGAGTCACGCCCACCCTGCAGGGGTGGGGGCTGTGCCCCCGACGAAATTTTTTATTAACGGTTCTATTTGTGTCTGAGTATATAGGTCCGTTATTTTTAGGGATCTGTCTGTGCTGGAGTAGCATATAAACTCCACAGGGTTAGGGCTCTCTGTTTCATATGTACTTTCTTCTTTCTCCACATAGTGAAAACCGATCACCGCCACCCAAGGATGTATCCAAGTTACTGGTGAACCCTGTAAATTCGTGTGTTTCATACTAGCATGATTAATCTCATTTGTACGTGCTTCCGCGATTTCACAACATCACATGATACTAGCATATCTGATGATCTTGTCAAAGTCGAGCAAGTTTAATTCCATCCGAATTGGGTAGATTGAGTAAATGGACATGTTGATCAAATGCATCATACTACGTAGCTCCAAGGTCGAATTGAGATACTTAATTAAATCAATGAACTAATGATGGATTATGTTCATTATATATATAGTAGAAACTTCAAATGAGTCAGGGTCTCACCAATATTATAGTGAGCCCTGAATCTCGTCCTTTTATTTTTGATCATACGACTAGATCTAATGAGGCATTAATTAAATTAGTTTAATGATTGAAAACCTATTTTGGTCATTTTCATCACATTCTAAATATAGAATGTAACAATTATTTGACCTAATATCTCTCCTTCTTTTTCCATTGATTGACGGTGCACCCTCCCTCCTCTCTCTCATGATTTGTTGTCGACGTAGTGGACGATGGCGGACCTTGCATGAGATGAGGGGCGAGACGCACCCTTGGTGGTGGCACGTGCTCTCCTCCAGGCGGTGGTCGATAGAGGGGCTAAGCGGTTGCGATATGCAAGTGGTAGAGGTTCGAAGCAGAGCAGCGATGGTGGATGCGGATGGCGATTCCTCTCCTCCGATGGTGGTAGACGTCGACGGTGGCGGACACGATGGAGATATCGGTCGACGATGGATTCTAGATGCAATGGAGGTGCTGCATCGAGCAACGGTCGACGGTGAAGGTGGTTGTGGCCGTAACTGTTAGATAATGCATGGATTTACATTGTGGTTTAATAATTTACATAATTGACCTTTCGATTTACATATTGAATCACTTTTTTACAAATCTCAGTGTTATTTTATCTTATTTTGCAGAGCTCTATATGAATTTTACAAAAGTGCACGATACAGTTACAAAAGATCATACAAAATTTACAAAATGAATATATATACGTTTACAAAAAAAGATCGAAGTTTACAAAGAGGATAATTATTCTTATAAAAACTCATTGGAGTTTACAAAACGAATGTACCCATTTACAAAACGGAAATACGAACTTACAAACGAAAATGTGAAAAACGAAATCATTAACGAAATTACAAAAAGATAATATATTTTCACAAAAACTCGCGGACGTTTACTAAGATATGGTTGAACCCAATTTATTCGGCGCAAAATTAGAAAACGACCAGTAATGGTATGATTCAAAAATACCAAATCCAGAAAACATTAAATGGTAATTCAAATCCATTAAATGAAATTTGAATTTACAAAAAAAAGGAGATGGCGGAAATACCCTTTTGGATAATATTTTTGATGTAATCGTCAGATTGTGATCTGACGAATCCGATTGATGACTCATCACAATATTGGTGAGACCCCACCTCATTTGAAAGGATCCCTATACATATACCTTAAATCAAAGAGGATATATGTCATATATTAGGAGATACTATGGAGCATACCCGCGCTCCGCAATGGGTTGTTTGTATTCATAATAATAGTAATAAAATATGTAAAGTGACAGTTAATTTATCCCTTTTGTGTATAAGATTAATCTAAATATAAAAGGGAATAATGTGCTTAAAATAAATAATCAAAACATTGCTAATTCATATATAATGATATATTTAACTTCACTATTATTATCATTATTCTAAAAAAAATTAATGTTAATAATTTTATTATTGATCTACCATGATCATACAAACAACCTCAAAAATCAATTTAGTGATGATGGTGGTAGGAAAACTTTAGTATGTATCATTATTTACCATGCTCTATCTTTATCGAAACCTTGTATAATACTATGTTAAAGTAATTTCAATAAATGTAAGTTCCCTCTTCCCTGGCAATTACGACTAATATCTAAAGGTATTTATCTCTCTTCATGCTTACCTTTCTTATTTCAAACATGGAGGTTAATGGATTTGTTATATATTTTAATATTTGTGTTACCATGGGATTATAATGAAAGAAATACTATAAATTCCGATTAGTTGTCATAATTAAAGAAAAATCAACAAAATTATAAATGTTAGGCCTTGAATTAACATGCGATTCAAAGCTTAATATGAGGAAAGTTAATGCTTAATTTATACTTGTATATTATGCCTCAATCATGGAATTTTATCCCTCTTTACACCGTTAGTTACTAAAGATAATTTCAGTTAAGTTTTTCTATTTGAATTATAACAATGAGGTACTTAGAAATATGATTGCATAATACGATTAATTTTTTTAAAATAAATAGATCAAAGTAATTAGCTCATAGTTCTGAAACCTCAGATATAGAATGGAGTAATGCTTGGGAGGATTACCTGGAATACTTTTGCATTTATTTTTTCATCATTATTAGATTGATATCGTCGCTTGTATATAAATTAATTAAGGATGAGTTATAGGTATCCTTTACTAATGATCATATGTAAAATCCATGAGGGAGAAATTAATATACATGATGTTGACAATGATGTCAAGAGTAGTTTCAAAAAGTTACAACTATTTTTCTCAAAGTAGTAAATTTAAAAGGAAAATAATAGTTTTAAAAAATTCTATAATATATATTTTAAATTTGTAAATGATATAGATATACATGAGTCTACTTTTATTTAATCAATATTAAGTGAGAAACAAAATGCGAAATTCATGAAGAGAGAAAGGGAGGGAGGGAGAGAGAATATGAAGAGAGAGAGAGTGTGTGTGCGAGTGGGGAGGGAGAGAATATGAATAGAGAAGGAGAAAAATCGAGTTTGGAGAGAGAGGGATGGAGAGAGAATATGAAGAGAGAGAGTTAGTGGGGTGGGAGAGAATATGAAAAGAGAGAAGGAGAAAAGTTAGTGAAGAGAGAGAGAGGAGGGAGAGAAGAAAGAGAGAGAGATAATGGAATGAGAGAGAGTAAGTGGAGAGAGAGAAAGACCGAGAGATAAGAGCGAAAGAGAGAGAACACAAGACTTATTGGAGAGAGAGAGAGAGAGAGAGAGAGAGATCGGGTGCGAGGGGAGTAAGGGTGATGGGGAGGGGAGTGAGACTGGGTCCGGGGAGTAAGGGGGATGGGGAGGGGAGTGACACGTGGTAGGAGGTGGGGAAGAAACCCACTATTAGTAGTATTAATAGATGTCATATATTCAAAGAAGAATTTATCAAGAAGCCCCAACTTTGCATTGTAGCTGTGATCATTAGATCCTAGTGATGTAAAGAACTCTTAAACTCTCTTCCATATTATGATCATTGCGCCTAAGTTCTTACCTTTAACCTATCTAAATTAGAAGTTGACTTGCGAACCATCAGAACCCTCTCCAACACCATTTGTGTCACCTCCCATACTCAAAAGACTCATGTTAGTTCCCACCTTCAAGATCTCATTCATTTATTCGACTTATTTAGAATAATCCCATTTATGGAAAAGGATCTCCTTGGTATGCATGTTTCCTCCATCATTAAGAAAAAATCCAAATAATCAAACCCGCTAATCGAAAGATCGATTCTCTAATAACATCAAGAAACCATTACTTGATATAAATCAATAGCCACTTACTTTGCGTCCTAATTTTGATCTTAGGATCCTGTTGGAGAGGAACCAATCTCAATCTTATGTCAGTGAAATCATATACATACATTCAACAATCAAACTAATAGATCATACCATCAAATAATCTTGGCTCCTAAGAACATTTTTGTGAGCCAGCCGAGGATTACCATCCTTGCTCTAATCGATCACTTGGAATCTCTAATGATACACCTATACTTTAATGGACAACGAGAAAATTATAGAACTCATGTGGTCGACGAACCTAGTGCTTGTGCTCAATCACCATGGGTTATTAGATGTTGAGATATGAAATTGACAATTATTTACATTCTTGTTTCGTCAATTAGTGAGATTCACGTTAGTAATGATGATAAGAAGAATAAGAGGGTGGAAATAATTGAATGTCTTATCAACGACCCTTAGGCCCCGTTCGGTTGGGGGGTTACCCCCACTTTGGGTGGGTAACCCCCAAAACCCACACATCTAATCCACTTGTGGGGCCCACTCCCTTCCTATCAAAAAAAAATATATTATACCATCATATCATCTAAAAATCATAAAATACTCAACTTCTACTCACTATTCCAAACTTCAATACAATCACATCACAACAACTACCCACTTTTCAAATTTCAATACAATCATACAATAATAACTACCAACTTTTTCAAATTCTGATACAATCTCATCACACAAACCCTCCCAACCCTTAACCCACCAATCAAACACACAAACTCAAATCCGGGTTATCCACCCCTGGATAACCCAGCAGCCGAACACCACCTTATACATGGATAAACATGGGGATTAATACTATTTTCTCATCTACCTCATTTCTACAATTACTATAGTGGTAATTCGCAGCTTGTTTCCCGTCTCCCATCAGTCTCTCTGTAATAGTTTTTCATATGTGTTTTTATAAAAAGTCTAAGAAGACATCACGGGGTTTTTTTATGAATATCGTGGTAACTACATAGTCGTTTACATGCATGTGCAGCCATGTTTGAACAATTATTTCCACTAATTACCTTTTGAGGAAAATAACGGGGTGTAGCTGAGCAGTAGTTACGACATTGTCAGTTACGATCATCTTAGAATGTCCACTACAAACATACTTATAACGTTGGTGTGTGGTTATTTTGATGATAAATAAATGATGGTGTTGCTTTTTTTCAAAAAAAAAAAGATAAGACACTAACGGTGCGTTTGGTTCGGGAATAAGCAGGAATACGGAGAATAAAGGTCTATTCTATGTTCGACTGGAAAGATAAGAATAAGGAGAAAAAGTGGAATATAGGTAAGTAAATTGGAATAAAGATAGGAATAAGGATGGAATAATGTGAAATAATGAGATGTGGATGAGAATAGCCGTACTCTTGGTAACCGTACAGAAAGAGAAATTGACCCTTTATTCATGATCTTATTCTCCAAACGAACAGAGCGTAATGATACAGAAATAGTCTAGCCCATAGAAGTTTGGTGCCCTAATATTAGAACTTATTGAGAATGGAAGTGGATGCCCTACATGTTGGCATGGAATCTCTCCAACCCATTGCTTGTACACTTCAAATCGGTGGTTGTTGGCAATTTATAAGGGATGAGGGGGATTAGGTGGATATCCCTGAAAGTTGACAACAAGTGGGGTTTTGTGGGAAGATGTGTGTATTGGAGTTGGCATCCATACATAGGAATACGAGATCTCTCATCTCTAATGGGCCCTTTGTATTATGACATTAAGGGCCCAATTTCTTGTCAATGATGAGATAATTATTGGAGCCCACCTTCTTTCTTGGATTCCACTTCCTTGTAATCAATATCATCATTTATGAGAGTTTTTCCTGATAGTTCATCACCCAAATATTCTATCAGGGCATCTGATATCGTTATTTCTCTGTCAAGGTATCGATCGGTGAATGGTTCGCGATTGGTGAATGGTTCGTCGACAATGTTATTCCAGAAAACTTTTGAATCTTATATTACTAAAAATAATATATAAAAATATTTGTAAATGAGAATCATTAAATCATTTATCGACTCTCATTTCTAAATATTTTATATATTATTAAAAATAATATAAAATTCAAAAAAAATTCTAGAATAATATTATATATTATTTTTATATAGTGATCGACAAACGATTATCCAATCGATGAACCATTTATCGATCGATACCTCGACATGGAAATGCTGAAGTCAGATGCCCTGACAGGACATTTGGATGATGAGGATGCCTTATCAGGAAAAAAACTCTGTTTATGAGGGATTAGGGTTCCTCTAATGTCCACTCCAAATCTAGCATCCATATCGTTCCACTTATTATAGTTTGAGAAGAAAATGAAACGAAAAAGGTTCGTGAAAAGTATTGGTACTTATAAGCTATTTAAATCCAATTAATCCATGCATATTTAGGGTTTTTGTACTTGTGCCCTTCGAGATTTTGTTGGCAATAACACTTGTGCCCCTGTATTTTACGAAATTCATAGTAATGGCATTCCGTTGATGTCATATAGGGGCATAAATGTAATAACAGAAAGACTGTACTGTGACTTTTGTAAGAATATGGGAGCACAAATGTTATTTGAAAAAAGGTACGGGCATAAATACAATTATAAATCTTAGAGAGAGATAAGTGTAAAAATCCATTTCTTTATAATAGAGGAATCCTCAAAGTAATCCCTAAGGCCCTGTTTGGTTGGAGAATAAGCCCTGGAATAAGGGGCCAAGTCTCCTCCCGATACGGTTCCCAGTGGTACGACTATTCCCCATTATTCCATCTTATTTCACTCTTATTTCTATCTTTATCACACCTTACCTACCTTTATTTCACCTTATTCTCCTTATTCCTATTTCCCAACCGAATAAAGAATAGACCCTTATTCTCCTCATTCTCCATTTTTATTCCTGCTTATTCCCAAATCGGACGGACCCTAAGTTTGTATTAACGAAGCCTAGAATATCAAGTAATGCAATTTGTGAGACTCGACGTTGAAGAATTCCGCTCTATAATTCATATCCACAACAAAGACATTCGCATCGAATATTTCAAAAATCGCTACTATATCATCTCATGTTACGTATACATAACGACGAATATTACTCGTTGTAAACTAACCTGTGATTTTTGAAATTTAAAGTAGATGCATGATATTTATTGCTATATTGCTAGCAAAGAACCTTACAATATAATGCTTTCTGTCACAAAGTCAAACAAACACGTCAATAAGCATATCAGCGTAGACAAGCACATTGCATCTTAATTAGACTAATTAAATTAGAATGAAAGGGGCCCGAATCCGACCCATACATCTTAACTGAATATTGAAATATTTGACCTTTGTTCGCAATCAAAACACTTGTTGTCTCTGTATATATTGCAAATATAAGGAGCTTGAATCAAATCTAAGGTAAGCGCTCTCTCTCTCTCTCACTCACACACACATAAGTGATCTTGTGAGAGTAAAATGCTGGGAGAGCATGAGAGAAGTGATTCTGGACCACTAGATTCAACAAGGAGTGAAAAGATCAGGAGAGAGAAAATGGAATCTAATGATCCAAATCACTTCTCTCTTGCTCTCACAACTTTTTGCTCTCACGGGATATATATATATATATGGAAAAAATGGGGCTGCCCCTGCCCCATATTTCGGTCAAATTTTTTATTTTTTTGAAAAATATCACCATGTATATTCATACCTATATTCCTCCTACATGATATTCGAATTTCGTCAGAAGCAGAGACTCCTACGGCCTCCATCGAGATGGTGTCGATTTAAAAAATCCTGTTACCGTTAAAAAATGACTGTCTGGATGGAGGCCATAAGGGTCTCTGTTTCTGACGAAATTCGAATGGCATATAGAAGGGATATAGGGATGAATAGACATGATGATATTTTTCGAAAAAAAATAAAAAAAATACCGAAATAAGGGTGGGGGCAGCCATGTTGGTTGCCCCAAGGGGACAGCCCCATTGCACTATATATATGAAGAAAGGGAGCCTACTTCATGAAGTAGGTAACCATACCTACTTCACATCCATTTTTGGTATTTTTTATTTTTTTGAAAGATACCACGTGGATTTTCATAACTATATCATTCATTCAAATTTCGTCAGAAACAGAGACTCCCATGCCCTCCATCTAGGATAGATAATTTTAGCGGTCTTAGATTTGTTGTAATTGACCTGTTCTAAATATAGAGTATAAGAGTCTCTAAATCTGACGAAATTTGAATGGCATATTAAAGGGATATAGTTATGAAAATCCGTGGTGATATTTTTCAAAAAAACAAAAAAATTTGTCAAAAATGATGTGAAGTAGACAAGGTTACCCACTTCATGAAGTAGGCTCCCTTTCCTATATACAACAACAAAACCTTTTCACACAATTAAGTAGGGTCGGCTAAATGGATACTTCGCGTCCATTCAGATCTATCTTGGATCAATCCCGGGCTTTGAGGAACACCCCAACGAAATCTGTATGTTTGCTTAAATCCATGTTGAAAAGATCCTACTGTTATGAGGCAACTTCCTAAGTAATATTTTTTTAAAAAATAGTATTTAGGAAGTTGTCTCCGACTGTTTTACGCTAGTTGTCAGCTACCTGACGCTTCCTTACCCATATATATTCAAAATAAAAAGAATTCTTCGTCGTTCTATTAAAAAAATACTAACTTATGCAATATTTTTCTCCGGAATAGACATTAATCTCGTATACATAGTCTTGCACTTGCTCATACTTTCAGTTTATCTATATTAATCTGGTTGTTTATCAAAGGACTCGTCTGATAGTTCTTTGTGAGGGAAAAAATAATCATGAATAACTTTACCTTGGATTTTCCTTGTTTCATTTCAGAAACCCAGACTTAATAACGGCCCAGGAAACAGTTAATTAGCTAAGTGCATAATTAGTAAACTAGAGGTTTTGGATTATCTCTTATATGACCTGAAGATTAGCAACAGTTGATGAATCCTTAAAGATCAATATAGAAAAATGGAGGAATATCTCCTTTTAAAATCTCAAGGACCTCAATCGTCTGAACAATTTTTTTTGCTGCAATCAATTGTTGACATACACTGCACTCCGTAGAGTCCCTGAATAATAATTTCCATTGCGAGTGAGATTGTAAACAACTTGATTATCCAATTGTTAGAATAAAATCACAGAATTATCGGTACTCATGTTTCATTCTTTGCAAAAAAAATCAGATCGAGGGAGACATCCATCTTAGAAACCATAAAAGCTTCGGAATCAGATCGAGGGAAAAAGCTTTGACTGCACTCAAAGCAGCAATCCAACAAACTAATACAACCTAATCAAGAAGAGAAGGAAAAATGGATGAGAAGTCTCCGAAAGGCACCATCTTGATATGCATTCCTCTATCTCGGCCTTCCGCTCACGTCGATGTAAAAGGGAGATCAAGCTGAGGGGAATGGATCGTCTGCTGCAATGGAGAGCCAGCAGCCTCTACAGTACCTATCTTGATCCGGCGATTCACGTGATTTTGCACTTTTTGTTCGTACCGTGCAAAATCGCATGAATCGCTCGATCAAGATCGAGCGGCTCAAATGGGTACTGAAGAGTCTGTTGAGCTCTCTATTGGAGCAGACAATCCATTTGCCATGCCAGAAGAAGACCGCAACAGTTCGCGGTGCATAAAGTTACTGATTTTAACAACGTCCACCTGCTCTTGATCTTCTGTCCAATGGAGAGCCAGCAGACTCTGCACTACCTATCTTGATCGAGCAATTCACGCGATTTTGCACTTTTTGTTTGTATCAGTATTCATGAAAGCGGCCCGTGCGGCTGCATATGCGTATGCGGTGCCCTCAGCGCACCACTTTCCTGAAGCCCCCCATTATGCGCCCTGTGCGCTTATGCGGGTCACATATGCGAGCTATGCGGCCGCATATGCGGTCTGTGCGGCCGCGTACACATTTATTTGTTTGTTTTATTTTTTTAATTTATGTCATGTTTTGTTGTGTTATTTATGCCATGTTTTCCTTACTTTTGCATGTATGCCAACCAAGCATTACATGACTATTTAAATCCATCGTTAAAGTAGTTGTACTTCGAGATTGGAGTAAACACGCAAGGAAGAAAAAAAATAATATACTAATAATTTAGCAAACTAATTTAGTCAATTAATAGTTATTATGAATGCAATATATTACATGTAAAGTTTGGTACTTTTGATAGAAGATCAATTATAAATATAACGACAGAGATAAATGACATTATATTCAATAATAGAGGCATTTTTTGCGCTAACTTTTTTATTTTGTTGATTGTTATCAATTATTTTGTGTGTTAACCGTTCTAGTGAAGTATTGATATTTGATTGATAGAGATTGTTTTGAACTCTATATGAAAGTTATTTTTCTTAGATCTTCTGTTGGACCACAATTATACATAAGTTTGGTTCTGTTATAGTCACTTTTGTATATATTTATTTATTTTTAAATAAAAAATTAGGAAACTGCGTAGAACCGTATATACCCCGCATATGCCCCCGCATACCGCTTAAGCGCTATTCAATGACCTGTCCGAACGCATACGCATACCGCTTTCCTGAACCTTGGTTCGTACCGTACAAAATCACGTGAATCGCTCAATCAAGATCGAGCGGCTCAAATGGGTACTGAAAAATCTGATGAGCTCTCCATTAGAGCAGACGATCCATTTGCCATGCCGGGAGGAAAGCGCAGCAGTTCGCGGTGCATAAAGCCGCCGATTTTAACAACATCCACCTGCTCTTGATCTTCTGTCCAATGGAGAGCCAGCAGACTCTGCGGTACCTATCTTGATCGAGCGATTCATGTGATTTTGCACTTTTTATTCGTACCGTGCAAAATCGCGTGAATCGCTCGATCAAGATCGAGCGGCTCAAATGGGTACTGAAGAGTCTGTTGAGCTATCCATTAGGGCAGATGATCCATTTGCCATGCCAGGAGAAAACTGCAGCAGTTCGCGGTGCATAAAGCCATCGATTTTAACAATGTCCACATGCTCTTGATCTTCTTTCTAATGAAGAGCTAACAGATTCTGTAGTATCTATCTTAATCGAGTGATTCATGTGATTTTTCACTTTTTGTTCGTACCGCACAAAATCGCTTGATCGAACGGCTAAAATGGGTGCTGAAGAGTCCGTTGAGCTCTCTATTGGAGCAGATGATCCATTTGCCATGTCGGAAGGATACCGCAGCAGTTCGCGGTGCATAAAGCCGTCGTTTTTAACAACGACCACCAGCACTTGATCTTCTGTCCAATGGAGAGCCAGCAGACTCTGCAGTATTTATCTTGATCGAGCGATTTATGTGATTTTGTACTTTTTGTTCGTACGATGCAAAATCACGTGAATCACTTGATCAAGATCGAATGACTCAAATGGGTACTATAGAGTTTGTTAAGCTCTCCATTGGAGCAGACCATCCATTTGCAATGCCGGGATGATACCGCAGCAGTTCGCACTGCATAAAACCGTCGATTTTAACAACGTCCACCTACTCTTAATCTTCTGTCCAATGGAGAGCCAGTAGACTCTGCAGTACTCATCTTGATCGAGCGATTTACGTGATTTTGCACTTTTTGTTCGTACTGCGCAAAATCGCGTAGATCGCTCGATTAAGATTGAGCAGCTCAAATGGGTACTGAAGAGTCTCCTGAGCTCTCCATTTGAGTAGACGATCCATTTGCCATTCTGGAAGGATATATCAGCAGTTCGCGGTGCATAAAGTCGACGATTTTAACAGCGTCCACCTGTTCTTAATCTTCAGTCCAATGGAGAGCTAGCAGACTCTACAGTATCTATCTTAATCGAGCGATTTACGTAATTTTGCACTTTTTGTTAAAATTATGCAAAATCACGTGAACCACTCGATCAAGATCGAGCGGCTCAAATAGGTACTGAAAAGTCTATTGAGCTCTTAATTAGAGCAGACGATCCATTTGCCATGTCGGGAGGATACCACAGCAGTTTACGGTATATAAAGCCGTCGATTTTAACAACGCCCACCTGCTCTTCATTTTCTGTCCAATGGAGAGGCAGCAAACTCTGTAGTACCTATCTTGATCGAGTAATTCACATGATTTTGCACTTTCATTCATACTGTGCAAAATCGCGTGAATCACTCGATCAAGATCGAGCGGTTCAAATGGGTACTGAAGAGTCTATTGAGCTCTCCATTGGAGCAGACGATTCATTTGCCATGCCGGGAGGATACCCCAGCAGTTCGTGGTGCATAAAGCCATCAATTTTAACAACATCCACCAACTCTTGATCTTCTGTCCAATGGAGAGCCAGATGACTCTGTAGTACCTACCTAAATCGAGCGATTCACGTGATTTTGCACTTTTTGGTCATACCATGCAAAATTGCATGAATGGCTCAATTAAGATCAAGCGGCTGACGAATCCGAAAATGCCGGTTTTAAAATTGTGTTTTTATCGTGAAATGCGTAAAAATTATGTGTCGTTCGTTATAGGCGGCAATCGGAAACAGTCAAGAAAATAACTACGGGAGTTTAGTCAATTTTAATCAAGTGTGGTTTTATGTTTGTTTTACTTGGGCAAGTCCCAAGGTCGGTCACAAGGAGGCAAAGGAACAACCTAGAATTAAGTCTATCAAAGTTCGTGTTCGGTTTTCGAGGCGGTTTTTTTTAGAATTTTCAATGCAAATTTGGCCTATTTCAGGGACTAAAAATGAGAATTACGTTCAAACGATGTCCGAAAAATACGAAACTTGGCCGAGATATAAAATATGATGAAATGTATGCACTGTAATTTTTTTGGAATTTTTGGATGCAATATGAAATTTTTATGGATTTTTAAATGCAAACAGAATGAATCTCAATATTTAATTATGATAAATATTAAACCTACTTATTTTCGAGGAACACAATTATCTAAGATCTACCACTATGTGATTGATCTCAGAAAAATCCTAAACCTCAAAAATGTGAGATATAATACCTATTAAAAATCAAACACTGAAATATGCAAAATGATTTTTATAGGGCAAATTATGCAAGCAAATAAAAATCTTTTTGGGCACAATGTTAATCAAAATAATTTCTATAGCATGTGATTTTTGGGGAATTTTTAGAGTAACGGTTAATCAACTATCAGGTTCAGAGCAAGAAATGGGTAAAATATGCAAATTTTCGCAAAATAATTATTTATTAATTATCCATCAATCACAAAAATGCCCACAATATGTCAAACTGTAGAGAATTATTTAACAAGCATCATGCTATTTTTGGATTAATAAAATAATGTAGAGAAGAGGTTCAAAACAAAAGGGGAACACAGGGGTACAGATGCAATAGATAAATAAAATAATAAATATAAAATGCAACGGGGGTTTGTGTAATTACCCAGAACTTCGGGGGCGCTCTCTGCAAAGTTACCAGATGGTCACGTGTGACGCACGTGACCTCTGGCTAGCGGGGTCTATACGCAAATAAGGGGGACGTCCAGGAGCTTCAAAGCAATTGACCCACTCCGCACGTGCAGATCACGTGGAGTGGGGGCTCTTCGTGAATTATGGAACCCCAAGGGGGGGGGGTCGGTGCAATAAGTCCCCTCCTCACGTGCGCCTCACGTGAAGAGGGTCTCGGGCCTCGTGCCCGGCGGCGAGGAGCGGCGGAGGAGCGGAGCAAAGGAGGCGTGGAGCCTCTGGTGCACGGCCAAGGCGAAGGGGGACGGCGGAATGGTCGGTGGAGCCTGGTGGCTTGTCAGCGAAGCTCGAAGCACCAAAAGGTGTTGGATGGCAAGGCCGACACACGACCTTGGTTGGATGAGTGCGAATGCGGTTGTCGATGACGGTGCAGTGGGCCGGAGGTGCGGTGGAGATGTCGAAGATGATGAAGAGTCGTTGGTGGCTGCCCTCCGGAGCTGCCGTAGCGGTGGAGGGGCGGAGGAGTCGAGGATGGTGGCCGACGGAGGGGATGTTGATGAAGATAACGCGGCGTTGGAGTTGCGGCCGGAGAAGATGATGATGCAGCGGAGTTGATCGAGAGAGACGCAGATAGAGAGATAGAGAGAGAGGATACCTGAGGAAGGGGGCTCGACGGCATACCGGAGCAAGGCAGCGGCTCACGTGCGGGGCTGAAACGAAGTTGGAAGCTTCGGATCTCGCCGATAAGGGGACACCGGGCTGTCACTTCCGATGAGAAAACCTTTGGTCGAACGGCGGATGCCTCTGGCGAGCGGGCGGTGGCGAGTTTAAATAGGGTAGGGGTGCGAACGCCGGCGAAGGAAGGAGGGTCGGGAATGGAAGGTAGCGAGTCGATGATTTGATGAGATTGGAGGGGTCCGGTGATGGGAGATCGGGAGGCAGAGATATCGGAGATGGATTTGATCGGCGAGATTTGCGGGGGCAGGGGATCCGCGGTGGAGGGGCGACGATATTTGCGGGCGGCGCTAGATTTGGGAAAGGGGGCGCGAGGTAGAAGACGAGCAGTGGCCGTCCGATCGGCCGAGATCGGACGGCTACGATTGCGACACATGGCCATGGGGGTGCGAGGAGGGATGCGCGTGCGGAGCACGTGCCTTCAAGGCACGTGCGACGCACGTGCATCCTTTTTATTTTTATTTAAATTTTTTTATAAAACGAATATATAATATAGCCAAAAATGGCTGACACGTGGTGCTGCCACGTGTCAGCACCAGATAATTCAGAAAATAATTGTTTGTAAAATCGACAATAAATAGTAAATGACCTCGGATCAAAAAAGTTTCTTTACAAAAGTTGCTCGTCTTGATGGGACCTAAAACTTTCATGAAGACATCAAAATCAAAATCGATCATTTGCACAAAGTGGTATTTTTGGGGTATCCCATGTATATAGAACACCTTGATTTTGGGGTTTTGTAATTTTTATGTCATTTTTAAGATCAGATAAAAATCCATAAAAATTACGATAAAATCAAAGATAAATAAAGACACCTTAATCTAATTTTTTTTGGATTTTTATTAATTGATAAAATAAGTATATAAAATAATAGGTCAAAAACCGCTAAAATATAAGTATAAAAAAGGGGCCCAAAAACCAACTTTCACATGTGAGCTCCGATTCACTTGAACTTGGTCTTGTTTTGAAGGTAATTGAATGTACATTAGTTCAAAAGTGAGTAGGATTAAATCGGATACTGGATGAGAAAGATATGAGGCTTTTAGTCCGGAAATCCTGAAACTAGGGTTTGGGTTTTTGGTCCACTTATTTGGGTTAGTTATTTTTTTGTATTTTTCGTTTATTTTGGAAGTGGTTTTGAGTCATTCGGAGTTAGCATGAAAGAGTTAAAAATCCGGGAAGTTAGGCTATTTACAGGTCATTTTGGTTTGGATTTTTGGCTTCTTATTTTGTGCAGATTTTTGTGCTGAAATGCAATTCTTATGAAATCATGTACTAATGCTATTATGCAGAATAGATGCAAATGTGCTGTTGATTTTGAGGGATTTGAGCTTAATAAATGAGATTTAGAGTGATGAATACGAGATTCATCATCCCCCTATACTTAAAGCATGCTCGTCCCTGAGCATTAAAAAGAAATGCCATGAAGTGAAATGAAATTGGGTTCCATACCAAGACCATGAGCTGAAGGTGAAAGTGAACCTAAACTCAACCTTTGGATTAATAGTGTGACGGAACTTCTGTGAGACTTAGAATTTTAAAATCAACAGTCCTCAAGTTCTACAAATCATTGCTTACAGTTTCAGCTCAGAAGTCATCTTAGATCAATCCTCTTCCCAAAGCATACCCTATGAACATTGAATAACCGACTCTTGTGTGTGAAAGGTTTTAGCTCTTCCCACCCAGAATGCCGGACTACCGCGCAAACCTCCTCTCCAATAACTCGTCCTCGGGGAGTCATGTATTTCCTTCTAAGGTCTGTCGTGTTGTGTTCACAATCGAATTGGGGGGAGAAGTTAGAAGAATGAGAAAAGAACTGGAGGGTGATTAGTTTGTGAAGATGGCCAGTGTAGCCAAGTCTTCACCAAGATCTGCAGGTTTCTTGAAGCTTGGACCTTTTTGGTCAGATTTTATTTGGTAGTTGCTTCTTTGTATTTGGAATTTTTGGTGGTTCTGCTTGGATCTTGTTTTGCCCCTACGGATATAGAATCTTTTTGTTTCCGTACATTTTTTGGGGTCTTAGAAAAAATTGTGCCCAACCGTCCATCCCTTCTCCGAAGCTTTATTTCAACCCGTACTCCGGTCTTTAGATTTTCCACGCTACCAGAAAAGAAACTTACACAGTCTTCCAACATCCCGTTTGAGTTGAGCTATGTGCATAGTGCGAGAGTACAAATTAATTCCTTATTCCAGACTTGTACCCAGAATGAAGAGACCAGGTTAGACACTAAGAGTCAAACTCTGTGCATTGTTATGTGGAACTTAAAGAATTAAGTCAATGACCTGAAGATTCCAAAATCCTATTTCTCGGTGAAGTTCCTCTGAAAATTAGGTTGATTAAGGTTAAGTCCAGACCACTCTCGGTTTTGGCTCATAACTCGGTTCAGAACCCAATGACTTTTCACAGATGCAAATGAATGCAATGCTGGATGAAGTGCAAATGCAGAGACAATTTTTTTATGCAAGGGTTTTTTTATGCAAAAATGAATAAGAAGCCATTTTTTTCAAAAAAATTTGGGCATAGTCAGTGTTAGAAGCAAAACCCTTTTTTTTTTAAATTAATACCCACCCCGTAAATACATATAGACTTATGCGCAAGTACGAGGTATGGCTAAAATATATACATAGTATATATACAGACCCCCCTATACTTAGCGAGTGATGTGTCCTCAGAGCACAAGAAGCGTAATGAAGACATAGCTCGGGCTAAGCGTAAGAGAGTAAAAAATTGTTATACAATGGCCCGCCCCCCTATACTTAGACTGTGAATAGTCTAAGTATAAAAGAAGAACGCAAGAAGAGGTGGTCAGGATATGTAAATGAGGAGAGTATATGCAGGTGGTTGTCGGGTCCCCCTATACTTAGGCTCTGGTCAGCCTAAGTACAGAAGAAGGATGGATATGGAGTGATCGAGAGATCGGAATGTGATGAGGGAAATGGTATATACAAATGGCATCGGTCCCCCCCTATACTTAGGCCTTGGCCTAAGTAGAGGAAGAAGTTGTACAAGAAGACCGATGTGGTCGGGAGGGAGGGTGGGACTGATCAGATATATCGTCAATGTCCTTGCTCTGTGTGAAGTAGATGACCTCAACTTGCACTGTATGTTTTTTGGGTGATTCTATATATGGCTTCAGTAATTGTCCATTCACTGAGAAAGGTTGTGCATCATCTTTGAGTTCTGCAATATCCACACTTCCATTGGTATGCACATCGATGACACATAAGGACCCGTCCATTTCGATTTCAGTTTCCCATGAAAAATCTTTAACCGAGCATTAAACAACCATACTTTCTGCCTAGGGACAAAGGTTTTATCTCGAATGTGTCTATCATGCCATTTCTTGACCTTGTCCTTATAAATCACACTGTTGTCATATGCTCGGTTCGGATTTCAATTAGCTCATTCAAATTTAAGTCTCGACATAATTTTCCAAGGTGACAACTCCAATTCAACTTTTTAATCGCCCATTCAGATTTGTGAATCAGTTCTGCAGGTAGATGGCATGGCTTGCCATAGATCATCCTAAAAGGTGAAGTACCGAGTGGTGTTTTATATGCTGTCCTATAGGCCCAAAGAACTTGATCTAATAGTTTTGATCAATCCTTCCTATCTGGACGAACCAACTTCTGAAGTATACTCTTCACCTCTCTATTAGAAACTTCTGCCATGCCATTAGATTGTGGATGATAAGGGTTGACTATTCTATGTTCAAATTTGTACTCCTTAGCCAGAGATCTCATTTCCCTATTCACAAAGTGGCTATCTCCATCAGAAATCAAAACTTTTGGTACCCCGAACCTTGCAATGATATTATCCTTGATAAACTTACAGACAGTTTTGCTATCTGCGGTTCGGGTTGGAATAGCTTCTTCCCATCTAGACAAATAATCAACCGCTAACAAGATGTACTCAAATTCATTGCTATTGGGAAAGGGAACCATAAAGTCAATCCCCCATGCATCAAAAACATCACAGAAAATCATTGGTTGCATGGTTCGTCTCTATAACCAACGGTCCCTCCCATCCTTTGACAAATCGGGCAAGACCGTACAATTTCATTAGAATCACGAAATAAGGTCTGCCAGTAAAATCCACATTGGAGTACCTTGTGTGCGGTTCTCTTTCCCGAATGGTGCCCTCCAGCCTCGAGAGTATGACAGTGTGTGAGGACACTCTGGTATTCTTCCTGAGGAATACATCTTCTCCAGCCACAATCCGCTCCTTCATAAAAAAGGAAAGGATCATCCCAATGGTATTTTCTTGAATCCGATTTCAGTTTATCAATCATTCTCTTGGTCCAACCAAAGGGAACCTTCTTGGAGACAAGATAGTTCATGATGTTGGAATACCATGGGGTTGAATCAATAGCGCAAACTGATTCGTCTGGAAAAGTCTCCTTAATAGGTCCAGTGTCAGGATAATCATTTTTCTCAATTCGGAAAAGGTGGTCAGCAACAACATTCTTTATTCCAAGTTTATCTTTGATCTCTAAATTAAATTCATGGATTAACAAGATCCACCTCAAAAGCCGTGCCTTGGCATCTTTCTTATCCATGAGGTATCGAATTGCCGTATGATCAGTAAAGATTGTCACCTTGGAGCCCAATATATATGATCTGAATTTTTCAAGGGCCCAAACAACTGCGAGCATTTCCTTTTCAGTCACTGTATAATTTTTCTGTGCAGGATCCAATACTTTGCTCGCGTGGTGAATCGCATAAGGGATTCCATCCCGTCTTTGTCCAAGCACAGCTCCGACAGCGAAATCCGATGCATCAGTCATGATCTCAAAGGGAAGAGACCAGTCGGGAGCTTGTAATATTGGTGATTCACATATTTTCTGTTTGAGGAGCTTGAAGGCTTCAAGACACTTGTGATTTACAATAAACTCGGTGTCTTTTCCTAAGAGCTCAGTCAGTGGGCGGGCGATCTTTGAAAAATCAGGGATGAACCTTCGATAAAATCCAACATGCCCTAGAAAAGACCGCACTGACTTGACGTTGGTTGGTGGCTCAAGTTTCTTGATCACATCCACCTTGGCAGAGTCGACCTCCATTCCCTTTTTGGAGATGACATGCCCCAACACAATACCCTCAGTCACCATAAAGTGACTCTTCTCCAAAGAAAATACCAAATTAACCTCCCTGCATCTCTTGAGGACTCGATCCAAGTGTGCTAAACATGTGTCAAATGAATTACCATGGACTGAGAAGTCATCCATGAAGACTTCCAGGAAATCACCAACATTTCGGCAAATACGGCAATTATGCATCGCTGAAAAGTTCCTGGGGCATTACAAAGACCGAATGGCATGCGCTTGAATGCGTAGGTACCGAAGGGACAGGTAAACGTGGTTTTTTCCTGATCCTCAGGAGCAATAGCTACTTGATTGTAGCCGGAGTACCCATCAAGAAAACAGAAGAATGCCTTCCCTGCAAGTCTCTCCAAGATTAGATCAATAAATGGCAGTGGAAAGTAATCTAATCTTTCTTGGTTGCAGCATTCAGGCGCCTGTAGTCGACACAGACATGCCACGATGTAGGTACTCGGGTTGCGATCTCTACCCCCTCCTCGTTGGTGACCATCTGGATTCTCGACTTTTTTGGGACGAAATGAATGGGGGCCACCCACTTGGAGTCAGAGATGGGGTATATAAAACCTGCTTTGCACCATTTCTCGATCTCTTTCTTAACCACTTCCCGAAGATTGGTGTTTAATCTTCTCTGAAATTCACGGGAAGGCCTTGCGTTATCCTCAACATAAATTTGGTGTGAGCAGAGAGCGGGGTTGATTCCTACGAGATCCGACACTGTCCATGGTGTGGCTTTTCGATTTCGCTCAAGGACTTCTAGTAGTCTGGATTCTTGTTCTAAGGTCAATGATGAGCTAATGATCACAGGGAATTTGTTTTTGAGTCCTTTGATAAATGCATACTTCAATGTGGGAGGGAGGGGTTTCAGCTCTGGCAGATCTACATCATCAATCAAGTCTGGCTGAATATCTTTTAAGTCTGGTTCAGTGATTGTTGGTGGTGGATCATTCTGTGATATGCTAGCCACTGATCTTGAAGGAAAGTGAGTCGGATCGCAAAAGTAGTGTGGTAATTCAGCCAAAGCCGCGTCCGACTCGTCATTGATTTTTTTTCGAAGAGGATGGGATGGACCAATCCGAAAGGAGTTCTGTGTCATCAAGATTATATACATCCAGGTGTTCAGATTTGTCTGGCAATAGCTCACACAATGTATGGCGCATTATTTCTTCTTCTGATGTGATGGTATCCATGTGAAGATCTGGCAGTTGGTCCCAAGGTCCGGTAGTGTTGATAAGATTGCACTCGGATGTTTCGGCATCTTCAGTGGTGGATTCGACATCAGGTCTTTGCCATTTAGTTTGTTTCATTTCCAGATCCACTTCTCCATCTAGGGAGCGGAATTTCATCATCCCAGTGCCGTAATCGAATACAGCCTTGGCGGTTCTTAAGAATGGTCTTCCCAAAATGATCTGCGATTCTTTCCAATGTTTCGGGGTCTCCATGTCAAGGACAGTGAAGTCCACTTTGTATTCCGTACCCTCGACCATAATGATAACATTTTTCACTTCTCCCTTAGGTCTTTTAGTAGATTTATCTGCGAATTGGAGTAAAGATAGTGATTTCTGAAGAGGTCCTAACTCCAATCGGTAATATAAGGCTAAGGGAAGAAGATTGATAGAAGAACCATTGTCGAGAAGTGTGCGTGCGAATGCGATACCGCCAATGCGGCTTTCCACATAATGAGCACCCAGATCTCTTTTCTTTCTTGGCAAATGCTGGTTTCTCACGCATTTGGTAGTGGCCACTGTCAGAACATGAGTCTCCACAAACTGGTTTGTTTTCTTTGTTCGAGTCCGGGTGGGAGTACATTTCATTTTCAAATATTTCTGGAATGTAGGATTACTGACCACATATTGATCAAAGGGTACCTTCACTGTGATGTTTTGTTGACAGAACTTTTCCATCACTGGGTCACTTTGGATAGTTTTCTTTTGTCTTCCTTTCTTGAGAGCATGGGGGAAAGGAATGGAAGCATTTGAGATAGGAGAAAGAGATCCAGAATCATAAATAAGAGCATCTTTATTGAATTTGGAGTTCTTATTACAATCATAATGTTTTGGATGATAATCATGTTGCTGAAATGGTGACAAAGGTATTTTTGCAGCAACTAGAGGTTCAAGGTCCTCTGTAGTCTCCATAGATGCTTTTCCCTTCTTTTGGGATGAAATCCTCAGGCGTCCTTCATTTTCATCCTCAGAAGCATCCTTCGGTTGATCTTCCGAGTCATGATGGTCAGCTTCCCTTGCCTGATCAGGTACGACCACGGTCCTTCCGCTCCTGAGGGACATGGCATTGATATTGTTAAACGAAAGGATCTCATATTCAGATGTGGAAAAGTCTGAGTAATATACCTGATTATTGTATTGAGATGATTGAGATTTGTTCAAGCTATTGGGGTTAGCTTGAACTTGGGCGGGAATGGCTGTGACTGGGGCTATTTGTTCTTCCTTCCAACGGGATAGACGATTAACATCTACCCGTAGGTCGTACAATTCATTCCGGAAGCTGCGAATTTCCTCCAGCATTTGTTTTTGGATATCAACCGGGTCTTCTGGAGGTTTGGATGATCGAGATGCTTGATTTGGAGCTTGATATTGTTGACGATGTTGTTGAGGTTGGTTCTGACGGTCGTGTGGTTGCTGATGCCTCGAGGGCTGATTGTGTTGTGGAGCGGCATTGTAGAAGGTGGGTGGACGCTGATATTGCTGGCGGTCCCCCGGATTACCCTGTCGGGTATTATCCTGTGTGTACCAGATGTCATTTATCTCGAAAGTCAGAGGCGGGGCTTCTATGACTGTCTCGGCTGGAGGAGGTGACTGATGGGAAGGTTGAACATAGGATTGGTCCTGAGTCCATGGTTGCGGTTGTCCAGAGTCTGGCTGCTCTTGGACATGATGCACATGATAAATTGGGACCGCAGGTGCAGTAGGCATCCCTATCTTGGACACCTTCTCAGTGAGTTCCTCCATTTGCTTTGGAAACTGGGAGAGCCGATTGTCGATATCGTTCACCCTTTTATTAATGTGATCCACAATTGTTAATTTGTCTGTGATGATGTTCATGTTGGGTAGCAAGTCCTCTGCTATTTCTGCGACAGTTTGTTTCCCTCCTTTGGCTTGATAGGTGTTTAGTGAATCAGTGTAAGATCTACTAGCAATTTGTGAACGGCTAGTTTCCGCCATTTGCTCCAGTATTTTCCAGACGGTATCAGCTCCTCGGGATGTGTAGTTTCCTCCACAGGCAGCGCTGACTAGACCCTGAGTCCCGTGTTAAGGCCAGAATAGAGGGATCGGACCAGGATGTTATTGTCTAGGTCATGGCAGGGGCATTTTTGCAGCAGATCTTTAAATCTATCCCATGCATCACAAAGTGGTTCATTTGGCATCTGAGAGAAGCTAGTGATGCGAGTCCTCATTTGATTTGTTCGACTCAATGGGTAGAATTTTTCAAGAATAGGTTCTTGAACCTATCATAGGTGGTCACCGTCACTCCCAAATTTTTTACCCAGTAATCTGCCTTACCTTTCAAGGCGAAAGGTAATGTAGTGAGCCGAATATAATCTTGGCTGACTTGTGGGCACCTCTGATTAGAACATACTAGCTCCAAATCACGCAAGAATTTATAAGGTTCTTCATCCGAATTACCATGAAATTGTGGTAATTGATTCATGAAGTGTGGCTTCAATTCATGGTGAACCTCAGGCTGAGGTGGCTGCAAGTAATTTATGACTCTATATTGCCCGAGATTGTATGCAGCCTCCATTGGTGGTTCTTCCTCTGCATTCATTCTTTCTAATTGTGCCCTCATCAAATTTTGTTGCTGCTCAGATGCAGCTAGTCTTGCGAGAATCATTTGCATCGAATCTTCATTTTGGTCATCTTCAGGATTGGTCTTCTTTGGAGGCATTTTTTGTGAGTTCTTCTTTTCACCTTCAGATTGTGAAAAATATGAGTCAATAGTTTGAAGAGAATTATAAGATGAAAAGTCCAGGGGAAGGTGTCCCTGAATCCAAGGTGGTTCTGAGTAAGAGTGGCTCAGAGGATTTGAGACTGGAAAGTTTGTGGTAGTCAGAAAAGGGTTCGCTGAGTCCGAACAGAAATTACCACAATTTTCCATTCTCGAATTCAAGAGATTATCGCACAGATCAAACACAATACAAAATTTTGTTTCACCAACTCACACAGTGAAGGTCGTAAGAGTCCGATCAATTTTCTTATCAATTTTAAATGGTGAAAAGACAATCTTGTTAGCGAGATGAAATTTCGGATTTGGGCTCTAGCCTTAAGTGTCCTCTCTCGCTCACTTAGAAAAATAGAAAATCCAAGGTCGGAGTTGCTCTCCCGCAGAAATTCTTGATTTTATGGGTTCTTTAAGATCAGCTATATTTAGCAGTCCTGATTTTAATGAGGTGATCACTGAAAAATTAGATGAGAACAAATACACGTCTACCGTCCAGTCCCAATTTCCTTTAAGTTATGTTATAAAACAAGAGAGAGGAATTCGGGAAAAGCCGATACATACGGAAAACTATGATGAATGCTCAGTTAGAAGACTTACAGTGAATCCTCGCAATCTCCATGTGGGATGCTAGACAGAATTTAAAAATTATTCTAAATGAAATGTAAGCCGATGGAAAACCGTACCTAAGCAGAAAGTTCTATTAGCGGGAAGAATGGATTTAAATTTGGCTAAGTTGAACGATCTATGTGCGTCTCGGTTAAAGTGCAGTGTGTCCTAAGATTCTACGAGCACAAGCAAAAATATAAATGCTCTGAGAGCCGTATGTGCAGGTCTATCCTAATCGCCACTCAAGCCGGGCCCCACCCTCATCGGAGAGTGAAACAGGCCACGACACACCACAGAATAAAGTCAGAGGTCTTTCTACAAACGCGAGAGTCCAAACGGACACCGCTGTAAATAAGCAATTAATTACAAAAATTAAAATTTGCAGAAATAAACCTAGACTCTACGCTCTCTCACGACTCGACTCGATCTTAATTTTATTTGCGATTTTTGCAAAAGTCGGTGAAGTTGCGTCGGTTTTTGAAAAACCGCTCCACGTACAAAGTACCTCGCAAGAAAAATAAGAGAGAAAATGTAAGAGAGTTACTCAAAAATATAAGAAAAATAAATGCTGAAAATAAATTGCAGAAAAAAAAATGAAATTTACAATGAGAAATTCGGGGGTCAGACTACCCGAATGCGGAAAATCGAAAGAAAATTTTCAAGACAATAATCTAAGTCGTTTGCCTCCCCAGTAATGGCGCCATCTGACGAATCCGAAAATGCCGGTTTTAAAAATGTGTTTTTATCGTGAAATACGTAAAAATTATGTGTCGTTCGTTGTAGGCGGCAATCGGAAACAGTCAAGAAAACAACCAAGGAAGTTTAGTCAATTTTAATCAAGTGTGGTTTTATGTTTGTTTTACTTGGGCAAGTCCCAAGGTCGGTCACAAGGAGGCAAAGGAACAACCTAGAATTAAGTCTATCAAAGTTCGTGTTCGGTTGTCGAGGCGGTTTTTTTTTGAATTTTCAATGCAAATTTATCCTATTTCAGGGACTAAAAATGTGAATTACGTTCAAACGATGTCCGAAAAATACGAAACTTGGCCGAGATGTAAAATATGATGAAATGTATACACTGTAATTTTTTTGGAATTTTTGGATGCAATATGAAATTTTTATGGATTTTTAAATGCAAACAGAATGAATCTCAATATTTAATTATGATAAATATTAAACCTACTTATTTTCGAGGAACACAATTATCTAAGATCGCACTATGCGATTGATCTCAGCAAAATCCTAAACCTCAAAAATGTGAGATATAATACCTATTAAAAATCAAACACTGAAATATGCAAAATAATTTTTATAGGGCAAATTATGCAAGCAAATAAAAATCTTTTTGGGCACAATGTTAATCAAAATAATTTCTACAACATGTGATTTTTGGGGAATTTTTAGAGTAACGGTTAATCAACTATCAGATTCAGAGCAAGAAATGGGTAAAATATGCAAATTTTTGCAAAATAATTATTTATTAATTATCCATCAATCACAAAAATGCCCACAATATGTAAAACTGTAGAGAATTATTTAACAAACATCATGTTATTTTTGGATTAATAAAATAATGTAGAGAAGAGGTTCAAAACAAAAGGGGAACATAGGGGTACAGATGCAATAGATAAATAAAATAATAAATATAAAATGCAACTGGGGGGGTTGTGTAATTACCCAGAACTTCGGGGGCGCTCTCTGCAAAGTTACCAGATGGTCACGTGCGACGCACGTGACCTCTGGCTAGCGGGGTCTATACGCAAATAAGGGGGACGTCCAGGAGCTTCAAAGCAATTGACCCACTCCGCACGTGCAGATCATGTGGAGTGGGGCTCTTCGTGAATTATGGAACCCCAAGGGGGGTCGGTGCAACAAGTCCCCTCCTCACGTGCACCTCATGTGAAGAGGGTCTCGGGCCTCGTGCCCGGCGGCGAGGAGCGGCGGAGGAGCGGAGCAAAGGAGGCGTGGATAGGGTTGGGCATGGGCCGGGCTCGGGCCGGGTTTGCCTTGGCCCGGCCCAAGCCCATTTTAGAATATGGGCTAACGGGTCGGGCCTAGGCCCATTTTATTTTCAAAAATTAGGCCCAGGCCCAAACCCGGCCCAAACAAAATGGGTCGGGTTCGGGTCGGGCCGGCCCAATTTAACACCTGTGTATACCAATATCATGTCTTCCATTCTTCTTGCATTTGTGTGGTTGTTTCTTATGCATGTGTGCATGTTTAAAACTATAAAGCATGCTAACTAATTTGTGATTTTAACATTAGTTGTATGTTGGAAATACAAATGTGGTAAAAATATGGCGACTTAAACCACCATTCAATTCATCATTACATATTCTATTGTAGATGCGGGCACTATGACCCAATACAGATTAGTTACTTACAGTTGTACATGATGTAACACTTGAGGACACAGATTCCATTCTTGCATATTAATGTAATGATCTTGTATATTAATGTAATAATATCCTCAATCCACTAATGGATATGATTATTAATGTGTCTAAGCATTTGTTCTACACTCGAATAAGGATATTAAAGTTAGAACATAGTATTTGGAATGAACATGAATATAATTGATATAATTATACCGTACTAGATATGAATATACTTGCTTTAGAATGGATCGGGCTATCGGGCTAACGGGTTTGGGCCTTCTCAGGCCCAAACCCGGCCCGCTAATCAATATGGGCTCATTTTAGGGCCCACGGCCCGCCCATTAAATTTCGAGTTCGGGTTTGGGTCGGGTTATACGGGTCGGGTTTTGGGCCGGGTCGGGCCGGCCCAGCCCAATGCCCAACCCTAGGCGTGGAGCCTCTGGCGCACGGCCAAGGCGAAGGGGGACGGCGGAATGGTCGGTGGAGCCTGGTGGCTTGTCGGCAAAGCTCGAAGCACCAGGAGGCGTTGGATGGCAAGTCCGACACACGGCCTTGGTTGGATGAGTGCGATTGCGGTTGTCGATGACGGTGCAGTGGGTCGGAGGTGCGGTGGAGATGTCGAAGATGATGAAGCGTCGTTGGTGGATTCCCTCCGGAGCTGCCGTAGCGGTGGAGGGGCGGAGGAGTCGAGGATGGTGGCCGGCAGAGGGGATGTTGATGAAGATAACGCGGCGTTGAAGTTGCGGCCGAAGAAGATGATGATGCGGCGGAGTTGATCGAGAGAGACGCAGATAGAGAGATAGAGAGAGAGAGAGAGGATACCTGAGGAAGGGGGCTCGACGGCGTACCGGAGCAAGGCAGCGGCTCGCGTGCGAGGCTGCAATGTAGTTGGAAGCTTCGGATCTCGCCGATAAGGGGACACCGGGCTGTCACTTCCGATGAGAAAACCTTTGGTCGAACGGCGGATGCCTCTGGCGAGCGGGCGGTGGCGAGTTTAAATAGGGTAGGGGTGCGAACGCCGCGAAGGAAGGAGGGCCGGGAATGGAAGGTAGTGAGTCGATGATTTGATGAGAATGGAGGGGTCCGGTGATGGGAGATCGGGAGGCAGAGATATCGGAGATGGATTTGATCGGCGAGATTCGCGGGGGCAGGGGATCCGCGGCGGAGGGGCGGCGATATTTGCGGGCGGCGCTGGATTTGAGAAAGGGGGCACGAGGTAGAAGACGAGCAGTGGCCGTCCGATCGGCCGAGATCGGACGGCTACGATTGTGACACGTGGCCATGGGGGTGTGAGGAGGGATGCGCGTGCGGAGCACGTGCCTTCAAGGCACGTGCAACGCACGTGCATCCTTTTTATTTTTATTTAAATTTTTTTATAAAACGAATATATAATATAGCCAAAAATGGTTGACACGTGGCGGCACCAGGTGCGGCCACGTGTCAGCACCAGATAATTCAGAAAATAATTGTTTGTAAAATCGAAAATAAATAGTAAATGACCTCAGATCGAAAAAAATTCTTTACGAAAGTTACTTATCTTGATGAGATCTACAACTTTCATGAAGACATCAAAATCAAAATCGATCATTTGCATAAAGTGGTATTTTTGGGGTATCCCATGTATATAGAACACCTTGATTTTGGGGTTTTGTAATTTTTATATCATTTTTAAGATCAGATAAAAATCCGAAAAAATTACGATAAAATCAAAGATAAATAAAGACACCTTAATCTAATTTTTTTTGGATTTTTATTAATTGATAAAATAAGTATATAAAATAATAGGTCAAAAACCACTAAAATATACAGTATAAAAAAGGGGCCCAAAACCCAACTTTCACATATGAGCTCCGATTCACTTGAACTTGGTCTTGTTTTGAAGGTAATTGAATGTATATTAGTTCAAAAGTGAGTAGGATTAAATCGGACACTGGATGAGGAAGATATGAGGCTTTTAGTCCGGAAATCCTGAAACTAGGGTTTGGGTTTTTGGTCCACTTATTTGGGTTAGTTATTTTTTGTATTTTTCATTTATTCTTATTAGTGATATGTACACGGTGGAAGTGGTTTTGAGTCATTCGGAGTTAGCATGAAAGAGTTAAAAATCCGGGAAGTTAGTCTATTTACAGGTCATTTTGGTTTGGATTTTTGGCTTCTTATTTTGTGCATATTTTTGTGCTGAAATGCAATTCTTATGAAATCATGTACTAATGCTAATTATGCAGAATAGATGCAAATGTGCTGTTGATTTTGAGAGATTTGTGTTTAATAAATGAGATTTAGAGTGATGAATACGAGATTCATCAGCGGCTCAAGTGGATACTGAAGATCGAGCGACTCAAATGGGTACTGAAGAGTCTGCTGAGCTCTCCATTGGAGTAGACGATCCATTAGCCATAACGAGAGATACCGCAACAGTTCGTGGTGTATAAAGCTGTCGATTTTAACAACGTCCACGTGCTCTTAATCTTTTATCTAATGAAGAGCCAGCAGACTCTGCAGTACATATATTGATCAAGCGATTCACGTGATTTTACACTTTTTGTTCGTAATGTGCAAAATCGTGTGAATTGCTTGATCAAGATCGAGCGACTCAAATGGGTACTGAAGAGTATGATAAGCTCTCCATTATAGCATACGATCCATTTGCCATGCCGAGAGGATACCGCAGCAATTCGTGGTGCATAAAGCCGTCGACTTTAACAACGTCCACGTGCTCTTAACCTTTTATCTAATGGAGAGCCAGCAGACTCTGCAGTACCTATATTGATCGAGCGATTCACGTAATTTTCCAATTTTTGTTCATACCATGCAAAATCGCGTGAATCGCTCGATGAAGATCGAGCGGCTCAAATGTGTACTAAAGAGTCTGTTAATCTCTCCATTAGAGCAGGCGATCAATTTGCCATACCATGAGGATACCGTAGTAGTTCTCGTGGCATAAAACCGTCGATTTTAACAACGTCCACCTGCTTTTGATCTTTTATCCAATGGAGAGTCAATAGACTCTGCAATATTTATCTTTAACGAGCGATTTACATAATTTTTACTTTTTATATGTATCGTGCGAAATCACGTGAATCGCTCGATCAAGATCGAACCATTGAAATGGGTAGTGAAGAGGTTGTTGAGCTCTCCATCCATCAGACGATCCATTTGCTATGTCGGAAGGAAACTGCATCAGTTCCCGGTATATAAAGCCGTCAATTTTAACATTGCCCAGCTCCTTTTAATCTTTCATCAAATGCAGAGCCAACAGACTATGCAGTGCCTATCTTTATCGAGCAATTCATGTGATTTTGCACTTTTTGTTTGTATCGTGCAAAATCGCGTAAACCCCTCGATCAAGATCACACTGTTCAAATGGGTATTGAAGAGTCTGTTGAGCTCTCCATTGAAGCAGACAATCTATTTGCCATGCCGAGAGGATACCGGAACAATTCGAGGTACATAAAGCTGTTGATTTTAACAAAGTCCACCTGCTCTTAATCTTCTGTCCAATGGAGAGGTATGAGCCTCTACAGTAGCTATCTTGATCGAGTGATTCACCTTATTTTGCACTTTTTGTTCGTACCGTGCAAAATTGCGTGAATCCCACTATCAATCTCGAGCGATTCAAATGGGTACTAGAGTCTGATGAGCTCTGTATTGGAGCAGACGATTCATTCCGAAAGGATACCGTAGCAGTTCACGGTGTATAAAACCATCGACTTTAACAACGTTCACGTGCTCTTAATCTTCTATCTAATGAAGAGTCAGCAGACTCTTCAGTATCTATATTAATCGAGCGATTCACGTGATTTTGCAATATTTGTTCGTACCGTGCAAAATCGCGTGAATCGTTCGATCAAGATCAAGCAGCTCAAATGGGTACTGAAGAGTCTACTAAGCTCTCCATTGGAGCAGACGATACATTTGTCATGCTAGGAGAATACCACAGCAGTTCGTGGTGTATAAAGCCGTCAATTTTAACAATGTCCACATGCTCTTGATCTTGTATCTAATGGAGAGCCAGTAGACTCTGCAGTAACTATCTTGAACAAGCGATTCACGTAATTTTGCACTTTTTGTTCGTATAATGCAAAATCGCGTGAATCGTTCGATCAAAATCGAATCACATAAATGAGTAGTGAAGAGTCTGTTGAACTCTCCATTAAAGCAGACGATTCATTTGCCTTATCGGAAGGAAACTGCATCAGTTCACGGTACATAAAGTTGTTAATTTTAGCAAAGTCCTCCTTCTATTAATCTTTGTCCAATGGAGAGCCAACCGACTTTGCAGTACCTATCTTCATCGAGCGATTCACATAATTTGCACTTTTTGTTCGTACCGTGCAAAATCGCGTGAATCGCTCGATCAAGATCAAGCGGGTCAAATAGGTTCTGAAGAATCTACTACGCTCTCCATTGAAGCAGACGATCTATTTGCTACGCCGGAAGGATACCACGGTAATTTTTGGTGCATAAAGCCGTCGATTTTAACAATGTTCACCTACTCTTAATCTTCTTTTCAATAGAGAACCAGCAGACTCTACAGTACCTATCTTGATCGAGCGATTCACGTGATTTTGCACTTTTTGTTCATACCGTGCAAAATCGCGTGAATCGCTCGATTAAGATCGAACGGCTCAAATAGGTAGTGAAGAGTCTGTTGAAGTCTCCATTGCAGCAGACGATCCATTTGCCATGCCGAGAGGATACCGCAACAGTTCGCGGTACATAAAGCCGTCGATTTTAACAACGCTCACATGCTCTTGATCTTCTGTCTAATGGAGGGTCAGCAGACTCTGCAATACCTATCTTGATCGAGCGATTTACGTAATTTTGCAATTTTGTTCGTACCGTGCAAAATCACATGAATCGCTCGATCAAAATTGTGTAACTCAAATGGGTACTGAAGAGTTTACTAAGCTGTCCATTGGAGCAGATGATCCATTTGCCATGCCGGGTGGATACTGCAGCAGTTTGCGGTGTATAAAACCGTCGATTTTAACAACGTCCACGTGCACTTGATTTTATGTCCAATGGAGGGTCAATAGACTCTGTAGTACCTATCCTTATCGAGTGATTCACGTGATTTTGCACTTTTTGTTCGTACCGTGCAAAATCGCGTGAATCGCTCGATCAAGATCGAGCGGCTCAAATGGATATTGAAGAGTCTGTTGAGCTGTCCACTGGAGCAGACGATCCATTTACCATGTCGGGAGGATAACGCAACGGTTTGCGGTGTATAAAGACGTCGATTTTAACGTCTATCTGCTCTTGATCTTCTGTCCATTGGAGAGCCAGCAGATTATGCAGTACCTAGCTTGATCGAGCGACTCAAATGGATATTAAAGAGTCTGTTGAGATCTCCATTAGAGCAGATGATCCATGTGCCATGCCGGGAGGATACCGCAGCAGTTCGCGGTGCATAAAGCCATCGATTTTAACGGCGTCCATATGCTCTTGATCTTTTGTCCAATGGAGAGCCAACAGACTCTGCAGTACCTACCTTGATCGAGCGATTCATGGGTTTTTGCCCTTGTTGTTCGTACCGTGCAAAATCGTCCGAATTATTTGATACAGATCGAGTAGCTCAAATGAGTACTGAAGAGTCTGTTGAACTCTCTATTGGAGCAGACGATTCATTTGCCATGCCGGGAGGATACTGTAGCAGTTCGCAGTGTATAAAGCCGTGATTTTAACGACGTCCACCTGCTCTTGATCTTCTGTCCAATGGAGATTCAGGAGACTCTGCAATACTTATATTGATTAAGCGATTCACGTAATTTTGCATTTTTTGTTCGTACCGTGCGAAATCATGTGAATCGCTCGATCAAGATCGAGCAACTGAAATGGGTATTGAAGAGTCTGCTAAGCTCTCCATTGGAGCAGACGATCCATTTGCCATACAAGGAGGATACCGCAGTAATTCGTGGTGAATAAAGCCGTCGATTTTAACGTCCACCTGCTCTTGATCTTTTGTCCAATAGAGAGCCAACAGACTCTGCAGTATCAATCTTGATCGAGCGATTCACGTGATTTTGCACTTTTTGTTTGTATCGTGGAAAATCACGTGAATCATTCGATCAAGATCAAGCAACTCAAATGGATACTGAAGAGTCTACTGAGCTGACTATTGGATCAGACGATTCATTTGCCATGTCGGGAGGATAGCGCAGCTGTTTGCGGTGCATAAAGCCGCTGATTTTAATAACGTCCACCTGCTCTTGATCTTTTGTCCAATCCAGCGAGGCATAGCCATGGCTGATGTTGCTACCATTGTATCCGCCGACCCACGTCGCCGCCAGCCTGTGTTGTTTTAATTTCTTGGTCCACGACTTGACGTTTCTGTACTATGCCATCACCCACATCTCTAACATCATCGTGTCGAGATCACTCATCTGCAATGCAAGGCATGCATCCTTCCAGAGACAACATACAATGGAGAAACCATGATGTGCATGGGGAGGGCCTCGCAGCTCCGTAGAGATTTCCGTCCCTACATCCAGAGAGAGGAGTCTACCATCAACGAGGACAGATGTATAAGCAGCGGGCCAATCAAGCCGACGCTCCGGATACCAAATCGCATATTCATAGGGGTTAAGGGTCGGTATGTATCCGTTTTGAAATGGATACTGATATGATATTATTTTTAATATCCGCAAATACCCGTATCCGTATTTGTATATCTATTTTTGTATATAAATATAGTTATAGATTTACTTTTAATCGTATATAATATAATTCTATATATTCATTTTACCACATTTATATGATTTTTATGATATAAACACATTTATTATATTTATATCATGTGTTTTTCATCCAATTCCTATATATTTAAGTTGATCCTATAAAATATTTTTAACATTGCTCATATACGATCAATATCCGTTTTACACCCGTATCTGTTTTTTAAAGATATGATAAGATAGTTTTAAAATCCGTCAATATTTGTATTCGCATCCGTATTTGTATTCAAAATTTTATAAGGATATGATAATAACTATATCAGTATCTGTCTGTTTGCATCCCTATTAATGGTACCTCATCCTCAAGATCTTGTACTGCTTGATCAAACCATCGAAATCGAACCTCAATGCACTTTATTGAATAGGAGCATGTAAGGGAGATCTATAACGTCCCGAACGCCCTCGATCCGTTATAAAAAAATGATTTTGACAAATTGTTAGGTTCGGGCCTAATTGGTTTCATTGACATCAACCCAAAATGTTTAAGTCCAAATTGTCAAGTAGTAATCCCCACCACTTCTAAATTATAATCCACTCTCACACTTTGTGAGTTTTAGATGTGGTACTATGTTTGGGGATTGGAGTGTTACAACCGCCCCCACTTATATTCACAACAATCTATTGTGACATGACCCATCACTAATTCCTAGTGACAGCAGTGATTGTACACTCCGGGTAGTCATTTCCTCCTATCTCTTTGTAGAGGTAGTTGCACCTCTCGGGTAGCCCTTTTCCATTATCAAAGGAAAATTAGCTCTTATACCATTTGTAATGTCACGAGCTTAGGTATCCGGTCCGTTATGAAGGAAAACTGGCCCTAGCAACTTGTTGGGTTCGAGCCTGAATAGATGCGTTGACAACCACCCAAAATACTTACGTCCAAATTATCATGTAGTAATCCCCACAACTTATATGTCATTCTCACACTTTACGAGTTTTAAACGTGGGACTGTATTTGGAGGCTGGGATGTTACAAGATCTCATGTTCCGGGTCCACAGGCAGAAGTGGATTCACGATGGAGTAGCTTCTCGAGAGGCGATCGGTGGATACAGCCATTGTGAACCGTTCATTTGAGCATGAGGAGGAGGATGATATGTAGGTGAAGAGAGATGCCTACGAGTGTGCTTCCTCGTCCGCCGAAAGCTTGAAGTAGCGCATGAGATATCCGGAGGTGGACATGGGCAGTTGGTCGTAGGCAAAGGATGAGTCGTCGTCAGTGTTCATGACCTGCAGACGTGGCACGTGGAGGCATCAAGGGAGGTGGCGGAGACGAAGAGGAGGATCTCGCAGATGAGTTCGGCGGAGAGGCTCTCCATGTTGTTGTTGGGGAAGGGACGTCTTATTCATCTCACCTTATTTTCTTGAGGGGAGCAAACTTGTTCATCTCACCTTATTTTCTTCACATTTTTTATTTTTTTGAAATACTTCTGTTAATTTTTATTATTATATCTTTATATTAAGCTATTTAAATTCCTTATGAAATAGAGACTTCTGTGGTCTTTATCCATACCTAGTTGATTTCACAATTTTGTGACTGCTAAAAAATGACTATCTAGATAGAGGCCGTAGGAATCTGTTTCTCATGCAATTTGAAAGAAATAATATAAGGATATAGTGATGAATTTTCACAGATTCATTTTTCAAAAAATAAAAATATATGGAAAATATGGACAAGTTGAGCCAAGTTAGCTTCTCTGGGTTTGCCCCCTAGGAACATCCAACAGGGCTGCCCTCACCCCTATTTTCCATATTTTTTATTTTTTTTGAAAAATATCACAATGTATATTCATCTATATATCCCTTCGATATGACATTCAAATTTCATCAGAAATAGAGACTCATATGCCATATATCTAAAACATGTCGATTACAGCATAGATCGCTAAAACTACTTGTTCTAGATGAAGGACATAGGAGTCTCTGTTAGTGACGAAATTTGAATGACATATAGGAGGAATATATAGATGAATATACATGATGATATCTTAAAAAAATTAAAAAAAACCCTCAACCCAAGACATAATCAGTTTCCTAGCCACCACCACAACAAATGCTTACCCCTTCTGCCTTGTGGATGTAGGATCACTTGAACATATATTCATGATGTGTTTCTATACTTCAAATGTATTCGTGATTTATAACATTTCTTCATCAAGGATGAGCTTGCAATGTTTCTTTGAAGATCATAACTTACACCCTTATACACAATCACATTGGTAGATAATCGTCAATAATGCATCGATTTGATGGTTGACCTAGAAGCAGCGGTGTACAAAGCTATCAGTGTACTTCCAAGCCACCCTCTATTATTGCTAAAGATGTTGCTTTTTTGTGTGATTGCTTCCAATAGCAACACTTTCATACCACCGTCCTACCATCTATTCCTTCCCTACAATTTTCATGTTGTAAAAACGAACTAAGAAGCCCAACCAGTCCACGCCCCTTCACCTGTCGCCAACATGCTGCGAGAACATGAAATGCTACATCAACTTGTCGATGATGCAATATTCATGAACTTGTTCTCGTTTTTACTTTTTTGCAAACTCGAACATTGAACTACTCACTATATTTTTTCCCGTCCATGGGGTTAGCCAGTTATATTAAATGATGGGTCCACATGGATTACCTTAGCTTTCTTTCGATGACCTCAAAACTTATTTTGTTTCTCGTAAAACCCTTGCATGCAGTTGTTGTATCTGCTAGTAGCACGCTACCAAACTTTTCATGAAATGAAGTTCATCCTATTTTCAATCAATAATAACTGGATTCTAATTGGCTTGCTTATAATCCTCGCTTTACATGGAAAATCATGTATAAAAACATAATGTAATAGGTAATATAATTCTTTATGCATTTAAGTTATCTTCAATAAACTACAGAGGTTTCACCCAAATATTTAGGTAAATAAATGGTAGTAGTTGCTGACTCGCTATAGGATGTGAAAGAAAAGAGGACATGAAGAAGTTCAATCAAGATCACGAGAGGGTGATCACCTTTTCTCTTAGAGCTCATCCTTTTTATGATAAACGATCCGCTTGTTCTGAAAGTAGCTGACTAAACATGAAAATCTCAAGTTGTGTATTTGAGGCTAAAAAAATATCATCATAAAATAACTCGTACAATCAACCTACAAATATTTACTGTAGGAAGATTTGAACTTGCATCTATACCCTGCAAAATCCAAATCATAAACACGAGAAATAATCAATAATGAAAACTAATTGTTAAACTAGCTGAATTTGGGTGTATATCCCAAGAAGATATGAAATTAAATGAAACTAAATCATTTATGTCATTTTAAATATTGACATCAAATATAAAATAATTCTATAGGAAACACATCAATATATAAAGGGTATATGTGCATTTATGTAGAGTATAAATATATTTAATATATCCACTATTCAAAGAGACATCTGCATTAAAATCTTATAACAACAACAACAAAAGTCTTTTCCCACATTAAGTAGGGTTGGCTACATGGATTCTTTGCGCCATTCATATCTATCTTGGGTCACTCTCGTGCTTATATCAAAAAAATTAAGATCCCTTCGTAAGTCCCATTCCAATACTTTTGGGGCCTTCATCACCCTCTTTTAGCCGGCTCAACATCGTAAAATGCGTATCTCCTCACTCATGCATCAGCTGACTCCTTTGCAAATGGTCAAACCACCTTAAATGATTTTCTCGCATCTTATCCTCGATCAAAGTTACACCAACTTTCATTCTGATTGTATCATTCTAAATCCGATCTTTACGAGTGTATCCACACATCTACCTTAGCATTTTCATTTCTGCTCCATCTTAGCATTTTTATTTCTGCTATCGTGTGAAAATCTTTAGCATATTTTTCAGAACGTGATATCCTAATGAAAGGACATAAATAAAAGAAGTCATATTTATAAAATATACTTGTGATTATGTGGAAAAAATGATATTTGTGTAATAATCCAAAAGATCAATTACATACAACAACAACAAAGCTTTTTCTCACAATTAATTAGGGTCGGCTACATAAATTCTTCGCCTTTGTTCAGATCTATCTTGGGTAAATCTCAGACTTATATTCAAAAAATTAAGATCTCTTCGTATAGTTTCTTTCCAACACTTCTTGGGTCGTTCTCGCCCTCTCTTAGCCAGCTCAACATCCTAACTTTGCTTAAATCTATGTTGAAAAGATCCAACTGTCATGAGACAACTTCCTAAATAAAAAATACTATTTAGGATGTTGACTCCGACTGTTTTACGCTGGCGGTCGGCTACCTAACACAACCCTCCTCATTTACATGGGCTTAGGATTGGCTGTCACACCCCCAAATTCCGTGATCGAGAATGATCGTGCAGACACGGTAGATGGATGCTCGAGAATGATCGATGGAGCTGGACTTCAGGAGGAGTCTGAAAATTTGTGGATATCAGGGAGGTTATCCATGAGAGTCTGGAGGCTCTACCATACGTGATGGAGAAGCGTCACACAGGACACTGCTCGGTGGCAGAGTGTCGTGGTGCTTGTAGCAGTGCGAGCACAGCGAGTTCAGACAGCAGTGCAAGACATGACAGTGGATGCACGTAGTCGTACATACGTGAGCGTAGATGGGCAGTACGTAGTGAAGCAGTACGCATCGAGGAACAATGCGGTACGGTCACAGAGGCGTACGCACGAAGGCGCACAGTATCGGTATTGATGCGTGGCGGTTCAAGAAGGCATGAAGCGTTGCAGGGGCTGAGTACGAGTATTGTCGAGCATGCTTGGTAGTACACGTACGAGAGTGGTCTGGAGGCCACGATAGCGAAGTTCTGAAGGACTTCCCCTTAGCATGGAGAACACTAAGGAAGGATTTACCGCACGAGGGTCTGGAGGTTGCGGGTTCCCTTTGGCACAAGACCAAGTATTCAATGGCACTTGGTGAATTATGGCAAAACTGCATCATCAAGCATTTGAGTACGAGTGTGCTAATGACTGCGCGGTTGACTGAGCATCAACCGTGCGGGAAGACGAAAGGACAAGAAGGGAGTCGAAGAGACAAGCAGATGAAGAGTTGCTAAGGAACGCGAAGGGTTGCCGAAGAAATCGAAAGGTCTCTTGTCTCTTTATATATCATTATTGTAGATGTAATAATAAGTATCCCTTGGTTGCCTTGAGTCTTGTGTATAAGGAGATGTGGCGGCTCATTTGTAAAAACACACATAGTACACGAGAGAAAGTGTAGTGTGTCCACCCACTCCAGAGATAGTTCCCCTTCTAATAAAGAGAAGAGCTTTGTGCCCGTGCTCGTGTGATTGTTCGGTGGGGTTCTTGAGCGTGTTCTTAAGAGTGTTCTTGAGCGATCTGGAGTTCGTGCTCGTGTTTATGTTGGAAGCGTCGGTACGCTAGCAAGTAGGAGTACGAGAAGAGTTGGAGCACGTCCGTGACCGTTCTACTCGGGAAGGCTGGTTAGCTACGGGTTAGCTAACGTCGTACAGGATCGGTCGAAATCGATATCGGGATTTTGACCCTGTGACAATTGGTATCAGAGCTGAAGGCATACCAATTCGTTGGTACGAATTTGGTATCAGAACCTGAAGGCATACCAATTCTTGGCACGAATTGTTATCAGAGCACGGTTCGTGATACAATTCGTTAGTGCGAATTGGTATCAGAAGAAGGAGCAGATCACAGAGCTTGGTCAGTGCCAAGAAGCGGGCAAAGCTATGAACGACTGTCGGTGTAGTCAATCGCGGGAACCGAGGATACTTGTTAGAGCAAGTACATCTTCAATCAGCGGAGCGAAGATGGTGGGCGTTACCGAGCGTGTGACAGCACTGGAGCAGGCGATGGCAGAAGTAGAGTTTACCATTGGGATTCATGCCTATCGCATCGCCGTCTTGGGGGATCGTTTTTCAGAAGGATCGGATGTTGGGGACGAGACCCAACGTTCAGCGGAGCAGATCAAGTCCTTGGAGTACAAACTGAAGACGTTTAGAACGATGATGGAGGATCTGCGGAGTGAGATCTCCCACATCAAGAAGGCATTGGCGAACAGCGGAGGTTCCACGGAGGTGCAACGACGCAAGGTACCTGAACCCAAATCCTTTACAGGTACGCGGAGTGCTAAGGATTTGGAGAACTTTCTATGGGATATGGAAGTTTACTTCGAGGTGACCAAGACGACGGAAGCTGAGAATGTTAGTTTGGCATCGATGTACATGTTGAGCAACACCAAGCTATGGTGGAGGAGTCGTGCAACAGATGTGCTGAGACCGAAGATATCCAAGTGGGATGATATAGTCACGGAACTGAAGGAGTAGTTCCTGCCAAAGAACACTGCGTGGATTGCACGGGAGGCTCTTCGATGCTTGAAGCAGACAGACACAGTTCGTGAGTACGTGGAACAGTTCAAGTCCTTGTTACTAGATATCAAGGGGATGTCTGAGGAGGACAAGCTTTTCAACTTCACGATCGGGTTACAAAGCTGGGCGCAAGCCGAACTGCGGAGGCAGGGCGTGAAGGACCTTAATTCAGCAATCGTGGTGGCAGATGCGTTGGTCGATTATGGAGCGGCCCAACCAAGTCACAAGGCTGAAGAGAAGGAGTTCACCAACAAGCTGAAGGTGCGGTTGAAGGACATGGGAAAAGGCGTTGCCCATGAGTCACCAATGGAGGAACGGGAGTACTCCAAGACGAGGGAGCAACCCAAGAGCAAGGGGTGCTTCATATGCGACGGACCGCATAGGGCACGAGAGTGCCCAAATAAGGAGAAGTTGAATCTCTTCGTGGGGACGAGGAGGAGGATGAAGAATGTGAGGTACGCTTGAGAGCAATTGGTGATATGCGCAAGGTACGTCTCACAATACTTCGAGCTGGAGCTTCGAATTCGATGGAGGGAGGGAGCTCCACAATAATGAGCTTTGAAGGCGTCAAGGCTCGAATGAGGACGCACAGGAGTGTGCAGGTGTGTGTTGAGCACCAACGTCGGCACACAACCAAAGCCGCAGATAAGAGAACATCCGTGCACAAGAAGACGAGGCAGAGCTCTGGAGGGCGATGCAACATAGATAAGCGGTTACATGTCCATGGAGGTGGAGTGGTGATGAATCACACCACTAATGATCTTGCAGGAGGTAAGATATCGAAGATGCTCGGAGCGCAGGAGGTGATCATTTCCCAGGATGTGGGGACGTCTATAGAGAACGATCGAGATAGTCAACGAGCGAGCGTGGAGGTGAGAACTCCACATGTGGAGCTGGAGCTGCCACAAACCAGCGATGGAGCTGCTGTATCTAGGAGTGATACACCGAAAATGAGAGCTGACGAGGAAACTCTACTTTGCACGTTGAAAACCAAGTTATAGAGGGACGTGGTTTGTGAAAAGACCAGGTGCAGTAGGAGAGGCGGTGCACGCTTGCACCAACCTTCCAATTGAATCGCATCAGGAGGTGTGTAGCGGATGAAGGATCGTGACGGGACGCCAGCTGAAGAGGGAATGCTCGGTTGAGGACAACCGATTCTTCAGGTGGGGGAGGCTTGTCACACCCCCAAATTCCGTGACTGAGAATGATCGTGCAGACACGGTAGCTGGATGCTCGAGAATGATCGATGGAGTTGGACTTCAGGAGGAGTCTGAAAATGTATGGATATCAGGGAGGTTATCCACGAGAGTCTGGAGGCTCTACCGTACGTGATGGAGAAGCGTAACACAGGACACTGACTCGGTGACAGTGTCGTGGTGATTGTAGCAATGCAAGCACAACGAGTACAGACGGCAGTGCAAGACATGACAGTGGATGCATATAGTCGTACATACGCGAGCGCAGATTGGCGGTACGTAGTGAAGCAGTACGCATCGAGGAGAAATGCGGTACGGTCACAGAGGCGTACGTACGAAGGCGTACGGTATCGGTATTGATGCGTGGCGATCTAAGGAGGCATGGAGCGTTGCAGGTGTTGAGTACGAGCATTGTCGAGCATGCTCGGTAGTACACGTACGGGAGTGGTATGGAGGCCACGATAGCGAAGTTCTGGAGGACTTCCCCTTAGAATGGAGAACGCTAAGGAAGAGTTTACCGTACGAGGGTCTGGAGGCCGCATGTTCCCTTTGGTACAAGACCAAGTGTTCGGTGGCACTTGGTGAATTATGGTAAAGTTGAATAAGTAAACGTTGGAGCGCGAGTGTGTTAATGACTGGGCGGTTGACTGGGCGTCAACCGTGCGGGAAGACGAAAGGACAACAAGGGAGTCGAAGAGAGAAGCAGATGAAGAGTTGCTGAGGAACGCGAAGGGTTGCTGAAGAATTCGAAGGGTCTCTTGTGTCTTTATGTATCATTATTGTAGATGTAATAATGAGTGTCCCTTGGGTTGCCTTGAGTCTTGTATATAAAGAGATGTGGTGGCTCATTATTAAAAACACACAGAGTACACGAGAGAAATTGTAGTGTAAACACCACTCCAGAGATAGTTTCCCTTCTAGTAAAGAGAAGAGCTTTGTGCCCGTGCTCGTGTGATTGCTCGGTGGAGTTCTTGAGCGTGTTCTTGAGAGTGTTTTTGAGCGATCCGAAGTTCGTGCTCGTGTTTGTGTTGGAAGAATCGGTGCACTAGCAAGCAGGAGTACGAGAAGAGTTGGAGCGCGTCCGTGACCGTTCTACTCGGGAAGGTTGGTTAGCTACGGGTTAGTTAACGCCGCACAGGATCAGTCGAAATCGATAGCGGGATTTTGACCCTGTGACACTGGTCATGGTTGAGCTAAAAGGTCAACTACGTATTTAAATAAATGTTTATACATGTAACCATTACAGATAGCTATTATTTGTTATATAGAATTTTATCGTATATATATTTTTTAAATTGCAATTATACATATAGTACATAATACAATCATGCTTTACAAAGAATATATACAAAACATATTAGACGTGTATATCCTAGGAATACTAACATATATCGATCATTCATATTCACTCTCGTATTCGATCTTCTGAAAATGGAAATGGATATAAATATCATTTTATTTACATATTATCATGATATTTGCTTTTTTATATAAATAGAATTGCAAATTTCTTAATCATATTTGATATAATTGTAATGAAATACTTCAATTTCATATTTTAAAATGGATCATTTACATCCATAATGTATCTGACGATTTTCTTTCTTAAACATGTGCTCCTAAAAAGTCGATGTTTATAACAAAAACTATCCAAAACATATACCAAAGTTGATACTATAAGTATAATTATCATGGAATCTCTAAAGATAAAACTAAAAAAAAAAAAGATATCCAAAACCCGAGTTCAATTATAATGGCACTAAAAGTTTTAATATATATTATGATGAGGACAGAGAGCCTGCACCCAGTGGTGTAGGAAACTCCCTAAACCCACTCCATTTTCTCATTATTTTTTTTACTTTTTTTGAATTAAAAGGTGGGGGATTTACTTAATATGTTGAGGGGAGTAAGTGTTTCAAATTTCATGTAAAATAAACATTCCTAACATGTTCATCTAAAAGGGGACGATTTCAACAATTCCGAGACTCTTAAAATTTGGTAGTCTTGATGGAGATGATAGAAGTGTCGAATTAAGTTGAATTTGGAATGACAACATGGTGATACATGGTGATCTAAATTCCCCAAGGTTTTATTTAAAAAAATCAAAAAAAAATAATGAAAAATTAGGTCGGGTGTAGGAAATTTCCTGCACCCGCCGGTGTAGATTCCTTTTACCCTATTATGATCTGTGACTACAGTATTATAAAAGATTTTAATAATTGAGATTGACTTACAAGGCCTATCTTGACGTAAGACCGTGAACAGTCCACTTCAGTTTTTATGGTTAGAAAAAGGGCTTGGTGTTTATTTTAGTTTCGGTCATTAATTAATGATATATTTATGTTTTTATTCCAGTTAGTTGTCCGTACGCCAATCATTTGTTCTATTACTCTATGTGATTTTTTTTAAAAGTCATATATGTAATACTAATAATCTGTTAATATAAACAAAATTCTTTTTCTAAAAAATAAATTATACGAAAGCCCCAGAACTATATATATAACTAAAATCTGTAACATCAGAAATATAGTTTTATATCTAAAATTCACAAAGTGTAAGGAAATACTGCTTGGCAATTTGGATTAAGTAATTTGAGTGATTGTCAACGCGCCCGGGCGAGTTCGTATCCAACAAGTTTATCAGGATTAGTTTTCCTCGATAAGAGTCCGAGAAACTAAGCCAATGTGCCTGATGCTGTTACAAATGGTATTATAGCAGATTCCCCCTTATAGTGAGTGAAAAAGGATTGTCCAATAGGTGGGGTCACCTCTGTATAGAGACAAGATGAAACACCCTAAGGGCGCGTTTGATTGGCGAGTTAAGGCAGATTAAACTGGTAGAGGGTAACCTGTTTTTGTGTTTTGATGTTTGGATAGAGGGTTAAAGTGGAGGTGGGTTAGAAGTGGATTTAAAGTGATATGATTGTATTGGAGTTTGAAAAAGTGAGTAGTTATTGTGATGTGATTGTATTGAATTTGGAAAAGCGAGTAGAAGTGGGGTAATTTATAATTTTTATATGATATGATGGTATAATATATTATTTTTTGATAGGATTGATGGTGTAAATTTGATTTATTTAATTTTTTAAAAAAGGAATAAAGTGGGGCTCATGAGGAGAGAGGGGGATGTGGGTTAAGGGGGGTAAACTCCCCTAACTCGCAGGTAACCCGGGACCCGAACATGCCCTAAGCATGCATCAACTGCTATTACTAGGAAAAAATGATGGGTTATATGCAGCAAGGACGTTGTTAATATAAGTGGGGAGGTTGTAACAACCGGGGGCATTCAGTTCAAGAATAAGCAAGAATAAGGATGGGGAATAAGGGGAATAAAGGTCTATTCTCTGTTCGACTGGAAATATAAGAACAAGGAGAATAAGGTGGAATAAAGATAAGAATAATGGTTGAATAAGGTGAAATAATAGGATGCAGATGGGAATAGTCGTACTCTTGAGAACTGCGTCATGCAGGGAATTGACCCCTTATTCAGTGCTTATTTTCCAAATGAACATGGTCATATAAAATTTACAAAGTGCGAGAGCATGTTATAAGAGTGAGGCATTTCTGTTTGACAACTTGAGTTTAATAACGTTGGATAGTTGTCAGTGGATCCAGATGGGTATGAACCTAATAAGTTGGCATAGTCAGTTTTCCTAGATAATGGTCTGGGGACTTAGGCGGTCGATATCGTGACATAATTTGAATATTGTGCACGAATTTTAAAATGTAACAATGTGGTACCTAATATTTGATTTTTGTTTAAATATGATTTTATCGCTAATGTGAAATTGACAATCTGATCGAACTTATTTCCTCAGCTCATGACAACATTGATACAAAATTTAAGATCAAGTACCATATTATTGCTTCTTAAACTACGATATTGAAATTGGATGCACAATTCGAGGGACTTTCGTATAATTAGCTATTTTTAAAATTACACTAAAGTCATAGTTTAGTGTTGAATTCGAATTTAAAAGAGATCAATAGAGTAACTTTGAGGTTCATCTTATTTAAGGTTAGAAGATAAAATGATCAATACGTAAAACCACAAAGAACCAACATATAACAACAAATTATTCAAATATTTACTAGTACATCAAACAACAAATAATATCCGTTGCAAAATTATCATTGATTAGTGGAATTCAAGGAAACTTAGCGAAAATTGTCTATCTGACTATTAAACAAATAATATATATAATTATAAATTCAATATTAAAAGATTTGACGATGTACCCTTAAATTAAAATCATAGGTAGACTCTCGAAAGTTGAGTCACAATAAATAGGGATATTTACACCTATAACACTGAGTAATTTCATAATCATTCCATGAACTTTCAATAATCACGAATTACATACAAGATCCTAAATAACCGTTTTGTTTCACACTCATAACTCTATATTAGTTTAGTTCGTTGATTCAACCAGATGGTTGAGTTAATCTAACCCCATCAGTAATTTAAAGGCTGGAATTAACAATAAGGAAAAGAAAAAGAAAGGAAGGAGAAGATTTGGTGGGTTTTGATCCTAAAATTCATTATGATGGAAGGCATTCGACGATGATAGGGCGGGCTACGGGCGGGGGCTCCGACCGACCTGAGGCGGGCTTGCAGGTGGGCAACCTTCGACCAGGATGGGGGAGGCTATGACCAGGGGCGGGGCGACCAACCTTCGACCTGGTGGGGTGGTGGGCTTGCGGGCGGGCGGAGAGTGGGGGGGGGGGGGGGGTGCTCCGACCTTGTGCAGGCGACAGGGTGATGAGGGCTTCGATCCGATCTGGGGCTTGCGTGCAAGGTTTGGGGGGGGGGGTCCACTGGTAAAGGTGGCAGGTGAGGCTTCGACGAGTCTTACTGAAAGGGGAGGGAATGGGCTTTGATGGCTTGTTTTTGAAGGAGAAAGTGGTCAACGGGAGGAGGAGCAGGTGGTCGGAGGAGGTGGGTGATGCTTGGAGGATGAAGGGTGGAGGAGGAGGAAGGGGATAGTGATCTTATTTGTAAATAATTGAAAGTTTAAGGGTATAAAATATAAAATACTTGATGGATACCATCATAGTTAACGAGAAATTGGATGGAAATTTACACGAAATTATGGATGTAAGAGTTAAGCATTACTCAAGGTCTTGTATGTAATTCGTGATTATTGAGGGTTCTTGAGGTAATTACGAAATTACTCAAGATTATGAGTGTAAATATCTCTAATAAATAAAGAACCCGTCGGTTGCCGGCTAACTCCCAATCTGATCCCACCAGTACACCCATTCATCCACATTAATTTCAATCATGCATCAAACTGATGTCAGCATTAATACGATCATATAGATCCACTTCCATTGACTTATATGATCGGGATGGATGATTTCAATCATATGTCACATGGATTGAAGGAGTTTTTTAAAAGCTCTGCTGTATCTTTCTTTCTAGCAAAGCCAGAGTAAGGTCGGACCTTTATTCCTAAGATACAAAGGGATTTTTACCGGACAAACCTTATAAACTTTGCCAATCACCTCCACGACCTTTGAAACAAGCTAATTCCCCCATCGATCTCGTAAACTTGTCAACTTTTACCCCATGAACCCTCCAGATAATATGTTTTAAGTTTGTGGGGGTTCTTGAGGTAATTTACAGGGTCAATGAGGTAATTACGTTGTGCAAAAGGTCGTAGAGGCTTTTTTAAAATGTTTATAGGGTCTGCTGGGTAAAAATCTCTTTTATTAAATATTATGGGGAGAGGCTGATGAATCATGAAACTGGATTTATCAATCTTAGAAGAGAAAAACGAGTTAAATTCCATAACAAATACAATCATTCATGCATTAAAATTAAATTTTTATATATTCATGCTTGTAAAATAAAAATATATTTTTATCACTCAAGAACTACTAAAAATATGAAAAATAAAAATCAGGATATAAACAAAGAAATTGAAAAATAACAAAAATACAAATACACACACAAAATACCCTAACATGAAACTTTTTTTATCTATTTTTATACAACTCCAATTAACTTGATTTCTTTGCATTAATTCACAAAAAAAGAAAGAAAAGCATACAAATATCAAAAAACCTACCATAAATAGTTTACAAATGAAACCGATTCATTGTTTTCAATATAGACGCATTCCATATTTTATATGTGGAGCATATGAACTCAACTTCACCCATATCTAAAATTTAAAGCTTATCAAAAACAATATTTTAAATTTTAAAATGCTTTGAAATTGATTTTGCTCGTTTGTGAAAAAATCGATTCCGAGATCCATTTGTGTTTACAGATTCTTTCTTTATTTTGTATAGATACTATTTTTACTCCTTTGCCTTTGATTTCAGTGTTAATTTGTTACTTGTATATTATATTTCCCTCTAAAAAAATCAACTAATAAAAAAAGAAACCAAATATGTTCATTCTATACATGTCAATGTGATATGTAATTTATCTTTCTTATTTTTATTTTTTATTTCACAAAACAAAAAATCAATATAATTATGTCCAAGTAGCTTATGTTATACAATATTATTATAAAATATAATATGGAGTGATTATTAACAAGAAAATTAAAGAAAAACGTGAAGAAAAAATAAACCAGATATCTTTATACCTATAAAAATATCTCTTAATCCATATCCGAAACACTTCCTTCTACAAATATTTAGAATACAAAATTGCGAGGAGGTTGTGTTTTTTTTGACATCGGGTATTTTTCTTTAAATTTATGCTGCATCTCATTTTCTATTGGACCATGTGGCATGACCCACTAGACGTAGCCAAAATGCGGGTCAGGTCGGCTCATGGGTCGGGCTGAATGGGTCGAGGTTCAAAAACATCTATCCAAAGTCCTCCACGGGCCGACCCGTGACCCATATCGTTCTTTTCCCATTGATTTTTTTATACTATTTAATATGTATAAATGATTTTATTAATAACATTTATACTATATGTAACTAATATAAGTAGTTTACATGTTACTTGACATGTAAACTACTAAATTTTATTTAAAACTAATGTTACATATGAAACTTGAAGGGGATAATTACACCCATAACCATGAGTAATTCCTCAATCTCAATCATGACCCTGCATAATCGTGAATTACACGAGAAACCCTGAGTAGTCACTCCGTCTCACACTCATGACCCTCCGTTAGTTTTCTCCTTAACCCAACCATACTATTGAGTTAATCTAACCCTTAATCTATCCAACAGATGCTAAATTAAAAAAAAATAAAAAATATTGTCCTGATCCCCTCCCCTTCTTCCTCCTCCATCCCTCGCCGGTGGGTTGCCGGTCTCCCGCAACCGACCTGCCTCGCCCCCACTGACTTGCAGAGCTCCCCCCGCCCCCGCGTCAACCGAGCTCCCCCCCCCCACGGCAACCTGTATCTCATAGCTGGTATCCCATAGCTGCACGCGGCCACTGTTCAACCCAACAGCGATCCGGTGTTTGTTGGCGGTGTTAGGGGGAGCCCAAGCAACACTGGTGACGGGTCCATTTTCGTATTCCACGGAAACAAGCTCGGAGACATGGAACAGATCCCGGTTGTCTTTCTCGCTGCTGACAAGTATGACATTATCTCCCAGGGCAACGGCGAGATCTCTGTTATTGCGCCAGTCCATGAGATTGAGGCGCTCATCTTCGACCAAAGATGGGGCTTCCAGTGCCCCGTAGGGCTCCAGCTGAGGCGGCCGTGCACGTCGAATGGGTCGAACGGGCTTGTGATTCTGATCCGTGTATGTGCGTTCCCTTCCGATGGATGGGTCCACTTCCCCCTCGTCGTCTTCGAAGAGAACATCCCAAAGGCGCCTCACGTAAAGGGAATCTGAGGACGTTGGCTTCTCCGAGATGGGAGGCTGTGAAGCTATCCACCGGAAATGCCTCGTCGACGGGGGGGGGGAGCAGGAGCTCGCGGAGAGGGACAGGGGGGGGACGATGGCGGCGGGCAGGGGGGTTGGCAGCCGGCATCGACTCGCCAGCCTGGAGGAGGATGTAGGGGAGAGGAGAAGAATGTCATAATTTTGTAAATAAGAATGGATATTAGGGGTAGTATTGTATTTTTTAACGGAAACCGTCAAACATAACGCGCATCTCAAACGGAACATGACATAGGGTTATGTCATGTAAGAGTTAAGGATTACTCGGGGTTTCTCATGTAATTCGCGATTATGCAGGGTTATGATTGAGATTGAGGAATTACTCAGGGTTATGGGTGTAATTATCCCAACTTGAAGTGTATCATATTAATATATGTATTATTTAACTTATATTTATGTTTTTTCTTATTTTTCTCTGGGCCAACCATGCCAAAATCTCATAACCCAAGTCCGACTCATGAGTGGGTTGGACATGTGGACCTCCAGCTCGTTGACCACGTCTATGGCCCACTAGTCCTAGGGATGGGCATGGGCCGGCCCTGAAGGGACCAGGCCCAAGCTCATCTAATTATTTCGGGCCTTCAGCCGGGCTTAGGCCCGCAAATCTTATTATTGTTCGGCCCAAGCCCATGCCCAGCCCATTTCCTTTGGGTCAGGCTTGGGCCGGGCCGACCCAAGACTAGACATGTTCTACGGACCTATACAAACATACCTTGAAATCCTCATGATTAATTACCATGAATTCCTCCTAACAACACTCAGTCCTTTCCTACTTCAAGAAATATGACTACATGGATGATTTCTAGCCTGAAAAAAATCCCTAGATTGAACATACCATCCTCCTCACATGTAATATAAGATACAAAATATTTAACCAACAAAATGTGGAATAATATTATATTACTTATGACAAAAACATTATAAATTGTAAAACAATGACGTTCTAGTGACAATGCAATGTCAAAAATTGTAAAACCACCACATAATTAAATTTCAGTTGCTATCGAAAAATAAAAAAAATCTTCAACAATGATATACCTTAGCAACTAAGCTTGGAGCCTTGGAGGACAATACAACTTGGGGTTTTGGGAGTGGGATTTGGATTTCTCGTGCATGAGGGGTTAGGAGCCTATGGCATCAAACCGTGTTTGGCATGAGGGGAGGGAACTGGGCGGGAACATATGTCCCTGATTAAGGCCTACGGGCCACATTTGGGTTGGATCATAGGCTCAATCTCGGACCATACTACGGACCACCACTCGGGCCTATGTCGGGCCGAGCCTTGGGCCTGGTCGAGTTGGGTCGTTCCAAGCTCGAGCCTGGTCTAAAAAAAATTTGGGCTGATTTTTTAGGCCCAGGTCCGGCCCAATGTCCTCTTGGGCTTGGCCTGGGCCGAGCTTCGAGCTGAGTCGAGCCGGCCCAGCCTAATGCCCATCCCAACCCACTACCCCCCCTCTCTCTCTCTCTTCGGTCATCTCCTCTATTCTTATTGGCTGAAGAGATCACCAATATGGTCAACTTTCTCTCCCACTATACCACCCACTCCACTTGGGTGCAACATCCCACCAACCAACCACTTCCGTCTCCCCAGCGTAGTCCAATTCACATAGAGCTTCAGCATACAATCACTATCGCTTTGGGCTGAACCATCTCAGCCATTACTTAATCAAGGGTCAGATCACGCATCCATTCATCATCCATCGTCATCCTTGCAACACGTGTCTTCTCCTCGGCCTTTGGATGCAGCGACTGGGCCCTATCCATCGCGTCATCTACTCTTGAAGATAAGCACGTGAACCCTAATGTGTCTGTCATATTTTTTTTCGCCCAACACACTGCTCTTCAGCCAATTACAAAGACACCAACGTGCCCCATGAGCATCTAACTACTAGCGATATGTGGTCCCCACTTAGAGATTTTGCACTTTCAGCCCCATAATTATGAAGAATGTCATATGAGTATTTCTGCAAGTGTATTTCGAGTTTGAACTTTGATTATAATACTCATCTGCATGTTGACCCCTAGAACTTAGGCTTGATATCTCCTCCAACTTTTGTCTAAAAAATGCGAAACGAATTTTGTTGCACTGTTAATATTTATTTTTATATTGTACCCAAATTTCACATTATTCTGATCTATGGCTATTTAAATATGAATTTTTAAATTTCAAGTATTATTTTATTATAATTAGATGATACATGGCATAATTCCGAAAAGAATAACAAGAAAAACCATCTGCATGCTAACACCCTTATCCACCAAGAAAGTAATCTCAGCCAGTTCCTCGTTACTCGTATCTTTTGGCTTCGTTTGATTGCAGGTGTACACCGACATATCCCTCATTCCAACCCTTCCAAGTTGGATTGAAATTTCATCACAAATCAATGCGACATCACATCACATTCCTTATTCAATTCTCTACCAACTCAATCCAGTAACCAAACTAGCCCTTTGGAAAGGCACGTGATAGAGCTGGGAGTGGAAGCCTCTCAGCGCTCTCCAACTGTTTATGGGTATTTACATTCATATCCCACTGAAATAAGATAATTACATAAAACGTTTGTGTATATTTACATCTGACTCTATGAAGTTATCAACTCTCACTTTAAAAAGACAAGCTTTGGTAGTTGGCATTAGAGATGGGGGATATGGAGAAAGTCAGAGAAATCTATTTATCATAAGATTAACTTTAAGATATATGTTATTTTTTATATGATCAAATCAACTCAAAGACGATTGAGTCAGTAAGAATCAGACAATGTAATTTTATAAAAATCACGACGCAAACATGAAATATGCATAAAAGTTATATGTAGTTACAATCAAGGTTTTAGAAACTGAATCGGACATCAAACCGGACATGTATTGGTTTTTGATTTTTATGGTCGGACCAATAGAACCGACCGGTCAAACCGGTGATGACATCAGCAATTCAAAGAAACCAGAAAAGACCGAACCGTTATATGTGGTTCATATGGTTCAACCGGATCGAACCGAGTTAGACCGGTATATCATACAAATAAATACGAAAAATGCCACATCATATCTTCCGATGATTTGTTTACTCTTCTCCTTCCAAGTTTTTCTAATAACACTTATACCCTTGTTTCTAATACAATTGCATGTGTCCCATGTATTTTTGCAAAATCAATAGTTATCATTACATTTGTGCTCCCATTTTATACTAACATAAAGATGATATTGTGATTTTTTTAAGAAAATACAGTAGTACAAGTGAAATTGCTTAAAAGTTATGGGTATAAATATTAGTAAAAAAACTCGCAAGTGCATAATAATCATATTTCGTAATATATAATACATATATGTATGTGATGTAAAAAAGTAATAGTTTTAAAATTATTTAAACTCTAATTGATGACAAGTGTTGTTAATTTATTGCTTCACATATGATGACTATGACAACATCTTCTACGTTTGTTATTATTTCTAGTGGACAACCTCATACACAATGTGGGAAGAGAGAGCAATGCTCATATACCACGAAGGGACAACTGATAATGAGTCATTGGCACATGTGAAGATGAAGAGATAAATAGTTACTATACTATGGGTTAGAATGAGACTAGATTATGAATATTTATGAAAAAGTTTGTACTTTATTAATTTATTAGAAATTATTTTTGTCCAAAAAATGGATGATTGGATCGATGGTTTGGTTTACTAATTGGTTCAATCGAGTTTAAGCGATCCAATCAAGTTTTGACTAGTTTTTATTTTTTGAATAAAATCGAATGATTGAACTATTTTTCCTTCACTTTTAGATTTAACTGGTTCAACCAGTCGGTTAAGTTCGATTTTTAAAACCGATTTTTAAAACCATGGTTACTTGTGGGATCGCACACGCAAATATTCTTCTCAATTTTTTCTCAGCCCGTGCACGCCTCCCGTCATTCCCGCTGCGTCCACATCCATTCAGAAAGCCCGCGTACTCCAAATGACCATTATACCCTCCTCAATGTTCATGATCTACGCAAGTGCCATGGGATAAAGGATGCGATGTTGACGTTTTCTTTTGGGAGAATTACCCAAAGATTCCTAATTTTATTTAAAAAAGATTTAACACTTTGAGCCCAAAAAATAACAATATTTTGAGACCCAAAGTTGGTGATATGAGACTTTGCAAGGTGATTCTATTTTTCTAATTGAAAAGTCTTTAACTGATCTTACACAATTGATCTAATATCACGTTTGATAATCAGGTGATTGATACATTAAAAAAAATCTCAACCATGCTTCAATTTTCAATTACATTCTCTATTTTTTCGAGTTTAACAAATATGGATGAGATACCTTGCTGTATGTTTTTCACCGACGATATTGTATTGATGGATGAGACAAAGGAATATAGTAAACGAGAGGTTGGTGGTTTGGATAAATGCCTTTGAGATTAAAGGATTTCGTATAAGCAGAGCTAAGACTGAATATATGGAGTATATATTTGATGGAAACAAATGATGAAGGACTTGAGGTAAATATTGGAGACGATAACATTCAAAAGAAAGATTTTGTTAGATATTTGGGATCTATTTTGTAACATGATGAAGAAATTGATGAAGATGTTGCTCATAGAATAGATGCATGTTGGTTAAAGTAAAGAGGAGGCTCTATTGTTCTTTTTGATAAAAAAATCCCTTTGAAAGACAATAAATATCACAAAGTAGCTGTGAGACCTAATATGCTCAATGGATTTGAATGTGGACCTGCAAACCATAGACATGTGCAGAGAATGACAATGTTAGAAATGAAAATGATAAGGTAGATGTTTAGTCATATAAGAAAAGATTTAATGATGTGATCATAAGAAAAGTTGGTGTACCTCTGATAGAGGATATGATGAGAGAAAATCGCTTAGGATGGTTTAGCCATTTACAAAATAGACCAGTTGATGCATCGATTAGAAGATGTAAGATTTGGGATGTTGAGCTGGTTAAGAGAGGGCGAGGAAGGCTCGGGAAGTGTTGGAACGAGACGATCTGAAGGGATCTTTGATTTTAAGCCTGAGAATGGCTCAAAATAGATCTGAATGAAGGTAACAAATCCATGTAGTCGATCCCACTTAATCGTGGGAAAATATTTTGTTGTTGTTATTATTGTAACAAATATAACATTAAATTTTCAACTTTAGGGTTAGTATTATCACATGAGGTTTGTAGAAGCTTACTTTAACTTGTATTTGAGACATTACAATTGAAAAATGGGGATCATAAGTTGAATTTTATGCATAGTTGGCGGTTGATTATAATTTATCCTATAATTAATTATATTATGTGGTCATTATCACAAAAAAATAAAATACATCAAGGGTGTGTCTGATTATAGGGTTCTCTTATGATGATAACCCTAAAAAATGTTATTCCCAGATAACTCTTTTGTTTATTTTGGTTTGGATCAAAAGTTTGTTGTAACGCGAATGTATTGAAAGTTTGAAAGAAATGATTAGATACTAAGTATTTTGTAATTTTTAGGTTATAAAATGGCTAGCTATAATATTTTTGTTTAAATAGAGGGAAGAGAAAGAATTGGATGTATAAAATGAGACAGAGGGAGCGATGATATCTGATTGGTAGTCCCATGTGTAGAAAATGTTGTTTTGGATTGAGATTCCAGAGGGAAAATCCGAGGTTTTTGGCGTTTCGAGAACCCAAATTTCCCTAGGGACATGTTTGGTTATCGAGTTGGGGTATCCTCGTGTGAATAATAGATGTTTGGAGGGTTGAGAGGATTGGAGGATAATTGTGATGTGATTTGACGTTGATATTGTGTTATATTAATTGTTTAATAATTATAATATCTTTTTTATGTTAATAAGTTTATTTGAACACGGTTAAAAAGATTATACCAAAAATATTGTAAGGTCAATACAAGCAATCCCAACCTAGGAATGTAGGGTTGAAGCTGGAGGTATGCCAGGGTACCCGAGCAACCAAACATGCCTTTCCCTCTTATGTTACTTTTGAGATCTAATTGTAATTCCGTGTGTGGATTAAGATTTAGGATTTTTATCAATTGTGCCCCTCTGAGATATTGCAATTCCAATTATATCCCTCACTGTTTTGGAATATCAGTTATGCCCCTATCTTTTTTCAGAATTCACAGTTCAACCATTCTGTTAAAGCAAAGTAGGGGCATAACTGATATTACAAAAGAGTAGAACTGTGAATTTTGCAAGAAGGTAGAAGCACAATTGATATTTCAATAAAAAGGGGCATAACTGAAATTGCAATATCTCATAGGGGCACAACTGATAAAAACCCTAAAATTTATATCAAAATTTAGGAACATGTCCGTAAACTATGTCAATATTTACACACAAGATAAATCACGTGCACTGCACTGCTACTTGGAAGGGTTACTGTGGAAGGAATCCGTCGGTGCAGTAATAAGATAAAGATTTTATATTATTTCATTAGCATTATGCGGTATTCCACATGATAAAAAATACTTTCAATTTAATTTAACATAATAATAATAGCAATAATTTCTTATTATAAGAATCTTTATTTATTGATGCGAAATGTGACGTAGCAGGTATAGATCCGAGCCGATATAGAGGGCAACGTGCCCTCACGCCTCACGTTCTTGCCAACTTGGCTCAACTGGTGCAGAACACGACTCAAGGACTAGATCATTGAAGAGAATTCTGGATTGGATCCAAATAATCTGGACTTACAAGTCGTAATCTAATTGATCCTCAAGTCGTAATCTCAAGTGCAGGAGAAATAAACATGATACATAATACGACAAATGTTTCCAATTGTCGCAAATCAAATAAAGGTGTGAAGCACAAAAAGAGCCGTTGCGTCTGTTAGCATTTCCTAGGACCGGAGTCGGCAAGATCCACGGTTGACGTGTCATCTTCGCCGGGGAGCACAGGTTGAACGGTCGCGATCAAGCGAGCCGACAAGGACAAACCGGGACCCGGAGAGTGGCATTTGTGTAAAATAGATCGATCGAGAGGGGCAAAGGCGAAGACCAGTCGCAGCGTCCCAGGGTGCAAAAGCTGCCAGTGATGATTTCCATTGGTTGGAGGCTTTTCTGAAAATTCACCATTGTATTCACATAAAAAGGCAAGAATAACCTCATAGTTAGTAGCTAGCATCAAAATTGCACTCACAACTCGAATTAAAATAAATAAATAATAATAAAAAGGTCTCACAAAAAAAAAAACTATTTTAGAGAGAGAGAGAAAGTCAACTCTGGCATTCCCACATTTGCAAGATGGAAGTCACTTGAATGGCTTAATTTGAGACAAACCACTTGTTGATTTGCACCAATTGCTTGTATATATTATATGATTCTTAATTTTGTCATTTAAGATCACAATAATTAGATAATAATCTCAATATGTAATTCACTAAAGAAATTCCTGCAAGCAAGCATTTTTTTGTGTCAAGTCGATCGTGTTGCATACATTGCTTATTTTTGAATAGTCAAACTGCTCGTCACAAAAATGCAATAAGCAGCTACTAGGTCCTATTTCGATGCGGGATATGATTTTCCACTGCTTGAGATAAAGAGACCATCTCAGGATATGCATTTTAAAATGAATGGCTATATCATGATTAAATCAACCATTATGTCTCTGTTTGTAATATACTTTTTCTTGAAAGAAAAAGGGCCTCCACCATAAAGGCGTGTGTCCAAAAACTTTACCATTGATCACCTTTAAAAGTTACATGTAAGTACAACCGTTAAGAGTTCAGAAGAAAAAAAATGAAAAATTCACAAATTACAGTTTACGACTGGCCCTAGCATGCACCACGACACTCTCCGCATAGAATCTCTCTTTGTCGGAAGATCACACCATTCCGTGCCAACCAAATCGCCCACACCATAGCGACACATTATGATTCTTCCCTTTATGTGCTTCGGATGCATCTGCATGGCAAACACTCTGAGTTCCAAGCCTCCTCAGAGCTCGCACATATGAAAAAGAGGTGATCCGCCTCCTCAACATCCATATGACAACGAGAACATATGGGATCAACAACCTGGATAAGTCGAGTCAGCCTTCCACCTGTGCGAATCCTCCCTCTTCTGAATAGCCACAGAAAGACCTTTATCAGTGTGGTTTTCACAAATTTTTGGAAATATTTGTGGGCATCCCACAAATATTTCCAAATATGAGTGGGAATATTTCCACAAAATTTGACCTGTCCTCTTTATTTCTTTCAGTTGGGATTTGGGGACAATTCTCTCTCTATTTCGCTCTTGAACACCTCTTTGCTTCTCTCTCTCTCTTACCCTTCACTCCTCAGTCCCCCCATTCGACTCTGCCTTTAATAAACAGATCAGCTCGTGATCATCTTTCCACCTGTGATCAGATCTCCCAACTACTCCTCCTCTCACGATTGGTATCTCTCTCCCATCTTCTCGTCTCTGTTGACCACTGGCACTATCCACACAATGTGCGCAGTTATCTGACCGTTCTTGAGCTCCAGATCTGAGGAATCTCCGATTTTTGAGCGGTTTTGATGCTAAAGGTTCGATTTTTATGGCTTGTAGTACACGCATTGTGGTAAAGTTCGAATCTTGCTGCTGTTTCTGCTTGGATTTGGATGGTTGATTGCGTCGGTGGTGTGAAATTCCAAATAGGGTTTTTGGGACTGTGTCTGTCTGGCGTGGTTTTCCATTGTTGGAATTGGTGCGTGATGGCTTAGTGGTGTCTGAGCTGTTTGCACAATACTACATGGTTGGTTTTGGGTGGTGGTTTAAAGGGCATTGTCTGGCTTTTAACTGTGACAGGCATAGGTTAATTTGTTTAGGAATTTTCTAAGGGGGCTCGGATATATTTAAGATATGCGAAGTTGGTGAGAGCCACCTTCCACCTTTTGTCGGTTGTTGTGAAATTCTCAACTTTGTTTGAATTGGGTATTAGAATAATACATCTGGTAGTGGTCTTAGATTCGAGTTTCACTTGTCTGCAGGACTTCCTCGGGGTCTGGGTTTTGAAGATCCGAGTCGCGGTGTTCTGAATTGTTGCTGATGGGGAAGTCTCCTGCCAAGTGGATCAAGACTGTGCTGTTTGGAAAGAAATCTTCCAGATCCAGTGCTTCAAAGGTAAAATGAGTTATCTGTTAAGGTCTTCTTCATGTGTTGCTGTCTTTTTTGTCCCCAATTACGTTATAAAGTTCGTTTGATAAAATTCACATGGTTTTGGTAAAGACCCTTTTTATGCCAAATGCTTGCGAATCGATCTCGTTTACTTACATGGGCAGACCATATTTTATATCCGTCTTAGCAGTTCATTATTAATATCATATTATGTTTTATTTGTAGAAAATACATCTTTATTCCTTGTAACTCCTCTTATTTTTAGAAGCCGGTTACCTGTGGTGCATAGTTTATTGCTCACGTCTCTCATTTTTGCTCATAAGAAGAGTAATTCAGTCCTAGTTTGGGAATTTCTACTATCTTAATTCAAAAAATTTCAATGGTGAAATACTCACTATATGATCGGTTCTATTGTAATATCATCAAGATTGCCACTTCTCCAAGTACGAGAATTTTGGTCAGCACGCTTTTACTAGTCCATCATAATTAGAATCGGAAAAATTCAACCCATGACTAATCATTTTATATATATTGTTCAAATATATAGATATATTTTACCACAACCTCAGATGATTAAACAGTTGCAATATACAGTGTGCATGCTGTTCAGTAATGTCTCATCCTCTTCAGTTAATCGAAGGAGATAACATAATAATTACTTTAGTGTTTACCTCTTTAGTTTGTAGGGGTGGCCCAGAAGTTTGACAATCAAAATAAAGCTATGTGTTAGATGGTATAAAAGATCTCCAGGAGACATTTTTCATCACGCTGCTTTAAAATTGGTTGATGATATGAAAAATTTTGACATGCATATCAGGAGTATGCGGGTTTTCATTCAAATTCCATGTCCATTGGGTTTTCAGATCTAATTGTTTTGTATAGATTCTGGGAGATTGTGACACCTTATATATATGCAATTTCTGATGGTGTTCACTTTCTTCATGAAGAAATCTGCGAAGGAAGGGGAATCCAAAAACGGTTTATCTACTCTTGGCGGAGAGTCTCCTGTTATATCATACCCATTACCTGCCACCAATGACCATTCTGCCACATCAGAATCAAGGAAGGAAACCCCATCTAATTTACTTTCTGATGGAGTTTCTAGATTGCATGTTCAAGAAGAGATGAAAGCAATCCCTGATTCTTGTCAGATAGAGAACATAAACAAAAATGAAGAAGATGCCGCCATCAAAGTGCAGGCAGCATTCAGGGGCTACTTGGTAAGATTGTATAATATGTTGTTCAGCACTTCCTATTTATCCATTATGTTCATGCATTTGCATCTGTTTGCTTAGGAGTATATCGGATTCTCACACAATTCCATTAACCTGTTGCTTTACTTAGCAAACGCATAAGATTATGTTGTTCAGTACCTTGTTATCATCCACCTTGAATGTCATCATTGGATTTAGGTTTGATCTTGGATTCTCACATTGTTTTTACAAGTGGTTTTATTACTTTTCCAGAATCTGTGGTTATAGTCTATCCAACAGTTCTGTGGCAATATATAATTGATATCTTGCCATTTGATTCCCTTGTTTAGTTTGATGTTAGATTTGTCGCGTAGGTTTTAGGTGCATTTTATCTTTGAGTTTTTTTGCCAACGATCCTTGTTGTGACTTGTCTATAGAAGTGCCCTTGTTCTCATTGTGGCAACCATACTCTGGTTACAGGAAGACATAGATGAGATTTTATTTTTACCATATTTCAAAGAGTGGTATGAACAATTGTTGGATGCATGTATAGCCTATGCACATATACTCAAATGCATACATTTTATTGTTGTTAAGGTCTTTCACAACAGTTTCTTTTCCTATCTTAACTTTGCATGTACTTTTTCTTTTATATGCAGGCAAGAAGAGCTTTTCGTGCTCTCTGGGGTGTTATAAGATTGCAGGCCCTTTTCCGTGGGCACCTTGTGAGGAGACAAGCTGTAAGCACCTTACGCTGTACGCAGGGAATTGTTAAGTTGCAGGCTATTGTTCGTGGTCGTAAAGTGAGGCAATCTGATATTGGTCTTGAAGTGCATGCAAAATTCTCTGAAACAAATATTTGGGTAAGCATTTAATGTTCTGTCAGTCATGATTTTTTGGCTTCATTTCTCAACACTTATTTTTTCCTGTCAGATTTCGTAATTTTATTAAGGGAGTTTTTTTTAATGTCTATGCCTTATAAGTTTTGAAATACCCTTTAGTTTTCTACTTCTTTCCTTGAAGAACATCTTCACATCATTAGTCTTGGATTTAAAAGCTGTGCAGCTGCTCTGGTCTACGTCAGAATAGGGAATGTACAGGGGAATCCCTGTGTGATCAAATGTTGGAGCAATTTGAAATAAATCATCAGAGCATTGAGGATGTGATGTGCCTAATAAATTTGATGTTTTGGAACTTGAAGACATATTATTTTGTATTGATGCTATCACATATACTTATATAGCGGGTAACCTGCTGTTACCAGCATGATACACGTGCTGCGCATATTATAGAATAGTTTATTTAGTGTGTGCATGATTATCTTCTCAAGAGGCTTACTTTTCTTCCCTTCTTGATCTCTGATTCGGATTAACCATCAATGCGTATGCAAACTTTTTCTTTCTAATTTTGTTTTTCGAGTATATTATCTTGTTTTATATTCTAAATCTCCACATTTCCAGGGTGCAAATAACGTTGAATATCTCAGTTCTAACTTGGCACATCAGGCTGTAAATTTGTCTTCCAACAGATTCGTCGTCAAGGTAATTAATTTTTATTTTGCATATGGGGACTGACTTTTGTGCGATGTATTGCATATGAAGTTTGTCTTTCAGTCATTGCATGTATAATGTGTCATCTACGACCATTTAGTCCTGTCTATTATATAGCACATAATATTATCTGGGAGGTCCAATAACTTAATTTGATACCTGCGGGAGTAGTCATCCTATTCCAATAAACTTATAGGGGTGTTTAGGAACTTTTAATACATTGACTTGTTTATATCTGGGATGCTTGCACTGACTGGTATCTTTCAGTTGACTTTTCTGTGTGGTATGTCGACATCTTTATTTTCAGACTAGTTGACACATTGGTTATAAATAGGGTTAAAAGATGTTGGCTTTGACCAAAACCAATATACTCTCAGCTGGACTATATGAACCTTGCAGAAAGCAATCAGCCATGGGAATTGTTAATGGTGTCTAGAACTATAACCGATTAGGTCTAGAACCCGTTCCAACTAAGGAATAATCAAATGGATCTTGCTACCTCGATAAATGGACGGATTCATTTACCTGGTCATCTGATTATTTGGGTCAAACTTGGAAACTTGTTTCTTGGCCTGCACATCAAGTAATATGGGTGCCAAGTAATTTAAGGTCTTTTTTTGGACGGACGTTTTCATCGTGTAACAAAGAGCACGTTAGCAGTCAGTGTTGTTTATTACCGATCTTTTATCGATGAGATTGTCAAAACTTACGTGCAAGAACACTTTTTCGATGTGGTAATTGTTAGAATAATTATATTATTTGTTAGAATAATTATGTTATTTAGATTTAATTGTCCTGTTTCTGTAATTTACCCATAGAGATTTTCTCCTATATAAGAGAGCTCTAGGGTTTGATTAAAAGTATCTTGCTTATTCCCTTCAACATGGTATCAGAGCGACGGTCCTAGACCGGAGTTCTCGAAACCCTAACCCTACCCTACCCCACCCGCCGGCCTCTCTTTCTCTCTCCTCCGATCGGTGCCGCCACGTGTACGTACACGCCTCCCTGCGCGTGCCTCAGGCGGCGGCGACCTCTCTGAGATCGCGGCGGCGGTGTGCCTCAGGCCCTCGCGCGTCGTTCCCAGGCCCACGTCGCATCGTCAGGCGTCCCGCCTGCGCGTGCCTACGCACCGCGCCCTCCCCCCCCCCCCCCCCCCCCCCCCTTGCGCCTCTCCTGCGCACCGCGCTTCTTTGCGTGTGCGCCCCTCTGCACGGGGCTCCCTTCCGCCTAGCGCCCTGCGCGTCCTTCGCCCAGACAGAGACCCCTGTTTGCGCGCGCGTGAGTCTTCGGCGCGACATCTTCCGTCTGTGCGAGCCATACACGCGCGTCTGGTGCGCGTGATTGGGGTGTAGTCCCACCAGTTCACGGTAGACGAACTAGTCAGAGGACCTCTCAAGGTATGGAGGGCGTTGTATTTTGAGTCTACGTCCACAACGACCTTCAAAGATGTTCACGTAGACATCATTGTCTAGTCGTGTAACCTCAATTGTAGAATATTGTTGTCATCATGTCAGACAACAAGGTAGATCTTCCATCTCTGTGCCTTTAAAGGTCCAGCACCCGTTGTGAAAATGGACGGCACGAAGTATGAACTGTGGGCCATGAAGTTCATGAGTCTTATGCAATGTAACGGCAAGAAGCATATCCTCATACAAGAGGAACCTGTTGAGAAGACTGGGGTTAACGCCTCATGGGAGGCTGACGATGCATATGCACGTGTATGGCTATCGGGTACTGTGTCCATGAAGATAGCCAACGACATTCTGAGTCAACCCACTGCGAAGGCTATGTGAGATATCCTAGCTGCCACATATTCTCTGGTGAAGAACGAGTCCAAGATCTTATAACTCCAGCATGACATTTTCACCTCGAAGAAGAACGGTCGTCCTCTTCATACTCTGTATACCTCTCTGAGGGGTATGTTTGAGAAGCTACACAGGTACATTCCGTTGAAGCCACACCAGAACAACTGAAGGCATATAGGGACTCAGTGATGACAGGAGTATTTCTAGCAGCCCTTGATCAGGAGTATGATGCCGCTAGAGCGCAGATTCTTACAGATGCCACCATACCTCCTATGGAAGAGGCCTATCGCAGGTTGAGTAGACTCTCCATATCTCATGGTGGAGCTCAGACGCCCTCAGCCATGGCAGCGTCTCGTGGCAGGGCACAGTTTCGAGGTAGAGGTGGTCGTGGCAGAGGAGGAGGTAACCGACCTCCTCGACAACCGTGCACTTACTGTCGTAGGACTGGCCACACTGAGGAGACATGCTATTCTAAGAATGGGTTTCCTACTACTACAACACGTGTGGCGGAGCAGACTCAGCAGGAAGGGGGTCCTTCCAATGTCCCGGATCAGAGGTTTGAGGAGTTAGTGGCGCGACTTAGAGAGATCATGCCTGGTCAGGGGCCAGCAAGTACTTCAGGATCTTCGGAGATAGTCGGTTCAGCATCAGCATCCACGTCAGGTACAGCATATGCTCTTACTAGTTGTTACAGAGCAGATCTATCAGAATGGATCATGGATTCAGGAGCATCTCACCATTTATGTGGTGATAAAAAGCAATTGGATGCTTTTAGTGCAACTCAGACAAGACGTTCTGTGGTGATAGCTGGCAGGACACACTCTCCCATTACTGGTCAGGGGGAGGTGCAGTTGATCCCTGCGATTCGGCTTCAGAATGTTCTTTATGCTCCCGATTTTTCAATGAATTTACTGTCGATTAGTCAAATCACTAAGGATTTACATTGTCGTGCCATATTTGACCCATCTGCTCTTGTGTTTCAGGATATCCTAACGGGCAGAGTGATTGGAACTGGCCGTGAGCAAGGGGGTCTCTATAAACTGATGCAGTCTCCTTATGCTGGTGTCTCTTCTGTGAGTGCTGGATCTGTCTCTCCTTACACATGGCATCTCCGCTTTGGTCATCTTCCGTTGCAAAAGATGGTCCATATCCTTCCACAGATTTCTCCCAGGTCTACTTTTCAATGCGAGGCGTGTCAGCTTGGAAAACATCACCTGTCATTTCAGAGTCGTCTAGGTCCAAGTCGTCATGGTCTGTTTGAGTTACTTCATTTTGATATTTGAGGTCCCAGTCGTGTCCCTGATCTTCAAGGGCACAGGTTCTATCTTGTTGCTGACATGCTGTCGATGACTGTTCTAGGTTATCTTGGGTCTTTCTACTTAAAAGTAAGTCTGATGCTGGACATGTTATTCAGTCTTTCATTATTGAAATGAAAAATATTTTCTCTGCTGTAGTGAAGTTCATACGGTCTGACAATGCTCTAGAATTGTGTAGTACTCAACTATCTAAATTCCTTATGTCTCATGGGATTGTGCATTAGACGTCTTGTGCATATACCTCCCAACATAATGGGTGGCTGAAAGGAAACATCGTCATTTGTTGGATATTACCAGAACCCTTTTGATTCAGAGCCGTGCCCCTCACTCCTATTGGGGAGATGCGGTTCTAACTGCCTGCTATCTGGTTAACTGTATGTCTTCGTCAGTGTTAGGGGAGAAGATCCCGTTCTTGACTGCGTTTCCCGAGAAGGATCTTTTCTCCCTAACACCATGCGTTTTTGGGTCCATTGCGTTTGTCCATTGCTTTTCTCCTGGTCTTGACAAGCTCTCTCCCAGAGCTGTCAAATGCGTGTTTGTGGGTTATTCCAAAACCCAAAAAGGGTGTCGGTGTTTTGATCCAGTTAGACGACGGTACTATGTTAGTGCAGATGTCACCTTCTTTGAGTCCATTATATATTTTTCTCCTACAGGTGACAGACTCACTCACTCAGAGGAAGGAGACGATATCTATGTGCCTCCTCCTCCATCTGTTCCATGCTCTACTCCGACACCACCACCACCAACACAGCCTACTCCACTCCACCACCACCACCACCGCCACCACCAACTACTATTTTTTATCCTCAGGTCTATCACCGTCGGCCCTCTGCTCATGTGCCTCATCCATCATCCAGCACACGCGAGGTATGTACTGATCATTTGAGTTCTACTGATGGCACGGGTGATTTACATGCGCAGATGGATGTACAGGGTACAGATGCTACTCCTCCAGTTGATGACCTAGATATCCCTATTGCCCATAGAAGGCAGAAGCGTGCGCGAACGATGAATCCCAAATATGGGATGGAGTTTGGATCTCAAGTTTCGTTGGAGCGTTTATCCCCGGACTTTCGTCGGTTTGTTGTTGGGTTATCGACAGTAGACATCCCACAGTCATATCAAGAAGCACTACAGAGCAGTACATGGCGTTTAGCTATGGAAGAGGAGATGGCGGCGTTGCAGTCGCGTGGTACGTGGAGTATTGTGCATCCTCCACCAGGTGCGTCCATAGTGGGCAGCAAATGGGTCTTTACCGTTAAGCATCGGTCTGACGGTACGGTTGATAGATACAAAGCCAGGTTGGTTGCTCGTGGGTTCACCCAAACATATGGGGTGGACTATCAGGAGACGTTTTCTCCAGTTGCACGTCATTCTACCTTACGGATTCTCATTGCAGTTGCTGTTGTCCGTGACTGGCCCCTATTTCAGTTAGATGTCCAGAATGCTTTCTTGTATGGTGACTTGCAGGAAGAGGTTTATATGCAGCAACTACCAGGGTTTGCTGCTGAGGAGGAGTCCAGTATGGTATGCCGTCTTCATAAGGCCATATATGGCCTGAAGCAGAGTCCACGGGCTTGGTTTCAGAAGCTCTCGGAGTTGATTGAACAAAAGGGCTTCGTCAGATCTACAACAGATCATACTCTCTTTGTAAAGAGAGACCAGCGAGGTAGTGTGATCATCTTAGTGTATGTTGATGATATTGTTATCACTGGCAGTAATGAGCAGGGCATTCAAGCAGCCAAGGATTTTCTTAGCGAGCAGTTTGTTACGAAGGATCTGGGTACACTTCGTTACTTTTTTGGGATTGGAGTTTGCACGAAATGAGCAAGGCATGGTAATGACACAAAGGAAGTATGTTACTGATCTGTTATCTGAGACAGGTATGGCAGGATGTAGACCAGCTACTACTCCTATGGATCCCAATGTTAAACTTTATGATGATGACTCTGAGGAGGTGGACAACAGATGATATAGAGAGCTCGTGGGGAAGTTGTTGTATGTTACTATTACCTGACCTGATATAGCCTTTGCTGTTAGTAGGGTAAGTCAATTCATGGAGCAACCCAGGCAGGCTCACATGAATGCTGTTTTTATGATCTTGAGATATCTGAAGTCGTCTCCAGGTGCTGGCCTTCTGTTTAGAAGAGATACCTCTATATCTGTCACAGGTTGTGTTGATGCAGACTATGCTGGGTGCCCTAATGATAGAAGTCTACTTCAGGCTTTATTGTATTTGTTGGCAGCTCACCAGTAGCTTGGAAGAGTAAGAAACAAACTGTCGTGGCTCGATCCAGTGCAGAGTCAGAATATAGGGCAATGGCCCAAGGTAGTGCTGAGATGATGTGGGTCAAATCTGTTTTGACTGATTTAACTATTGAAGTACCTCTTCCTATGCATCTTAAATGTGATAATCAGGTAGCCTTGTTTATAGCCAATAATCCAGCCTTCCATGAAAGGACAAAGCACATTGAAGTGGATTGTCATTATACACGGGACTTGATTCAAAAAGGGCTTATTTCTACTTCTTATGTATCATCAGGAGAGCAGATTGCAGACATGTTCACCAAGGCTCTTGCTAGAGGCCCTTTTCATCTATGTTGTTCCAAGCTGAGCATGTTAGATATATATGCTCCAGCTTGAGGGGGAGTGTTAGAATAATTATGTTATTTGTTAGAATAATTATGTTATTTAGATGTAATTGTCCTGTTTCTGTAATTTACCCATAGAGCTTTTCTCCTATATAAGAGAGCTCTAGGGTTTGATTAAAAGTATCTTGCTTATTCCCTTCAACAGTAATAAATACGGTGTGGCTGCTCAACTTGCCAAGTGCCAACGACATCAAAGGTTTTATATGCCCATTGGAGCCGTCATATTGGCATTGGATACCTTCAGGACATGGTCAAATGATTGTGTAAGAAAGAAGAGGGTAACCCTCCAAAAAACGATTATCTGGGAGAAAATCCTTTTTGTTTGTTTTGATGTTTGGATAGACGGTTTAGTGTCGAGTGGGTTTGTTGTGATGTAAATTTATTGAAGTTTGAAAAAATAATTAGATGTTGACTATTTTATAATTTTTGAATGACAAGATGGCATATTACAATAGTTTTTGTTGGCATGGACGAGAGCAATGAGAGTGGTTTTCAGGTAAGCCCCACGAGAGAGGGAATAACTTATATTGGCGGGGCCCACCATGTTGGAAATGAGGGCTTTGTTGTAAAACCTTGGGGAAAATCGGATAGTTTAGGGGAAAACCCAAATTTCCCTAGGTTATACTCAATCCGAAGGGGCACTTATGGTTGACGTGCTTTTAGTTTCATTCAATTTGATTTGATTTAAATAAATGAGATCACATGTAATATCTAATTAGTTAAGTCGTGTAATTTTAGGAGTCCGATTTGTTAGAGTTATTTTATTTATTTCTTTTTTTGATCTCGTCATATATCATCTATAAAAAGCTAGTAGGTGCATGTAAATGACAGTTTTTGAATGATATTAAAAATTGGAGTATTCTCCACATCTCTCTTCTTCCTCCCTCTCTCCTGTGCATTTTTGTGTGTTCTCCACCAAAAACATGTGTTACAGACTTGCTTCTACCTTCTTCCCTTTATCCCCTTTTCTTCCACCCATCGTCTATTTTCAATTTGCTCAAAGTAGGAGCGTTGAATTGCGAATTACTTCCAAGTTAATGACCCATAGATGAGGATCCACTTAAATTTTGGATCTATAAATGTAGTGCCCATCTTTTTCCATTGAGAGAAAAAAGTTAAACTCTTGCCTCCAAGAGAGATCAAGGGATTCTTGTGGCCACGTTGTTTTCCTCTTCGTTGTGGAGAAGTTTCGTGTTAAATCATTGCGTTTTTCAGGTCGATGTGTTCCGGTTCTTGGTATAGTCGATATTTGACAATTCACTATATATCTCCCCTTGTATAAACGTGTGGATGACTATATGAAGAGCCTATTTCAAGTAAGAGGCAACCTTCTTTTCCTAATGGATGTAATCTGTAAACAAAAAGACACATACAATCCTTGGATTTTTACTACAAACATCAACTAATGTTAGAGTAAAATAACTAAAAAATAAGCACATGTCGTATCTGTGGTCCTCTCTTGCAGTGACTAGTTACATCCTGAACCAGGAAGACTTGCACATATACAGTCATTATTTTTTTGGATGTCGTAAAAACATTAGAACATCATAGGAGAAGTCATTTTGTTTTTGATATCTTGTTGACAGAAAACTTATGGACATCATATGCAGATGTAGCTGCAATATTCGTGGAGGTTGTCATCATGTTAAAAGTTGATAAGTTATATGTTATTGGGTAAGCGGATTTTAGACATGGATCCATCAGTCTTGTGAGCTTATTATGTACTTGAGTTATATAGTTAATAGATCGTGGGTGGGGATCCATTTAACCTTATGGGATTATATATGCAAAGCATACTCCCCTTCCTTTTTCTATCAAGAAAGTGACAACCCTAGTTGCCTAGTGACTGCTATAGTCTGCAATACCCTGGTTCTTCCTGCATCATTCATATAGTTTAGTATGTTTTGTGGTTTGACTGATTGATTGCTTCCATTTCTTAGCCGTGTCAGCCTATCCGATCAAGGACCGTGCGTTTTTGTGGAGGCTTTCTGTGTAATCGCTACATATTGATGCAAAATGGAAACAGAAGATTGGTGGAAGAATAGGAGTGAGGGGAATAAGGTAGATGCATGTCTGCAACACATGATTTTAGATGAAGAAAGAGCAAAGAGGCTCAGGATAGAGGGTGAAAGAAGTTGAGAGAAGTAGAGAGAAACCCTGATTTCTATTATCATTCAAAAACTGTCCTTTAAATCCCACCTATTATCCTCTTTATGGATGACGGGATTAGAAAAATAAATAAATAAAATAAAAAAGTTAACAAGCCGTAATTTGATTCCAAAAATAACTCAAATTAAAACTGAGAGAGCACATGCGACCTCTTTTATAAAAATAAAGTCAAATTATGGACTTAACTTGAACAAAATTACATGAATGTATCATAGTTGATGTCAGATTAGGAAACACCAGGACTGGTACCATCTACTTGTGCCCTTCGCATGGTACCCTCTGCCTGTACCCTTTGTAAAGAAATGATACTTCCTCTGGTTTGTTTTTGAAATAACAAAGAATACATTTAACATGTCTGGAAATGAACGTATCATAGGTGATGCCAAATCTGGTCACGATGACACATGTCTTTGGTATTTCCATTTGGCCTCGTTAAGTTGTCATCCATCTTCAAAACTCAGATTGTGACTAGCTTCCATGGCTGTCGAAACGGGTTCAGGAGGTGGCATATGTTACATATGTTGACCTGGAGGTTAAGTGGATCCTCATCCATGATCAGTTGACCTGAAAATAATTTACGACTCAAATGATGAAATGCAATTTTGTAAATTGTCTCGTTATTCATTATTTTCTAGTTTTTCGTTGCATTCACTTGCAATAAGAAAGAACTACCAACGTTTAATGCATCACCTACATTTTGGTGCATTCTTCTTCATTTCCTTGGTATTCATTCAGTCATATTCCGAAGAACTTATCTCTTCCCAACGTCTCCTGGAGGCACCTTTATTTTATCAAGTCTTAGGGACATGGTCTTGAGGGTAATATTTTATCATGGTGTCGATCCCAGGTTTTTATGCATTCCTTCTTTGGAATTAACCACAACATAATGCCTCAAAGTGTAGAGGTCATAGAGAAAGAATTTCTTCTTTCATCCAAATATGAAGAGCAAAGCAAACATAGCATGCCCAAAAGTGAACCAACCCCTTGGGACTACTACGAAAAACACTATCAAATTTCAAAGTAACTCGGTCCAATTCAAAAATTTCCCTAATTGAGCACATCTAACGTATTTTTTTACTATAGTAGGATCCCTATTGGTCCCTATAGCTGACTCCATTGATTTGGCACCATTGAACCCAACAGTATATTTGTCTTTCTTTGGTTTCCTTTTCTTTTTTATCCTTCATTGTTGTCGAGAGTTATTTTGTATTTGCTTATTTTTATATCTATATTTTGTAATTTTCCCTCAAGGGTTTCTCCTCTCAGAATAATCAACTGATTCTTTTCTTTGCACATGGCATCAAGCGATGAACCTAAATCGGAGCCCCTATATCCATGACCCAACCCCACCTGCCGGCCCCCTTTGCATTCTCAACCCCGATCTCCCTAAGATATGCATGTATCCTTATTCATCTTGCATATCTTCATGCAATCACACCCAAAATGCCGTGCGCAACCAGTGCGTATTTGGCTTTCTCCTCTACCCAATTCTTCCTCCTCATCCCCAAAGTTTCCCTCTAAAAATCCGAATTGCATCAACCACAAAATATTATTTGTCTTATTTTGCGAGTATGATGAAAATGGAGTTTGAAAGAAGCAGAACTGCCATGTTTTTGTGTTTTTACTCCTTTGGTATATTTCCTATTTGAAACTTAAACTGCCAATTTTATGTCAATCATTTCCTAAACAATGATGCCAGTTATTTATTGGAACATTAACGACATCTGAAAACCTGTGTTGATGACATGCATTCTGGATCTAACTAAATTGTCGACAACATGGTTTGAAAAAGCTAGAACGCCTTGAGGCAGTCAAGACGTTCTGTGAGGCGTTTTTGCTTTTGAAGCATTTTGTTGATGATTTTTGTGATCTACTTGGTAGTTTAAGAATCTTATAAATATCTACTTATTTAGGATAATGATTATACAAGATGAATGCCTAAATCTGATGTCTCTTTCGCGTCCATAACTTCATATTTACCATTAGTTGTATCCAACTATTTCGGCAAATTCTTATCATTTTACTCTTAATGAGTGAGTTCATAAATATCAAATCGAACAATACTCGTAAACTTAACGAGCTTTGCACATGTATCGAGTAAAATGAAATGGATAGTATTCACGGTTTCTCATGCTGCCATATATTATATGCTAGACACATAACATAAATTTCTTCGGCATATATTTAATCACCTTTTAATTACAACAATATTTCAAAGACAATGTGTATTATTTAAACTTTCGCAACATTTATAGATAATGAATTCCTCTTTGATTGGGTGAAAATGTGTAGAAAGAGATATGGAGTTGTTCTATCTTCTCTTTTGATGTTCTTATATCTATTTTTTCATCGTATCTTATAGTGTTAAGTATTATATGTTGGGCAGAAGACATATTACATTGACATGTATATATATATATATATTTCTCTATAAACTGAGACTTACGCCTCGATCGCCTTGAGGCTACGCTTCACCTTGATTCCGAGGGAAACACCTCGTTCCGCCTTTCATTTTTTTCAAACCTTGGTCAAAACCATATGTTTTTAGTAAGGAGGTGACATCTTGTTTTTTACGATTCCCTCTTTCGATATATCTGAATTCATTACTTCAAGAATAATTTCTGTCTCTATTCAGTGCATCGTTTGATTTATGGGTTCTTTTTGTCTACCAGCTTCTTTCCTCGACACAGAATTCCAAGTCCCTTCAAATACAATATGCCAATGGTGAGCCAAATTCGTTATGGAACTGGCTGGAGAAATGGTCTTCTACCCTATTTTGGAAACCGGCTTCACTGCCAAAGAAATGCTTAGATTCAAAGCCAAAGGGACGTCTTGTTGGATATGCGTTGGAGACAGAGTCAGGCAAGCTAAAACGTGGTTCCCGTAGAAACTATCCGTCAGATAATGGATCTATAATTGCCGCCTCTGAATCTGAGAAGAGCAAGCGTAACTCAAGGAAAGTAAGTACTGCTGAAGTGATCCCAGAACAACAACAGAGTGAGCTAGAAAAGGTCAAACGTAATTTGAGGAAGATAACGAGTTCGTATGCTCAAGCTTCTGATGCAGCTGAATGTGAGGGTGAGAGATTGAAGAAGACTGTTAAAAGTGTTGCTAACTCCCTGACAGATGGTTCTGAAGTAGCCCCCTTGAACTCCGTTGAGAAAGCAAAGAAAAATAATACGCAGGCTACTGAAACCAACCATACTATAACTGTTCAAAATAGTGACTTAGAGGTAGAAGTCTGCATGGAAGATGGTACAAAATCTGCTTCAGATCCTAAAAAAGAAGAGCTAATTGCAGTAAAACCAGTTAATCAAAATGTGGTCGTCAGTGTACCTAATGATGATAGCCTTACCGCTGATTCTCATCTCGAGTTGACAGGTGAAAATCATTATCCAGTGAATGGACAAATGACACACGTGGATGGAAGGGTTTGTGAGGAAACACAGAAGACAAACATGAGAAGGATGTCTTTCACCGCGAAGTTAGAAAATGCAGAAAATGGTGCACCAATCACACCGACGATCCCAAGTTACATGGCCGCCACTGAATCTGCAAAGGCTAAACTACGTGGACAGATTTCTCCTAGGTTCAGCTCAGATGGAATTGACAAAAATGGCTTTGTCCGTCGCCACTCCCTTCCCTCATCTACCAATGGCAAATTGGGCCAGAGGCCAGGTCAGAATATATTGAAAGTGGGTAGATGTGACAGATCTTTTCCCTCCAAAGATGGAAATGGTTTGGCTTCTGCTCCTTGTGAATTTCTTCTATCTTAATTTTCCCTCCCTGTTTATTTCTTGATTCAAAGGTTTATATATGAGGGGGTTCAGGAGTGGGGAATAAGGTGTTTTCTTTCAACAGCCCAGGTGTAGACATTTTTTCTAGTTGTTTACTTGGAAGTTCACTCTACCTAGGCTGAATGAGTACAGCTTTTTCCTAGAAGGTTGCTAGAACCAAACAAATATGGAACACAAAAGAGCAAACATTCTCTTTCTTGAAAAAATCTTGCTCACTCGATCATTACCAAATGTGAAAATCACCTTGCTTTTTTTTGCTCTAACTTCACGGGGGCAAATTTTAATATGAAAATTTTAAATTATTTAAAATTCATTTAGTGGGTTTTTCTTGTGCACACCCCTCCAAAAGGCTCATATAGAGTGATCTTGTTTAGTCAATGTGTTTTTTATCCTATTCAATTTATCTGTACGTTGAAGTTTTGATACTGTAGGACTCCTATTTTAGTTATAACTTATGGCGACCCTCATAATTTTCATTAGGACCAGTATCTTTTCTCCATGGGAAAAATTAGATTCGTAATATAGTAGAGTTAAATTCCATGCAATCTTGAAGGATGTTGATTAGATTTGACCAAATCTCATTAAGATCCTGATTAATTAAGCTCAGTGTTGCAAAAAAACAGCAGACTCGATCGTTTACCAGTTTAGGCTAGTTAGAGGGGAGGGATCGATCAGGACTAATCGGTCACTAGTCAGCCACCTCGATTAGTCTGTTGATTTTTTACATGGAGATACTTTATTTTATTTTTGCATTTCTAAAAGCAAACTTAATCTGAGGTGCTTAATATTTGATTTGAATTCAATTATTTCTTTTATTCATTATGATAGTATAGAAAATGTAGAAACCTATGCAATTATATAAGAATATATGTAAAAAATTGATTTATATGTTTAAAATAATTTAAAGATACCAAACCAACTAAAGTCAGACTAAATCCGTTTAGTTTAAATCTGTTTAGTTACCTGACTATCGCTTAATACTTAGTGGCCTAAATAATAGAGTATCGAGTATCAACTTTTGTAACCTTGATTGAGATTGATGGTTAGAATCAATTTAAGATTGTATTTGAACATGAAAAAGGGACAAAACACAACAAGAGAGAAGGGAGAAAAGAAAGCGAGAGAACATAGAAAGTTGTAATTGTCCTTTGAAATTTCTTCTTTGTTGATTTGTGAGAGGGATCCAATTTGATTTATCATGCATGTGTTATTTGTCCCTAACAATCAATATAAGAGGATGTTTGACATTAATTAGAGGACACTGTGCAACACGTGCGCATTCCTCAAAAGCCATGAAGAACTAGCAAGGTAGTCATTTGAAGAAATCGATGAGAATTGTCGAAGGAATATTGTAAGAGTGGCTCGACCAACTAGCAAGGTAGTCACTTGAGTAGTGGGGGGAGGGGTAGCTGACTCGACTAGGCCTAGTTGGTTGACCCCCTGGTAGAGTATGGTGGTCGGGCGGGGAAGGGGGGCCATCAGATGGTTCTTTAAATGAGTTCAACAGAACAAATGGTTAGGATTCAAGGCTTATCAATAGTTCATGCTATTCAATTTTATATTATTGTTAATGCTAATATTATTAGTTACTATAAACATCTATATATAGTTGATTTATTTTTATATGTTAGGATATGGTGCCGGGGGGCCATCACACGGTTCTTCAATTGGGTTCAACAGAATACATAGTTAGGATTCAAGGCCCATCAATAGTTCATGCTATTCAATTTTGTATTATTGTTAATGCTAATGCTACTGGTTACTGTAAACATCTAGATAGGGTTGATTTTTATATGCTATTCACTGCTAATGCTATTAGTTAGTATTTTTATGCTATTCATTTTTATGTCTGCTAATTTTTTAATAGGTGTAGTATTCTTGTTATGTTTTATGAATATAGTAATGAAAATGCCTAACTCTATGCAAATATATAAGAATATTTGTATAAAAATAGTTATATATTTAAAATAATTAATAAAAATTCAAAATCTACTGAAGTTCGACTAAATCCTCCTGACCACCGATTAATCTTTAGTCAGTGGCTTGATCAATCGAGTACCGACTTTCAACTTTTGTAACCTTGTGCATGTCAACAGTGCGATCGATAGAGATTTAATTGTAAAAGTCATAAATGTGACGATTACCATTAATAGTTGAGAATAAGAGCTTGTGTGGTGTAAGGTGCTTAAGCTCGAGGTAAGGGTCATCAATTGTGATCAGTTCCATTTTTTCTTAAACAAACAATACAAGGAGAGAGAGAGAGATGTTGTTTGTGTCTATGTTGCATGAGCGTATAAGAAAAATAAGCACATGCTATTCGCGTTGCTATAGGACAATTTGCGTGTTGCTATGTCAGAATGCATAAGACTGAACTTGTATGGATATGCCTGAGAGAAGGCACGATCATCTAGAGATCATGCATGAATGCATGCCAACAGCGGTATTGATAGAGATTTAATAACATAAACTCAGAAAATGTGATGGTTATCGTTAATCATTGAGAACAAGAGCATTCATGGTGAAATGCTTGCCAACAATATGATTAATAGAGATTTAATATCATAAAGTCAGAAAAAGTGACGGTTTATCGTTAATCGTTGAGAACAAAAGCATGTGGGGTGAAAGGTGTACAAGTTCGAGGGAAGGGTCGTTGGTTGTAAATTCCATTTTGTCTTAAACAAACAATACACAGAGAGCAGTATGATGTCCATGTCTCTGCTGCATGAGTGTACAAGAAGTACAAGCACATGCAATTCATTTTACCGTAGGATGATGCCATATTTTCTAGTCACGAGAGATGTGTGGTGCTATGTCAAAGGACATAAGACTGAGTTGTGTGGACATGCCCTAGAGAAGGCACAATCATCTAGAGACATTTACAACACCTAAAGACAATGAGTGCTTGCAAGAGAAACTTGCGAATGACAATGTTGGTCTGGTCCATAATCAAAGTGATGTGAAGATCGTATTGGAATTTAATTCAAGCTGGGATTACTAGAATTATGTTTATTCGTTTGTGAGATAATCAAAATTCAAACATGTTTATTTTGAAGAAAAATAGGGTGGTGTTCCAAAATGGGATCCACTACATCACGTATGTATAAATATATTAATAAAGGGGAAGAGAAAGAAATTACATCACTTTCCTTTGCCATGATAATCAGAGCGCCCTACAATGTCCCAGTACATTATCCGTATGACCCCCCCCCCCCCCCAAATGACCTTGTTCTAGCGCACCAGATCGACCACACCATTGCAAACGGGTATATACTGTCCTCATGGCCAAACCCGCAGACCCATCGAAAATCCCTCCCAGAATGTTAGGCATTCGCTCTGCGTAAGCCATGTGATGCTTGCTTGACTCCAAATCTCCTGGGAGAAAGGGCAAGAGAAGAATAAGTGACATGTATCCCTCATCGCCCCTCCGTACCTATCGCATATAATATCCTCTAGGCCCAGCAAATGGCCCCAATTGACCTTGGTAAGGATTCTATTAAGTCTGAAAAGCTATAAGAAAATCTTAACTCTGATAGGTACCCTGCACCTCCATATGAGACTCGTGTCGACCTGAACCTCCTCCCCGCCCTCCACCAGAAAATGATAAGCCTTTCGCATTGTAAACCTCCCGTCTCCTCAGACAAGATGATCTCTCCCCAAGGATGGATGCTCGCTTTGAAGCAACTCGGTCTGCAGAGAAAGGAACTTCTCAACCCTCTGCTCTGATAAAGCAGATAGAAATGTCGGAGACTAGGCCTCATGCTCCCAAACCTCTTGCACATGCACCTCCTTGTTGGCTGCCAACCTCAATAGGCATGGGTATCGTTCCCCTAACACCCCATCTCCCGTCCAGTCATCCCTCCAGAAACGAAATCCTGAGCAATCCCCCAAAGCCGGTTTCAATCTTGAAGCAATCTTCGGGACGATCGAGGTGTTCCCCTTCCACAAGGATGATGGAAGCTATCCCGAAGCCACCTCTAATGACAAGGTAACACCATAGATCTTCTTGAGCACGTGACACACTAGGTCCTGCGACTTCCCCCACACCCGCACCACCCACTTTGCCATAAAAGCCTTATTCATGTCCCCTATATGCAACTCTTCGAGCCCACCTTTCTTCTTTGTTGCCATCACCCTGCCCCACTCCACCAGGTGGACGCCCTTCTTGCCTTGCCGCTCACCCGGCCAAAAAAAATATCTTCATCAGAACCTCAATCCTGGTACAAAATATAGAGATCTAGTGGAACAAAAAAATATCGGGATGGCCGAGAGAACAAGCCTCAGGAGTACCAACTTCCTACCACTTCCATCCTGCCATGCTCTCCAGTCTTTCCAATAGCATCTTCCAGTCCTTAGACTTTGGCCTCCCAGCCACCAACGGGAGACCCAAATAAGTGATCGGCAAGGCTGCTGTCGGGCCTAGTAACTCTGAGGCATGCCGCAACTCGTCCTCCGTATGGTCGAAATGCACCACCGTCGACTTATCCCTGTTGATGCGAAGTCTCGAAATGTGCTCGAAGATATCCATAACAGTAGATGCCTTTCAAATCTTCTCCTCTTCGGCCTCCTGGAAAAGCACAGTGTCATCAGCGTATTGAAGAATTGGAATGGATATGTCCTCCCTACGATAACCAGAACACCAATCCCTTACACTGCCAACCTCATCATTATTGCTAACGCATCTGTTACAATCACAAATAGGAGCAGAGCCAACGAACATCCTTGCCTAACTCATCTATGTTACGATAGGTGAGGAAGGGAGGAAGGGCTTGGGGCGCAGAGGAGGGTGTAATGGGAGGTCAGAGGTGGCAGATCGGGGTTGGAGGCGGGAGGAGAGAGGTATGAAGGATGATGTGGAGGGAGGATGAAGAAGAATACATAATCACACTTGTATTCTTCTCCATTCTTTCCAATTATGTTGTCATCCTTAAATTATTGTCCTTTGGGTGAGAATGGATGGCAAACTATTCCGATGAGCTTAACAATCAAATAATAGAAGAAGGTGGGGGTACAACTGTTATTGCAAAAAAACAGTAGAATCATGGGCACAATTGTAAAAATCCCTTTTGGTTATATATTTTTTACGAGCTTCACTTATGGTTAATGTTCACGATAATATGACGAATATTAGTTTGTAACCAATCGAAAACGTGTGAACTTGCATGGTTTTATCTATCATTTTGTATATTTTTAGCAGAATTTTATTTCAGAACCCGATTATTTTTCTAGAATTTTCACATTCTGATGTTTACCCTCCATCTATCAGATTATCCGATTCGAGTGGAGTGGAAGCGGTGATCCATCCTTCACCGTGGATTCAGGGTGCCCGTTGACGAGGTAAATGCCGTGACTTCTGCATTTTTTCGTTCTTTTGCGTAACGTCCTGCTAAGGGTGTAAAGATCTGATGTAAACCTGTCTCCCTCTGATGGAATAATGTGCGTGTGTTGTGCTTAATGTTCTCTGGTGTTTACTGCTGCTTGTATCTTGATGTTGTGTACAAAGACTGACTGGGCAGTTTTCTCGCATCCTATCTATTGACATAGTTCTTGTTTCTCTCTGTCGTCTTCAACTGCTACTGCATTAGTGATATGGTCTTTATGAACCAGTCAGATCATATATATAATCACTTTCCATGGATGATCTTTTATCCATATACGTAGGAAGCCGGCCACATGATAGTACCACATCAAACACCGAGGAAAAGGTGGATGTGTTCATATAAGTGGACGTCTATTCCTCGACAACTTGGATTTACGCATTTTGAACAGTGGTCACTGGATCTAATTATTGTTTTGCTGAACAAAGTTGTTACTGACAGTATTCCTCAATATTAGCTCGGGTCTAAGTTGGAGATGTCATGATAGGGTGTAAATATAGATGCTTGGAACATGAAAAATTAAATACCAATCCCTATTTGGCAACAGGAGGTTTATTCTCTCAATATAAACTAATGTTGTGGCAGTCTAATCTTCCTTCAACATTAGTTTATAAGATAAGATTGGAAAAAAATGTACAGTCCGAGGAGGGGTCCCACTTGTTGCAATCTGCTCAATTCATCGTGTCTTGTTAATTAGTGCCAAAACAGTGTGCTTACATCATGATTTAAAAACGATGGTTGCTAATGAATTCGCCTGTGATTGAACTGGTCCATTTGATCAGGTGGATTGTGTGAATCTCCGCAGATGCTTGGGAGGGATGCCAGGGGGCAGTGCCGTTCCTGACATTTGCTGGATTTTAGGCAAAAGAAAAAAGGACCTTTATAAAAAAGTTTGATCTCTGTTAATATTCAGTTCTATAATGACCCACTTTTCGTTGAGTTGTTTCAACAAAAAAATTTGATTTCACAAAGGTCCATTTTCAGTGAGTTGTTTTATCGAAAATTCGATTCTATAAAGGCTCATTTTTCGATAAGTTGTTCATTGAAAATTTGATTCTATAAGGTCCCATAGGACAAATACTATTTCTTTGTAAATTAAAAGCCGAATACATGTAAAATGAGCCACTAAAGTTGATGGGTCATGAGCCATTGCACTCAGAAACTATCCTCAGGGACACCCTATCGGGTGCTCATCCTCTAAGTCGTTGAGCTGATTTGGATCACATCCTAACGCGGCCCCAAACTTTGGTGCTGAGGAATTGCCAAACAAATTTCGGGATCGAATAGAAATGTTTGAAAAATTCTGATGGTGATGCGGCTAAGGAAGGCTGAAGAATGTACGATTGATCAAATCGAGGACAATCTCTCCATTATCTCGCGAACTTTCTAAACTTTATAAATTACCTTCTTGATCTTTGAAATAACGTAATTTCCCTCTCGACCCTATAAACTTACTCTATCTTACTCCACAGACTCTGCATTAATTTGAGACTTCTTGAGTTAACTATCTTGAGGTTAAGTTGAGTTAATCAAACCCTAGCAAATCTAATGGTAGGTTTTTTCCTCTCTCTTCGCTCTTCTCTCCCCTCCCCCCACTCTCTCTCCTTCCTTCAGTATTTAGGACCAAGCCTCCTCATGCTTCTTGATTTTGGTGACAATGATGATGGTCCAAGGGCTAGCGAATGGTCTCATCGTCAGACTTGTGGTCGAGGTTGCTGAAGGAGGGAGGAACTAGAGGGCAAGGAGGAGGTAGGGAGGAGTGTGAAAGGCGGGAGGACCTGAAGGTGGAGGGTGAGGGCGGAGGTCGGGGAGGTGGAGGGTGAGGGTGGAGGAGGGCGAGGGTGGAGGTCAGGGAAGAGGGCGAGGGTGGAGGACTTGGAGGTGGAGGGTGAGGGTGGAGGAGGGCGAGGGTGGAGGTCAGGGAAGAGGGCGAGGGCGGAGGACTTAGAGGTGGAGGGTGAGGGCGACAGACCTGGAGGAGGAGGGCGAGGTCGGGCAGGAGGGTGAGGGCGGGCGAACCTGGAGGAGGGATGCGGAGGTCAGGGAGGAGGAGGGTGGCAGACCTGGGGGAGGAGGGTGAGGTCAGGGAGGAGGAGGGTGAGGACGACAAAGGTCAAGGAGGTAGGTGGGTGCTAAATGAGGAAAGGGAGATGGGGGAGGGTGAGGTGGAGTGGCAATTAAGGTAAATTTGATAAACAAAATGGCTATAATATAAAAGAATGTAACATTGTCCGACTAGTTTTAACGGGTAATAGATGGAGGTTAACCACATGATCTGTAGGGTAAGAGTTAGCAAGTTTAGGAGATCGAGGGGAGAATCACGTTATTTTAAAGGTCGAGAAGGTAATTTACAAAGTTTATAGAGTTCGTAAGGTAAAAATCCCTTGTTTATTAATTTTCCATCCCTAAACATGTAAAGTTCATGATACGTGATTACTTGCATCAAATAATAGTGAACCCGTTGATTGAAATAAATTAATATGTTAGCTGTCACAGGGTCAAAATCCCGCTATCGATTTCGACCGATCCTGTGCGGCGTTAGCTAACCCGTAGCTAACCAGCCTTCCCGAGTAGAACGGTCACGGACGCGCTCCAACTCTTCTCATACTCCTGCTTGCTAGCGCACCGATGCATTCAACACAAGCACGAGCACGAACTCTGGATCGCTCAAGAACACTCTTAAGAACACGCTCAAGAACGCTCAAGAACTCTACAAACAATCACACGAGCACGGTCACAAAGCTCTTCTTTTTATTAGAAGGGGAACTCTCTAGGAGTGGGTGGACACACTCAACTCTGTGTTGTTTACAAATGAGCCACCACATCTCCTTATATACAAGACTCAAGGCAACCCAAGGGACACTCATTATTACATCCACAATAATGATACATAAAGACACAAGAGACCCTTCGAGTTCTTCGGCAACCTTTCCGCGTTCCTCAGCAACTCTTCGTCTGCTCGTCTCTTTGACTCCCTTGTTGACCTTTCGTCTTCCCGCACGGTCGATGCCCAGTCATCAGCACACTCGCGCTCCCAACGCTTGCTGATGCAGCTTTGCCATAATTCACCAGTGCCACCGAACACTTGGTCTTGTGCCAAAGGGAACCCGCGACCTCCAGACCCTCGTGCGGTAAACCCTTCCTTAGCGTTCTCCATGCTAAGGGGAAGTCCTCCAGAACTTCGCTATCGTGGCCTCCAGACCACTCTCGTACGTGTACGACCGAGCATGCTCGACAATGCTCGTACTCAGCACCTGCAATGCTCCATGCCTCCTTGGACCGCCACGCATCAATACCGATACCGTGCACCTTTGTGCGTACGCCTATGTGACCGTACCTAGCTCCTCGATGCGTACTGCTTCACTACGTACCGCCTTTTGCGCTCGCGTATGTACCACTGCGTGCATCCACTGTCATGTCTTGCACTGCTGCCTGTACTTCATTGTGTTCGCACCTGCTACAAGCTTCACGACACTCTGCTACCGAGCTAGTGTTCTGTGTGATGCTTCTCCCTTGTAACGTATGGTGGAGCCTCCAGACTCCCGTGGATAACCTCCCTGATATCCACGCATTTTTGGACTCCTCCTGAAGTCCAGCTCCATCGATCATTCTCGAGCATCTGCTACCGGGTCTGCACGATCATTCTCGATCACGGAATTTGGGGGGTGTGACAAGCCTCCCCCACCTGAAGAATCGGTTGTCCTCAAACCGAGCTTTCCCTCTTCAGCTGGCGTCTCATCACGATCCTCCATCCGCTACGCACCTCCTGATGCGACTCAATTGGAAGGGTGGTGCCGCCTTGCACCGCCTCCCTTCCTGCACCTGGTCTTTCACGAACCATTTCCCTCCATGACTTGGTCTTCATCGTGAAAAGTGGAGCTTCCTCGTCAGCTCCCATTTTCGATGTATCCCTCCTGGATACAGCAGCTCCATCGCTGTCCTGTGGCAACTCCAGCTCCAAATGTGGAGTACTCACCTCCACGCTTGCTCGTTGACGATCTCTATCGTTCCCTGTGGACATACCTGTGTCCTGGGGAGTGAGCACCTCCTGCGCTTTGAGCATCTTCCCTATCTTGCCTCTGCAAGATCATTGGGTGGTGTGGTTCGTCACCACTCCACCCCCATGGACGTGTAACTCCTTGTCCATGTTGCATCGCCCTCCAGAGCTCTACCTCGTCTTCTCGTGCACGGATGTTCTCCTATCCGCGGGCTTTGGTTGTGTGCCTCCTGCACACATGTTGGTGCCCAGCATGCACCTGCGCACTCCTGTGCGTCCTCGATCGAGCCTTGGCGCCTCCAAAGATCTTTGTTGTGGAGTTCCCTCCCTCCACTGAATTCGAAGCTCCAGCTCGAAGTGTCGTGAGACGTACCTTGGGCATCGCACCTATTGCTCCCAAGCGTATCTCACCTTCCTCTTCCTCCTCCTCGTCCCACGAAGAGAGTTCAACTTCTCCTTCTTTGGGCACTCCTGCGCCCTATGCGGTCCGTCGCATATGAAGCATCCCTTGATCTTGGGTTGCTCCCTTCTCTTGGAGTACTCTCGTTCCTCCACTGGTGGATCATGGGCAACGCCTTTGCCCTTGTCCTTCGACCGCGCTCTCGACTTACTGGTGAACTCCTTCTCTTCAGCATTGTGACTTGGTTGGGTCGCCCCATAATCGACCAACGCATCTGCCACCACGATCGCTGAATTAAGGTCCTTCACGCCCTGCCTTCGCAGTTCGGCTTGCGCCCAGCTTTGCAACCCGATCGTGAAGTTGAAGAGCTTGTCCTCCTCGGACATCCCCTTGATGTCCAGCAACAAGGACGTGAACTGCTTCACGTACTCACGAATAGTACATGTCTGCTTCAGGCGTCGAAGAGCCTCCCGTGCAATCCACGCAGTGTTCTTCGGCAGGAACTGCGCCTTCAGTTCCGCGACTAGATCATCCCACTTGGATATCTTCGGTCTTGCCTCATCTGCTGCACGACTCCTCCACCATAGCTTGGCGTCGCTCGACATGTACATCGATGCCAAACCGACCTTCTCGGCTTCCGCTGTCTTGGTCACCTCGAAGTACACTTCCATGTCCCATAGGAAGTTTTCCAAATCCTTGGCACTCCGCGTACCTGTAAAGGATTTGGGCTCATGTACCTTGCGTCGCTGCACCTCCGTGGAGCCTCCGCTGTTCGCCAACGCCTTCTTGATGAGGGAGATCTCCCTGCGTAGATCCTCCATCATCGTGTGGAATGCCTCCAGTTTGTCCTCCAAGGACTTGATCGGCTCTGCTGAGCGTTGTGTCTCCTCCCCAACATCCGATCCTTCTGAAGAACGATCCTCCAAGGCGGCAATGCGATGGGCATGAGTCCCAATGGTGGACTCCACTTCTGCCATCGCTTGCTCCAGTGCTGCAACGCGATCGGTAACACCCACTATCTTCGTTCCGCTGATCGAAGATGTACTTGCACCGACAAGTATCCTCTGCTCCCGCGATCGACTGCTCCAACAGCCGCTCGTAGCTTTGCCCGCTTTTTGGCACCGACCAAGATCTGTGATCTGCTCCTTGTTCTGATACCAATTCGCACCAACGAATTGTATCACGAACCGTGCTCTGATACCAACTGTCACAGGGTCAAAATCCCGCTATCGATTTCGACCGATCCTGTGCGGCGTTAGCTAACCCGTAGCTAACCAGCCTTCCCGAGTAGAACGGTCACGGACACGCTCCAACTCTTCTCGTACTCCTGCTTGCTAGCGCACCGACGCTTTCAACACAAGCACGAGCACGAACTCCGGATCACTCAAGAACACTCTCAAGAACATGCTCAAGAACGCTCAAGAACTCTACAAACAATCACACGAGCACGTGCACAAAGCTCTTCTCTTTATTAGAAGGGGAACTCTCTAGGAGTGGGTGGACACACTCAACTCTGTGTTGTTTACAAATGAGCCACCACCTCTCCTTATATACAAGACTCAAGGCAACCCAAGGGACACTCATTATTACATCTACAATAATGATACATAAAGACACAAGAGACCCTTCGAGTTCTTCAGCAACCTTTCGCGTTCCTCAGCAACTCTTCGTCTGCTCGTCTCTTCGACTCCCTTGTTGACCTTTCATCTTCCCGCACGGTCGATGCCCAGTCATCAGCACACTCGCGCTCCAACGCTTGCTGATGCAGCTTTGCCATAATTCACCAAGTGCCAACGAACACTTGGTCTTGTGCCAAAGGGAACCCGCGGCCTCCATACCCTCGTGCGGTAAACCCTTCCTTAGCGTTCTCCATGCTAAGGGGAAGTCCTCCAGAATTTCGCTATCGTGGCCTCCAGACCACTCTCGTACGTGTACGACCGAGCATGCTCGACAATGCTCGTACTCAGCACCTGCAATGCTCCATGGCTCCTTGGACCGCCACGCATCAATACCGATACCGTGCACCTTTGTGCGTACGCCTATGTGACCGTACCGCATAGCTCCTCGATGCGTACTGCTTCACTATGTACCGCCCTTTTGCGCTCGCGTATGTACCACTGCGTGCATCCACTGTCATGTCTTGCACTGCTGCCTGTACTTCATTGTGCTCGCACTGCTACAAGCTTCACGACACTCTGCTACCGAGCCAGTGTCCTGTGTGATGCTTCTCCCTTGTAACGTATGGTGGAGCCTCCAGACTCCCGTGGATAACCTCCTTGATATCCACGCATTTTTGGACTCCTCCTGAAGTCCAGCTCCATCGATCATTCTCGAGCATCCGCTACCGGGTCTGCACGATCATTCTCGATCACGGAATTTGGGGGTGTGACATTACCCACGTTCGTTATGTCAAAGCAGATGATCCTCCCAATGGGTGTAGTGAGGTTTCGAGAAGCATCCAAGGTCATTAAGGTAACTATGAAAAAAGAGGGCAACTTACAGAAAAAGGCTTCAATTATGCCTTGATTCTCAACTAAGAGTTTCGTTTTTTATTTGTAACAAAGAGAGACACGAACTTATATATCTATCTCAAGTAAATGCTTCCATAAGCTTCAACGACTCTTATATGTTGACATTAAACCCTTGACTCGTAAGTTCATGCTTTTATTTGTCACAGTTGACAAATGATGTCTCTAATTGAAAACTGAGGTTTAGTTCAGTTTTTTTTAATTTACCCTTAAAAGAAGGATTTCACAAATTCATAATACTTGAGATTTTGCGAAAGAAAATCCACTCTGTTTTTATTGCCTTTAGCGACGGCATCCATTTAGTCTTTAATTTTTGGAAATATAGAAGGCAAAGAAAATTTCACACATACACCTAAATCTTCCTATTGCTTACTTTCATATCCTTTTTCTTCGACCTCTCTCCCCCTCCATCAACGCCTCCTTTTTCACGGACCTATTTCTCGAGTTTTATAGCGGTATTTTTGTAAATACAAAGTTTGCATAGGGCATTTGTGTAATATTACATTACACTTTTGTAGAGGGTATTTGTGTAACTTTCCATTTTCAAGTTATTTTTTTAAAAAATTTATTGGATACTTATTATTTGCGTCCCTCTGAGATATTGCAATATCAGTTATGCCTATTTAGATTATCAGTTCAATCTGTGACTTCTTCGACAATGATCACTTGTGCTCAGATTAGTTATCGTTCATCCCTATCATAAATGGACGCTAACTTTAGTGACACAAATGATTTAGATTTAAAAAAAATAGAAGGTCTTCCTCCCCCACCTCCTCCATCCTAGCCTCCTCCTCCCCCACCGTCCCCTCCTCCTACTCTACCCTCCTCCCCCATGACCCCCGCCTCCTCCTCCCCTCCCCACACCTTCCTCCTCCACCCTCATGCTCCTCCCCTGTGCCCCCCTCATCCTCCTCTGCCACCGTCCCATCTTTGTCCCATCCCCCTCCTCCTCCGCCCTCATGCTCCTCCCATGTGCCCCCTCGTCCTCCTCTACCCTATGCTCCTCCACTACCCCACCTCCACCTAGGGCTGGCTATTGAGTCACGGCTCGACGAGCCAGGTTCGGGTTTGGCTCGATAAGGGCTCGTGAGTCCGGCTCATTAGGTTATTGAGCTGAGCCCGAGCCAGAATTTTGGGCTCGATAGCTTAACGAACCGAGCCCGTGCCGAGCCTCGCTCGGCTCGATAACTCAATAAGGGGCTCGATAAGGAATATATATATACGTATATTATTTATATTTTTATATATAACACAAATAAAATAAAAGTATACCTTTGCAATTTTCCCTCCATTAACTTTGACCCTCCCATGAGTCATGAGTCATGACCCAATTCTCAAATCTCATTCCATCTCACACATTTGCCCCCCACCCACGCATTAGAAAATCAGTATTTTTTTCTTTTTTATAAGCAAATATAATGTTACAATATATGTTATAGTTAATATTTTGTACAGAACTTGGATAGTGGCCTATTGGTAAGGAATACAATATTAGATTAAGTAGGTCTCGAGTTTGAACCCACACAAAATTCTTTTCTACCAAAAAGTACCCATTTTCTTTAACGAGCTCGATTTGGGCTCGAACCCAGACCATGCTCAATAAGGGGCTCGGCTCGAGCCTTATCGAGCCCGAGCCAGCTCGTCTGGGCTCAAACGAGCCCGAACTTGAGCCCAGTTGGGCTTATCGAGCCCGAGCCCGAGCTAGAGGCTAGTTCGGCTTGTTAGGCTCGATAGTCAGCCCTAGCTCCGCCCCATCCCCCTCCACCTTTGTTTCCTTTCCCCTTGCAGTCTCAAGTTGTGGACAACAGTCCGATGAAGGCTCTAAGCTCCTCCACTTATGTTGCTTCGTTCTCAAGGGAATCCAATGCTCGACGTAGAGTGGTGTGGCTCTTAGGTCTCCAAGACCTCTTCCTTTCTTGATGAATGACCAGAGTGGAGTGGAAGTTAGAATATCGGTGCTAATGTCTCCCTTCTCATCAGTTGTTTTAGATGCAGGCTGAGAGAAGAGTTCAGGAGCAACGGCTTCTTCCTATCCACCCCACGTGAGGAGGAGATATCCATAGAAGAGGGGGTTATATTGTTCAGGCCAGGGCGGCTCCGGTCGTTCTACTCCCACTCTTTTGTGATGGCCGTCATGCACTTGCCTCTGCCGCACTCTCTCAAGCTGCGGTTAATCCTCGAAACAAGGGTGGCTCTCGACGAGGAACCTGCAAGGGTATTTGTGACTCGAACCCTTTGAGTTTGCACTCGTCAAAGACGACAAGGATGCGTGGATCTTCGACGTCGATGATACCCTCTTCTCCATCGTTCCTTATGCCAACACCAATACTGATGATGTATTTGTATAAAATTGTGATCGAAGAGGTAGAGGAGGATGTGTGGGGAAATGTTTGGACACTTATGCCCCTCTTAACTGCACCATGATTTGAAAAATTCATGTTTAAGTTCCACTCACTCATTGACGACTAAAGTAACAAAAGGACACAAGTGGTAAAACGACAAAAAGTCCAGGCCACAATTGATATACTAAAAAAGGAAAGGACATAATTGATATTGTAATATTTCGAAGGGGCACAACTAATAAAAATCTAAAATTCTTTGGATATGCACGGTCATCTTCTATAAAGTAGTCACATTATATTACATATACTCCCTTACGTCTTTGTTGAGAGTTTTTATCCAATCTTTATTCTTCACTTACGGATGAAGATAAAGAGGTAAATCTTTTCTCTCCCTTTATTTGTAACGTCATGGCCTTACCTCTTCGATTTGTTAACGGAAAAAACTGATCCTCACAACATGTTGAGTACATGCTCAGATGGACATGTTAACAACAACTCAAAATACTTAAGTCTAAGTTGTCAAGTAATAATCACATCACTTATAACCCACACCCACACTTGGTGAGTTTCAAATGTGAGATTATGTATAGATGTTGGGATGTTATAACCTCCTCCGCTTATCTTTCTCGTTTATTCGCATGCATTCAAGAAAAATCGCACCCATTTATCACCTTACATCCACCCTATCACCATATACCATTTAGGTATGATGTCCTTCATAACTTATTCACCCTTTGCATCGATATTCTACTTTGTTTGCGCAAGGAGTCTCCAACAAAACATGTACTCACCTTGAGCACTTAGCAAATCGATTCGAGCATAAATATATCACATCCATGCCTCCCAATCGAGCTCAAGGAATCCCATCTCCAATATCTACTTCACTTTTTAATAATGTTCATTTCTACTAGAATTCAATGATGTTAATGTGTCACTGTTTTTCCAGTATATATTACTAATGAGACCATCTAAGACCAATGTTTGATTGGTCAGAGGACCACATAAGGCTCCTTTCATTAATCTCCTCCTAGAGCTTAAGACCCTTCTAGAGAGTCCTGAGCTTCCGAACCTGGCTAGTTTGGTTATTTGGTTGGGTTGGAGTAACCTCATGTGAATAGTAGCTGTTTGAATGATTATGAGGGTTGGTAGAGGGTTGAAATAAGGAATGTGATGTGATGTCACGTTGATTTGTGATGGAATTTCAACCCAGGTTTATAGGGTGGTTTACCGGGTTACCTGAGGGTAACCCGAGGCACACCACTAACCAAACGAGTCTTTGAAAGAAAGAAGAAAGGTGGGTAGTGAGATGAATTGAGCACTAGAGCTCTTCTTGGATCGAGGTGAAGCAACACGACCCTCATCGAAGCTCCACCTAAGGAGCTTTCCTTCGTCGTGAATCGCATCCGAGAAGAAGGCCCCAACTACTGACGTGTGTTAATGTTGATGGCTTATAGTCAATCTCAAAGATATAAACTCTGTCACTTATTAATGGGTAATTGAGAAATTGCAAAGTCCCAATACAATTTCTATAGAGCAACTAACTTATCTTCTCTAGATAGTCTGTTGAAAATTGAGGACCGTCATTTAAAAATTACATTTTTGTCATGAATATAATTAGACCTCTTTACTATTATTACAAAATAATCCTTGCATTGTTTGCATTTGAGCACTTAAAATTCATCATTTTGCTTCAATTTTCAAGGGTTTGCACTAATTATCCCCATTGCGTTGAATATTTATTGTTGAGATTCTAGTTATTTTATTTATATCGTATAATTAAATCAAGTGTTGTAGGTTTAATTCGATTAACTACTAAATAAATAAATTTTAAGAATCAAGATTTTAAAAGTGGACCATTATAGGTATCCACAGTACCTACACACCATAAAAATTTCAAAAACAATTAATAAATATAAGGCGTGCATTAATTTTTAAAATTCACCAATTGATTTTAAACATGTACATTTCTTAATATGTTTCCGAGTGAAAATTACATAGCATTCATCTAGCATCCACCAATTTACCATAGTTTTATTTCAGTTACAACCATTTGCTATTTTTAAAAACTCAAAAATCTTTTAAAAAATAGATTTAAAAAATGCACTGAAAATCAAAAGGTGTACTAAAAAATTATAATTTTTTTTATAAAAATAAAAGTATATTGACAAATTATAACTTTTTAATCATGTCTCCTATGAAAATTTTATTTTATAAAAAAATCACAAAATTCATGCTTAGCACATGATGCGAAGGCTTGGTTGCACTCCGTTCATCCTTCGCTTATCAACCAAGCATGTGGAGGTGTTGGGTCATCGTTGAGTGGTTGTCGTCACAAGCTACTCAGAGGTGAAGGTAAGAGCCTCGATAGTTTGTGGGATTACCTTAGAACTCATAATTGGATGAGGATTTTTGACCTCATGAAGGAAGAGATACCGAGGACAACTGAGCGTGGGAGATGGCTAATGAGAGAGAACAAATTTCGAGTTGAACCAGTTGCAGAGGTGCAAGACTCGAAGTTGTAAAAAGATAGAGTTGAACCTCTCTAATGGTCTGGTGGTAGAAGCAGTGGCTCCCACTTTAAAGGACCAGGATTCGAATCCTACTAGTGAAAAAATTTTGTAAAAAAAAGATAGAGTTAGTGTAGAATCTTATTTTCTGCTTTAGATTTTGTGTTCTAATAATTTAGAATTTGTAATAACTTGGACTGGACAATCAAGCCTTTTTCGACCCTAAGGGCTCTTTTGGAAAGAGGGTTATCCCTGGGGTAACCCGGTTTATCCCTCTTTTTCATGGGTCATACATGGGTTGGATTTCCATCACAAATCAATGCAACATCACATCACATTCCTTATTCCAACCCTCATAACCATCCAAATATCTACTATTCACACAGGAGGCTACCCCAACCCGCATCAACCCTCTTTTCAAACGAACCCTAAATAGTTGGTAGACCTTTTACATTTTTCAATGATTTTCTTGCCTTCACCCATGCGATTTTATGTGGATGTTTAGTCATTAGGATTGCAAGTTCGTTTGGGTGTAAGCGATTTTAAAATTAATTATCTTTCAAAAACCATTAGATGTTGACCTATATTGAAATCAAAGAACCTAAATCTTTCCTGCTTTTAGAGAGTTTGTCCAAAGACACTTTTTCATCCTCATTCATGTAGTGTGAATTTACATTCTATCTTGCATCCCGCATGAAGAACGTTGGAAAGCGTTGTAAGCTTTCTTACTGAGCATCCATTGTTATTATCTAGCTTGCATTTTATGAGTCTTCTTCCCATGTGCAGGACAATTATTATTCTAACAGGGTAAGAGATGAAATATACTCAAACAAAGTAAAGACTAGATTAATAGAAGATAGACTGTTAAATTAATTTTGACCTAAGTATAATACGCTAACCGGACTTAATTAATTGTTAGTTACAACACCAACATTAGATGCATGTAAACTCCAGATGAAGAGAGGCACATATCCTTCAAGATTAGAGCCTAAAACCCTATGTATCTTTGTAAAGATGCTCTGAGCCCTTTTTCTGGGAGTAAGAATGAGAGAGAGACTTGTTATCTTAGCTTAGAGGAGGCACCCCCAATCATCATGTTGGATTTTCAGAAGTAATAAGGTACATTCACTACATGGTTGGTTATCGTATATATTGTGTACTATTTAGAAACACTAGTATATATGGTATTCATCTCATCATGACTTAGATAAATGCATTCCTTTCATGTATTCATGGGACAAGGTATCTCCTAACATTTATTTTTCTGACATACATTCTTCAACCAAAGAATAATTTGGTGTGGGGGTTAGGAGAGAAGGCTCGAGGTCTCAAAAGTAAACATATCTGAAATATGGTAGACTTGGGAGGATGAATACCTTTAGATGGAGCAAGTTAACTTGCATTGATCATTACATGGGACACATTATGTGTCTGTGTTGATATGACTTGAATTCTAACCACTTGTTGGGTTGTTGATGTGGTTGATCTGTGTCCCGACTTCTGATTGACTCAGGATTGCTGACATGTCTGATATGTATCTTGCCTTCTGATTGGCTGAGAGTTGTAGGGCATGATTGCTGACATTTTTGATATGTGTTCTGCCTTCTGATTGGATGAGAGTTGTTGGGATGGAATGTTGAATACAACTGGTATTCTTCTACTATAGTATAAAAGGGGTTGTAAGACCACCAGATACTGCAATCCTTATTCGGATCTTGTTTCTCATCCCATATCTGTACCTTCTCAATATCCTATGTATTGACTTTTTCTCCGTATAGTGAAACCGATCGCCGTCGCCCAAGGACGTAGCCCATTTACGGGTGAACCTTGTGAATCTTTGTGTTTGCATCTTGTTTGTTTGATTGTATTTGTGTGTATTTGCTTCTGCGATTCGCAACAAACTAGTATATGAGGATTCAATTCAAGGTGGAGATTATTAATATGACTTGAATCCTAACAACTTGTTGGGTTATTGATGTGGTTGATCTGTGTCTCAGCTTCTGATTGACTGAGAGCTGTTGGGTCAGGATTGCTGATATGTCTGATCTGTGGCCTACCTTCTGCTTGGCTAAGAACTGTTGAGTCAGGATTGCTGACATGTCTGATCTGTGTCCGACCTTCTGATTGATTGAGAGTTGTTGGGCCAGGATTGCTGACATGCCTGATCTGTGTCTTCCTTTTGATTGGATGAGAGCTATTTGGATGGATTGCTTAATACAAATGATATTCTTCTGTTGCAGTATAAAAGGGGCCATAGAGCCACTAGATACTGTAATCCTTATTCGGATCATGTTTCTCATCCCATATCCGTATCTTCTCAATATCCTCTGTATTACCTTTTTATCTGTATAGTGAAATCGATGGACGTTGCCCAAGGACATAGCCCATTTACGGGTGAACCTTATAAATCTTTGTGTTTGCATCTTACTTGTTTTATCGTGTTTGTGCATATTTGCTTCCATGATTCGCAACCGTTTGTAATTAGGGCTGCTAAATGAACCGAATCATTCGAATTCGATTATGATTTCTTCACTAAAAATTCAAAATTTTCAATTCGAAACCAAATGATTGAATTTAAATTTAACTTGTATATTCGATTACCAAATGAATCGAATATGAAGTAACCTAAATTTCTTCGATAATAATTTGATTCGATATATATATATATATGCGTGTATGTATGTATCCATATATTTGTATTCATGTAGATAATGCATACATATATATGCATATAATACATATATATTTACTTACTTACATGAAATAACCCCACTCTGGATCGATTAAGATCCTTTCCAAATATTCTTGTAAGAGTTATATCATAATTGCTTCAAAAAGTTGGCATGCATGTATTCAATTTCAGTTGTAAGTAGATAGATGCAAAAAATAATATATGAATATGTACTAAAAATATTATGACATTTAATTTACATTGAATATTTCATTAAGAATAACATGTCAAAGTATGAGTATAGAAATAACAAATTTCTCATTTCTATTTTAATATCATCGTTCTGAAAGTTGTTGATCATACTTTGGCTGACAAGTACGAGATAAAAAAGTATCATCAAATTCACGTTATAGAAATCATCTAAAGATACTCCCAAACCAATTTACTATAATGATTAAATGGTTATTTAAACTTGTAATCATATTTACATGTCCATATTTCACAGCTATGATTTCCTTACTCCCATATTACACCAACATGACTTGTCAATGCATGGCGTGTGTATGTGTGTGTGTATATATATATAGGACTTTTATCCAATACGCACAGGGCTCATTAGCGTTTCGGTGAGCACCATTTGTAGGTCACACACGTATATTACCAATTGAGTGGTTACCTATTTCGAAAGATGTTATTTTTGGAAGGAGATTAATATGCAAAACGATTTAACAATAAGTGGTATTCCAATTATATCGCGTCCTAAAAAATAGGAAGATTGTTTTGGAAAGAAAATATTTGAATCGATGATTTCTTGCATAAAATCGAGATCCAAATGCTCAGGTCAGTAATATATATCAATACTCAAGTAAGTGGTTGTTGCGATATCAGTAATATCCAAAACAACGATCAGTACTTTACATTCATTTTATTATATGGTATAGAATTCAGTAATATATACACAATGATCAAGTAAGTACTTGTTGTGAAGTCCGTAAAACCATAACAAATGGTCAGTAATTTACATTCATTTTATTACATGGTGCAGAAATCAGTAATATATACACAATGGACAAGTTTTTGTTGTGAAGTCAGTAATATCCAAGCAACGGTCAGTAATTTACATCATTTTATTACATGGTGCAGATTTCAGTAATATATACACAATGTACAAGTAAGTGCTTGTTGTGAAGTCAGTAAAACCATAACAAATGATCAGTAATTTCCATATGTTTTATTACTTTGAACAAAATTCAGTAATTTAGAGATGATACTCAAGTAATATATACAGTTATCAAGTAAATTATTGCTTGTGTTCATTAATGTATATATATAAGATCAATAATAACAAAGTAATGGTCAGTAAGTCATGGACATTGCTCAAGTAAAAAAAATAACTATTTGTTAATGCAATGCACATTACATATACAATGGTATTACTAACCATTTGTTATGTTATTACTGATCTCACAACATACATTTACTTGGCCATTTTATACATATTACTAAATTCTGTACAATGTAACTATTTGGATGTAAATTACTGATCATTGTCTTGATATTACTGATCTCACAATAAGCATTTACTTGACCGAATTATATTTATTACTATCACAACGTTTGGATCCTTGATCATTCGCGTGAAATCATTTATTTGAATCGTTTCTTTCCAAAACCGTCTTCCAATTTTTAAGGACGTTGTATAATAGGAAATATATGATTTTTTTAAATACGTGGTAGCCTATAATTAAAAATATAGTTATTGCTAATACACGTGTATGGCCCAGAATGGGTGCTCATTGAAAGGTTAATGGGCACATGGCTCATTGGATAAGCCATATATATAAGGGGAGCTAACTTAGCTCCCCCCGCCCTATTTTCTTCAAATTTTTTTATTTTTTTGAAAATTTTTTCCGTGAATATTCATCACTATATCCCTATATTATGTCATAAAAAATTTCATGTGAAACAGAGACTCCTACGGCCTCCATCCAGACAGTCATTTTTTTAACGGTAACCGAATTTTTTAAATCAACCCCGTTTGGATGGAGGTCGTAGGAGTCTCTGTTTCGAATGAAATTTGAATGGCATAATATAGGGATTTAATAATGAATTTACACGGTTTTAGATTTCAAAAAAAATAAAAAAAATTTGTGAAAAAAGGACGGGGGAGCTAAGTTAACTCCCCCTAGGGGGCATACACATTTTACCCTATATATATGGGATAAATGGGGCTGCCCCTAGGGGGAGCTAACTTGGCTCCCCCCGCCCCATTTTCGTCATTTTTTTATTTTTTTTTTGAAAATTTCTTCCATGAATATTCATCACTATATCCCTATATTATGCTATTAAAATTTCGTACGAAACAGAGACTCCTACGGCCTCCATCCAGACAGTCATTTTTTAACGGTAACAGGATTTTTTAAATCGACCCCGTTTGGATGAAGGTCGTAGGAGTCTCTGTTTCGCATGAAATTTTAATAGCATAATATAGGGATTTAATAATGAATTTACACGATTTTAGATTTCAAAAAAATAAAAAAATTATGTCAAAAAGGGACGGGAAAGCTAAGTTAGCTCCCCCTAGGGGGCATACATATTTTCCCCTATATATATAGGGTAAAATGGGGCTGCCCCCAGGGGGTAGCTAACTTAGCTAGCCCCGCCCCATTTTCTCCATGTTTTTAATTTTTTTTTGAAAATTTCTTCCATGAATATTCATCACTATATCTCTATATTGTATCATTAAAATTTCGTGTGAAACATAGACTCCTACGGCCTCCATCCAAACATTCATTTTTTAACGGTAACATGATTTTTTAAATCGACCCCGTTTGGATGGAGGTTGTAGGAGTCTCTGTTTCTTATGAAATTTGATTGACATAATATATGGATTTAATAATGAATTTACACGGTTTTAAATTTCAAAAAAAATAAAAAAAGATTGTGAAAAAAGGGAGGGGGGAGCTAAGTTAACTCCCCCTGGGGGCATACACATTTTACCCATATATATATATATATATATATGTGGGTAAAATGGGACTGCCCCCATGGGAGTAGCCAACTTGGCTACTCCCACCCCTATTTTTCCCTCATTTTTTTTATTTTTTTAGAAAATAAAAATTTTTATATTCATCATTATATCCCTCTCACATTCTATTAAAATTTCGTCAGAAACAGAGACTCCTAAGCCCTCCATCCAGACGTCATTTTTTTAACGGTCGCAGGATTTTTTAAATCGACCATGTTTAGATGGAGGCTGTAGAAGTCTCTGTTTCTGACAAAATTTTAATAGAATGTGAGAGGGATATAATGATGAATATACATATTTTTATTTTTCAAAAAAATAAAAAAAAATGAGGGAAAAAAAGGAGTGGGAGTAGCCAAGTTGGCTACTCCCTGGAGGCAGCTCCATTTACCTCTCTCTCTCTCTATATATATATATATATATATATATGAGGAAAGGGAGCCTACTTTGTGAAGTAGGTAACTTACCTACTTCACATTTCATTTTTTGCAAAATTTTTTATTTTTTTTTCAAAAATGCCACCATGGGTTTTCATAATTATATCCCTCTAATATGTCATTCAAATTTCATCAGAAACAAAGACTCCTACGGCCTCCATCCAGACCGTCATTTTTTAACGGTCACATATTTGCTGTATTTTTCATGTTCTGGATGAAGGCCGTAGGAGTCTCCGTTTCTAATAAAATTTGAATGACATATTAGAGAGATATAATTATGAAAATCCACGGTGGTATTTTTGAAAAAAATAAATAATTTTGCTAAAAGTAAAATGTGAAGTAGGTAAGTTACCTACTTCACAAAGTAGGCTCCCTTTCCTCTCTCTCTCTCTCTATATATATATATATAACATTAGGCCCTACTAGTCAGACCCCATCTCTTTCCCTTCCTATAACGTCCCGGGCTTAAGTCTCCAGTCAATTATCAAGGAAAATTGACCCTGGCCACTTATTAGGTTCGAAAACAATTGGATCCGTTGACAACCACCCAAAATACTTAAGCTTAAGTTGTCAAGTAGTAATCCCCACCACTTATAATCCACTTACACATTTTATGAGTTTTAGATGTGAGACTATGTTTTGGGTATGGGTGTTACAACCTCTCCACTTATATATGTAAAGTCCTCGTTGCGACATGGCCCATCACTTATTCCCAGTGACAACAATGGTCTGATTTAGGTCCCTTCGGGTTGATCTTTCCATTATCAGATGGAACCTGCTCTGATACCATTTGTAATGTCACGGGCTTAGATCCCTGGTCCGCTATCGAGTAAAACTGGCCCTGACAACTTGTTGGGTTTGGACCCAAATAGCTCCGTTGACAACCACCTAAAATGCTTAAGCTCAAGTAGTCAAGTAGTAGTCCCCACCACTTATAATCCACTCTCTCACTTTGTGAGTTTTAGATGTGAGACTATGTTTGAGGGTATGGGTGTTACAACATCCCCTACTTATATTCACAACATCCTCGTTGTGACATGACACATCACTTATTCCCAGCGATAGTGGCGGTTGCACGTTCCGGGTAGACATTTCATCATATCTCTTTGTAGAGGTGGTTCCACCTCTCTGGTGACTTTTTCCACTATCAGAGGAAAATTAGCTCTGATACCATTTATAATGTCCCGAGCTTAGGTCATCGATTCATTATCGAGGAAAACTGACCATGACAACTTGTTGGATTTGAGCCCAAATGGATCTGTTGACAACCACCCAAAATGATTAAGCTCAAGTTGTCAAGTAGTAATCCCCTACCACTTATAACCCACTCATAAAATGTGTGAGTGGGTTATAAGTGGTGGGGACTACTAGACAACTTGAGTTTAAGCATTTTGGGTGGTTGTCAACGGATCCAATTGGTCCCAAATCCAATAAGTTCTCAGGGTCAGTTTTTCTTGATAACAGATCGGGGACTTAAGCTCAGGACGTTATAAATGGTATCAGAGCGGGTTCCCTCTGATAGTGGAAAGGGCTACCCGAAGGGACCTAAGTCAGGAGCATGCAACTACCATTGTCACTGGGAATAAGCGATGGACCATGTCGCAACGAGGACGTTACTGATATAAGTGAGGGAGGTTGTAACACACATATACCCAAACATAGTCCCACATCTAAAGCTCATAAAATATGTGAGTGGGTTATAAGTGGTGGGGATTACTACTTGACAACTTGAGTTTAAACATTTTGGGTGATTGTCAACAGATCCAATTGTGCCTGAACCCAATAAATTTTCAGGGCTAGTTTTCCTCGATAACTGACTGGAGACTTAAGATCAGGACGTTACGCTTCCCCTTTATAAATACGTTCAAGTGGTTTGACTCCTAAATATGTTATGAGCTAGAGATGTAGATCCTTCATGCATCAATTATATAAAACATCTAAGTTTTCATTTCTACTTGTTATTTTAGCCTAGTGATAGTAACTTAGGTCTAGGTTAATTTGTATGAGTATAATAATCAATCTTAGCATGTTATTCAAGATTTTTGACGTTAACAGGATCACAATGCATTTTACGCCATACCAAATTATAAATATAAAATCATATTAGTTAAAGATAAAATGTTGAATATGAAAAAAGAGTATAAAATATTAGTCATAGAATCTATTAGGGAAGGCCAATTGTTCAAGATTGTTATTCTTATTTATCACTCTAAATTTATTTTCATGTTACCACATTCCTTATGCTATACCTTTACCATTCCCCTTTTCATTATCTACCAAAGATCCCAAAAACTTAGAGTAGATAATGATTTCCTTTCTCCTAGCATATGAAAATGATGGTTTTGCTACTTCGAGCTTCTCAACATTTGTCGGAGCTTGAAGCTTATCTAGATATCTCTCATTTGCCTTTTGTTGTTTTGATTTTCCTTGCATGATAAAATTGATGATTATTATGGTCAAGATGATATTTATCATCACATGAGTAATATACAAGTTTTTATCACCACAATGTAAGTTGTTCTTTTGTACATCAAAAATTCAATATATTTCATTTTTATGGCTTTAATTTTTCGATATTTAAGATTCTCATAATTAATAGAGATGTATTATATTGCTACATTATTTTTTAATATTCTCATTATTTCAAATAATAATATTAATTTAGATCAACTTTCTATATAGGCTTGATCATGTCTTTCTTTAACATGCAATGGTAATTATAACGTGTTAGGATTTTTTTCAATGATATTCTATCTTTTTAATATGCTCATTTTATTTCATTTATATTTCTTCTTCATATATGAAAGAGTGTATTTAAATTTTAAAAGATATATTAATTGTAAAATTTGGTACTTTTATCCATTGTATTCTATTGATTTGATATTTTCCTTTGTTATATAGTTTTTTCAACTTATCATAGGAATCTATATTTAAAATTTATATTAGACCAAAAAATCTAAAAATTATAATAATGTATTTTTTCAGAAATATCATCATGTATATTCATCTATATATCCCTCCTATGTGTTATTCAAATTCCTCAGAAACAGAGACTAATATGCCCTATGTGTAGAACATGTCAAATACATCAATGTTTAGTCTGTTAAAATTACATGTTCTAGATGGAGGGCATATGACTCTCTGATTATGATGAAATTCAAGTGGCATATTGGAGGGATATATAGATGAATATACATGATGATATTTTTCAAAAAAAATAAAATATGGAAAAATACGGGCAGAGGCAACCCTATTTTCCCACTCCTTATTGTCGTTCATCGCAATGCATGTTCAAAGAAATAGTTGACATGTGATTTTACCATTATCTTTTAAAACATGAAAGACAATTTTGTGGGAAAATATGCAATATTGACTTCTAGAAGAAGACAAGTATCCATATTTCTATTTTGTGGCGCAACTCATAATTGCTAATAATTATGAAGTTACAAATGAAATATGTGTTATAATATGAGTCAATACACAAAAAAAACGTTAAAAGTTAAAAAAACTAAGTTCCAATTTTCGTATTTCTTTACTTCTCAAGTTGAGGGCATTGAAGGAAAGAATATATCCATTATTGGAAATAATCACCTACAAAGATGAACATGCAAAATATCATGAAAGAGTAATATGTAATATCCAACTCAAGCAAGAGAAAAACACAAAATCACAAGAAAAATGAAAAATACTTTGAGGACATGTATCATCGTGCAAATACATAATACTAAATACAAAAGCAATTAATGGAAGAAACCAAAGCATTTTAAAAAATCTTAACAATAATTCTCTTTTGTTCAAATCCAAACAAATAGTTAGAATTTAATGTAAAAGGAAAGAATGCGCGTGTTAATACAACTCACAAAGAGAATGACCATGAAAAGCATCATCTATAAGTTTATCCGTTATAATCAACACAAACAAGAGTCAAAATGCAAAAACACACCAAATATGCAATCAAAACGGGCAAGAACAAAAATATGAAAAGAACAACAAAAATGGAATGATTATATAACAAGGATCCTCATACCAAAATCTACACCATAACATAGCAAGAAAATTAAGAGGGAAGACCATGTAAGAAAGGACCTATAGCTTTAACATAAGACTCTTCTAACCTGGTTGACACAAGTGTTGACATATTGTTATGCGTAAGAAGAAATAACGGTCATATATTAAATGCAATAGTAACCGTCTTCAAGGGGTATAAGATTCACGAGGATAGTCACTCAAAAAATTATGCAAAATCTTATTCGTAATTCTCAAATCATGAAAAAAACAAAACACACCAATCATTATACAAATATAAAAAATTTCTTGTATGACTTGCAAAAAATTCACAACATAATAAATAATAAAAGAAAAATTAGACATGTTAGTCCGTCCATGCAATCTTTGCACGATAGAAAATTTCTCTTCAAGTAAATTCACACAAGTAACACATGCTCATATGGCAATGTCATAAATAAACAAGCACTGACTCACTATATATCATCGAAGGAGGACAAACACAAAAATCGAAGAAAGGAGTTGTGAAAAACTCTACCCCTCCATGCTAGCAAAAGAACAAAAAAGAACTAAGATGAGTGCTCCAAATAATGCATCAATTGGTACACATAATACCAAGTCTAAGGACCATGGAAGGCCGTATCAATATCGATATCGTTTCGATATCGTATCGATACGATATTTTGACGATATATCGCCCATATCGACGAGCCTTTGTGAAGAAAATACCTGGAAATCGAGATATATCACTATATCGGTGCTCATATCGATCCCATGTCGATATCAATATATCGGCGATATATCGTTGATATATCGTTTCCTTCCATGCTAAGGACTCATTATAAGTCTAAGGACTCGTTTGAAGAAACTTAACCATTAGAAGGGCAAAAGTGCAAAAACCATAAAAAATATATTACAAATCAAGAGAGGTGGGCATGCAAATAAAGCACCAAACATCGAAAACCAACAAGAAAGAAGAATAAGAGGAAGGAGGGTGATGATATTCCCCACCATAATTACACTATTAGTAACAGCCACTCTCTCCCCCCTCTCCCTCTCTCTCTGCATTAACTCTCATCCTCCTCACTTCCTCTCTCCCTCCCTCGTTCTTTGCCAAATTCCAACCTCCCATACCCATGTTTCTCCTCCCACCTCAATCCTCTTCCCTCTGATCCCCATCTCCTCACACTGCTGGTGTCGGTGGTTCTCACTACATGCCCAGATCACCTCCTCGGTCCCCGTGCCCGAGGTTTCGAGCTGGGAGGTGTGGGGAGGAGTCCTCCGGTCGTTTCTGCCCCGAAAGGTGACTCCTTTGGGCTTCTTGCGGGCATTTGAGGGGAACCCATTTAGGGTTCTTGGGAAAGATGTGATCTTTTTTTTGCTGCTGCTGAGGGTTCCTGCGAGATTTGTGATTTGTGGGATTTGTGTTTTCAGTGTTTATTTTTGGGAATCTGTGGGCTTTGTTGCTTGCAGGTCAGTGGTTGGCTGGATAGGGGAGCTGTTCATTTGTTTCCTGGGTGGCACATTCAGGTAGGAAAGCTCGCCCCTTTAATTACGGATTTGAAATTTCAATCTAAGTTTTAGTTTCGATTGTTAAGGTGGAATCTTGCGACATTTCTGCAAAATGGGTAACTAAATTGATAGGTGATTGAGGGTGAGGATTTGCAGGTGGTGCTGTTGAGATGGATGCGTGGCGAGGGAGCACGCCCAATGACGAGAAGAAGAAGACCGCGAATGCTTCTGGTAAAACTGGATGTGGGTTTATGTCCTGTTTCATCGGGAATTGCCGTTCTCCTGGGTCTAAAGTGGACACTACCTTAAGTAGCATCAGCACTCCTTACGGTAATATGCTTGTTTTGCAGCTCACTCTGGAGTTGGATAAGGCGCCCTCTGTATTTTAATCCAGTTTCTATGAGCTAAAATCCTCTTTTTCTATTTGCTCTCCTTCTGCTTGTCATGTTTTTCTTATCAGTGGACATGGACATCTTTATGACATGTTTAGATGATTGCTTCTTCTAGAACCATAACCTACATGCTACAGAATCACAGCTTTCCATTATTGGCATCGATTTGTCTTCCACTATGTTGCTTCATATACGATATATGATTCATGAGGTGGCTTCATCATGGCGTACTCTGGGCCTTTTGACTATGCTATAGTTTTAGATTATTTTTTTGTGTTATCCTGTATGTGCATTGCACTAGCTGTTGACAGCTTGATTGTTTAATTCCCATTTTGTTTAATTCCCATTAATGCATCTAATTTTGGAAGGAATGTGCAACAGTTACATGGTGTGGTTAGATGCAACAGATCTATTGCTTTATAGATTAGACCTTTCTGTTTTCCACTTACTAGTTTGATGCTGTTGTGATGTTCTAATTTTTGCTCATGTTGCTGTCCGGGTACCCTGGAAAGAGTTCTACAGAAAGTTTAACAATGACTCAAGATACAGTGCTAGCTATATGGTAAACTGACAATAATGATGCATCAGCAGTAGAACATTACACTCTCTAAATGGCTGCACAGAATTGCAGATTGTTCATGTCATCCATGATCATATGTCAAGGATGAATTAGGGAATGCAACGTTTCAATGGAAGTGCTGATGATTGTCATGGAGGCGATCTTTGTCAAAACTCTTTGAGTTAAATTTATAAACAAGTTCTATCTTTTTGTGGGAGTTAATATTTCTCAGGTTCTTAAGAATTGGATGAACTTATGAAAGCTTTACCTTGAGGACAAGTTAATAGGGTCAGTGAGAGTGGAAGGGCAAGGCTTGTTCTAAATGTGGGATAGTTACCTTGGAAGAGATTATTCCACTTGAATTGTGGATTAGGATCTATGTGGAGAACATATGAATGTAGAAGAGTGAGAGACTCCATGTTGAATTCTTACAACAACTCTCATATCATATTACATATGAAATTGGAGATCTCTGAAGAAGAGATGACACTCATGGACTCGACTTAATTTCTTGTAAAGTCATTACTATGCTGACTTTCCAGCTATTGGGGCTAAAAAGTATGCTACACTATGACGGGAGCAAGATTTTTGGTAATTTATCGTGCTTGAGAATTATTGAAACCTTCAAATGACTGGACATGCATAAACTAGGTTAATTTAGAAATTGGTGGCTTTTAAATATTTTTGGTGACAAAATTCTTATTTAATATTGTTTTCTCACCTATGTCTGGTGAAACTTTGGAATTACATGATTAGTATCATCAACAAAATTCAAGTTTCCCCTGACCTCTTATGAAGCTGTTTTATTTTGCTATCTTTCTTTCTCATCGAGCAAGAGCTCACTACTTAACAAAACATGGTTACCCTTAATTAATATTGGACTCGTTTACATCTTAAAGCCATCCAAAGATGATGCATAAGTTGGCATGTACCAGTATCAAAATTACCTCCTCTCTCTCTTTAGAAGTCTCTTCTCTATGCTCTCTCATGTCCTCTGCCGCTCTCCTTGCATATGCTTCCTCCAGTCACTGCTGCTCTGACTCCGATCCACATAGAGTAAATATAATCTTTTGCTGCCATTACAACTGTCAATTATATAACTATAGACATCATGTTGTTGGGATAGGTCATGCATTGCTGAAAGAAGTTACTTTAGGCATCCTTCACAATCAGATCCACGAACATTTGAAGTGTAGATGCTGCTAGGATCCTAAAATTGGAATTTTTAGTGGCCAGAGCCTTTATATCTGGATGTTAGCATATGGGGTATGTTATGTGGTTACATATCCAGATGCTGATTTATAGAATTCATACTAAAAATGCAAGCCTAAGGTTTGATGATCATATAGTATGTTGTGTTGGAATTTTTTTTAGGCATAAAAAGGAGGAAACGCGCAGGTGCCCGCTCCAAATGGTAACAAGAGCTGCAAGTTTTATGATCATATAGTATGTTGTGTTGGAATACTTGAAAATTGGTTATGGTGGGATTCCAAATTGCAACAAAAGCTGTAGGGGAGGATATCTTTAAATAAATTTTGGAGGAAGTAATGCCAATTTCCACATAGTTCAGGTGATTAAAATGGGTGGAGTATAGATTGTGAGACAAAATTGCCCGTTCTCTATATTGGATAGAAATTAGGAGCATAACCGTATTTTGGTAGATTTCCCAAATTGGCTGATTTGCAAGGGTATAATAATGGTTATAATTTTGATAGTTTTTTTACAATTCCAAAAAATTTAAGGTTACGTTGCGCAGTATCTTATAAGACATTTCCTTCAGCATTTTTCTTTTGCTTTTCTTTCTTCCCTACCATGCAGAGATGGTGTGATGGTGATCAAAACACCTAGGGTGCTAGATGGAAGACAAAGTTGTGTCTCGACGAGGTCGATTGACTCGAAGAAGAGGAGAAACTTGAAGGCTGATCCCCCATAGATCAGCATTAGCCGTATAATACGATGATATTAAGCATATCACACAAAGGTGTGGACAATGGCACTTATGTTTAGAACATCATCAAAACAAGAGGTATGGATTGTGACAATGCACATAGGTGGTGCATAAAAGGTGAACGAGGGGGAACTAATGCTAATGCATCACTAATGCTTTTCGTCATAGGCAAGTGATGGTGACCAAGGGCATTGTGTGACTACATGATTTTCATACGATGTTTTCTCATAACAATGTTGTCAACAACTCTCATTGATGACTCGGGTTCACATGAGGAAACCCTCATTAATATGATGATATCTCGAGCACCAACAAGTATGCAATTATATTGGTTCAAGATAGTTCGATCGTTAAATATGTTTGACTTGTTTTTTTGTTTGTTCGCGTTGAGTGTTGTGTGCTCCAAATTTAGGAATTGTGAGAATATTGAAGGTTGAGTCAATTGAATAGTTGGATGTCTCCAAGATATAATTATGCTACTCTTGTGTTTTGGGCCCACATTTTCTATTGGTGAGACTTGGTTGTTTAGTTGGGCTAAATATAAAGTCTCCCACCTATTGTAATACTTGAGTAGTTTATGAGGATCTAACTCCATTAGATCCGTTCTCCCCTAGAGTAGGATGATCATTCCTGATTTGAACCGCTTAAACAAATATTTTGATGTTTGTGTTGTTGCATTTCAACTTCAATGGTCCGTTGGTAGAGCAGTGTACTTACCACCTAAAAGATCAGGGTTCAAATCTCCCATGAGGAGGGTTGTGTTAGGTAGTCGACAACTAGCATAAAAATAGTCGGATCTTTTAACATGGATTTGATAAGAATCCATATAGCATACACTTCTTAAATTGGGAGAAGGCTTTACCATATATATTGTATTGCTGCATTTGTTATCTTTTTTCTATTTTCAATAATAATTCTATTCGGTCACTTACTAGCTCGAAGGAATAGTTAGTCTGATTAATACGTGATTTCTAATAACAATGTTTTAATGAAAATTTCTTTTAAAAAATCTTTAATGAAAATTCATTATAGTTAAATCTTGTCAAGTAATTTTGAAATTGACATAAAAATATTTATTAAAAAGATTTTATGTTTGAAATAGTAAATTCCTCGAAATAATATTTGAAATAATAACAAATAAACAACACGTATATACCTTTATTTAGCGATTCTTTCGACTGAATACCAAATACCAGCCTTTTGCCAGCTTGACGATCTCGATGCTCCTTATTTTGCATTGCATCCGTAAAATATGTTTTGTTGTTGTGATGCATTGGACACTTTCAATTATGAGTGGCTGGTGAAGTGACTCATCTTGTGCTTTGCAACCGTGAATCTCTAGACTTCTTATGAAGTCAGCTTCATCGATCATTCTTGAGCATCCGCTACCGTGTTTGCACGATCATTTTCGATCACGGACTTTGGATGTGTAACATGCCTCCCCCACTCGAAGAATCGATTGTCCTCAACCGAGCATTCCTTCCTCAGTTGGCGTCCCGTCACGATCCTCCATCCGCTACACACCTCCTGATGCTGCTCAGTTGGAAGGGTAGTGCAAAATTGCACCGCCTCTTTTCCTACACTTGTTCCTCTCACAAATAAATGCGTCCCTCCACGACTTGGCATTCGTCGTGAGAAATGGAGCTTCCTCGTCAGCTCTTGTTCTTGATGTATCCCTCTTGGATACAGCATCTCCATCGCATGTGTATGGCAGCTCCAGCTCTATATGTGGAGTTCTCACCTTCATGTTTGCTCGTTGTCGATTTCGATCGTTCCCTGGGGACGTACCTATATCACGGGAAATGAGCACCTCATGTGCTCCGAGCATCTTCGGTATTTTACTTCCTGCAAGATCATTGGTGATGTTGTTCATCACCACTCCACCTCCATGGACATGTTTGCGTCGCCCTTCGTAGCTTTGCATCGGCTTCTCATGCACGGATGTTCTCATATATGCGGCTTTGTTTGTGTGTCTCCAGCACACATGTTGGTGCTCAGCATGCACCTTTACATTCTTGTGCATCCTCGATCGAGCCTTGGTGCCTCCAAAGCTTTTTGTGGTAGAGTTCCCTTTCTCCACCAAATTCGAAGCTCTGACTCGAAGTGATGTGAGGCATACCTTGTGTATAGCACCGATTGCTCCCAAGCGTACCTTACCTTCTTCTTCCTCCTCATCCGTATGAAGAGCTTTAAGCTTCTCTCTTTTTTAGCACTCACGCGCCCGATGCGGTCTGTCGCATATGAAGCACTCCTTGTTCTTAGGTTGCTCCTTCTTGGAGTACTCCCGTTCCTCCGTTGGTGGCTCATGAGCAACGCCTTTGCCCATCTCCTTCGACCGCCCTTCATCTTGCTGGTGAACTCATTCTCTTCAGCATTGTGGCGTGGTTGGGCACCGTAGTCGACCAACGCATCCGACACCATGATCGTTGAATTTAGATCCTTCACGTCCTGCCTCTGCAGTTCAGCTTGCACCCAGCTTTGCAACCCAATCGTGAAATTAAACATCTTTTCCTCCTCTGACATCGTCTTGATGTCCAGCAGTAAAGACGTAAACTGCTTCACATATTCACAAACAGTGCATGTCTGCTTTAGGCATCAAAGGGCTTCTCGTGCAACCCTTGCAGTAATTTTCGGCAGAAACTGCTCCTTCAGTTACATGACTAGATCATCCCATCTGGATATCCTCGGTCTCGCCTCGTTTGCTGCATTGCTCCTCCACCATAACTTAGCATCGCCCGACATGTACATCTATGCCAAGCCGACCTTTTCGGCTTCTCTCGTCTTGGTCGCTTCGAAGTAAACTTCCATATCTCATAGGAAGTTCTTCAAATCCTTCGTACTCAGCGTACCTGTGAAGGGTTTGAGTTCAGGTACCTTGCGTTGCTGCACCTCTGTGGAACACCCGCTAATCGCCATCGTCTTCTTGATGAGGGAGATTTCACTGCGTAGATCCTCCATCATCGGGTTGAATGCCTCCAGCTTATCCTCCAAGAACTTGTTCTGCTCAGTTGAACGTTGGGTCTCGTCCCCAACATTTGATCCTTCTAAAGAACGATCCTGCAGGCTTGCAATGCGATGAGCATGAGTCTCAATGGTAGATTCCACTTCTGTCATCGCTTGCTCCAGTGCTGTCACATGCTCAGTAACACCCACCATCTTTGCTCTGTTGATGAAAGATATACTTGCACCGATAAGTATTCTTTGCTCCACGATCGACTGCACTAACAATCGTTCCTAGTTTTGCTCGTTTTCTTGCCCGCTTTCTTGGTACCGACCAAGCTCTGATACCATTGTCGAAGGGTCAAATTCCAGCAATCAATTTTAACCTGTGCGACGTTAGCTAACCTATATCTAACCAACTTTTTCAAGTAGAACGGTCACAGATACACTCCAACTCTTCTCGTACTTCTGCTTCACGTATCGACGCTCCAACACAATCACAAGCATGAACTCTCGGATCGCTCAAGAACACTATCAAGAACACGCTCAAGAACGCTCAAGAGCACAATCATACGATCACACAAAGCACGGGCCTAAAGTTCTTCTCCTATTAGAAGGAGAGACTCGCTTTGGAGTGGGGTATGTACAAATGAGTCACCACCCATCCTTATATACAAGACTCATGGCAACCCAAGGGACATTCATTATTACATTACAATAATAACAATAAAAATACAAGAGACCCTTTGAGTTCTTCGGCAACCCTTCGCTTTCCGCAGCAACTCTTCGTCTTCTTGCCTCTTTAACTCCCTCGTTGTCCTTTAATATTCCCGCACGGTTGACGCCACATCAACCGTCAATCATCAACACACTTGCACTCCAATGCCTTGCTGATGCAGCTTTGTCATATTTCATCGAGTGCCACCGAATATGGAAGGCCGTATCCCGATATATCGTCGATATATCGGTATCGACAGGTCACCGCTATATCGCCGATATGTCCGATATCGGGTATCGACATGCAAAAAAGCCTAGCCAAATCCCGATGTCGACGATATGGCGTCGATATATCGCCGATATATCGGCGATATATCGGTATCGACATGGTACCAATATCGATACTGATATAGATATGTCCTTCCATGCCACCGAACACTCGGTCTTGTTTCAAAGGGAACCCACAGCATCCATACCCTCATGCAGTAAACCCTTCCTTAGCATTCTGCATGCTAAGGGAAGTCCTCTAGAACTCCGCTATTGTGATCTCCAGACCACTCTCCTACGTGTAATACCGAGCATGCTCGACAATGCTTGTACTCAACACCTATAACGCTCTATGCCTTCTTGGATTGTCACACATCACTATCGATACCGCGCGCCTTTGTGCGCACGCTTATGTGATCGTATTGCATTACTCTTCAATGCATACCGTCCTTTTGCGTTCTCGTACGTATCCGCTGCGTGCATCCACCGCCATATCTTGCACTGTTGTCTGTAGTCTCTGCTCGCACTGTTACAAGCTCCATGACACTCTGCTATCGAGCCAGTGTCCTGGACGCTTCTTCATTGTCACGTACGGTTGAGCCTCCAGACTCTCGTGGATAACCTCCGTAATACCCACAAATCTCTAGACTTCTCTTGAAGTCAGCTTCATTGTTCATTCTCGAGCATCCGCTACCGTGTCTGCACGATCATTCTCGATCACGGATTTTAGGGGTGTGATAGTAGACTCTTTTGTATGCTTACAACTCATATAACATTATATTCGGAGCCTCTCACGAATATAGGGGGCTGCGAATAGATGGACTAGAATGTATTTTGTTTATTCTCCGTCTCCGTAGGAGTGCTTTTTAGAGGTGTAAGTAATGTGATGCCTTTTAATACACCAAGATCAAGAATGAAGGTGATGTGTCACCAGAAGTATTTTCCTTGAAGGATATCTGGACACATCTTTTGCATGTACGGTAAATCAACCACCTATTTCCTATACTCCATGTATGCCAATTGTGGTGAGCTCCGCAGACACCCAAAATCTTCATGTTGAAATAGGACATGTGCCCTCTTGGGGTTCCATGCATGGGGATGCAAAGATGTCATAAAAATGGCGAAGCCTTATCCCACTTTAAGTAGGGTCGGCTACATGGATTCTTGCTCAAATCCATCCATGTTGAAATATTCGACTATATTTTACGTTGGCTGTCAAAATGCAGCGATGTCATACTTCTTTAAAATTGGAAAGGACCCAACAGTCTTGCCACAAGTTACGATGCCAAACTTCTTTAAAATTAGAAAGGACCCAACAGTCCTGCCACAAGTTATGTGGTGGGAGAGGAATGATAGAATCTTCTTAACAGGAGATACTATTTTTGGAAGCTGAATGCTAAAATGCAAGTAAAAGCTTATTGGCCTCTCTTTATTACAGGCCATAAGATGAGATTGCTGTGTGGCAACAGTCAAGAAGGCTGCTGTCAACACTTGTTAAAGTGCCAATCTTCTTCATTTTGGTGCAAGTTTCGGGAGAATAGAATCATGATGCAGGGATAATGACCAATCAAGTTTCATTCCAGTTGGACATTCCCAATGCCTTCATTAAAATGGCCGATATTTAGCATTTCTGGATCAGTTAGATAGGGCCTCAAAGCAACTTTTTTGGCTGCTGCCACATCTGTCTCTTTTTTGAAAATTGCCTTATTTATTTAATAAAAAAATCATGCCATCACTTTCCTGATCCGTACATTTTTGCCACCTCTAAGAAGGCTGTTAGTATCCTCAGTTTTCTAGCACAAGTAAATAAGATCATTAAATTGCAGTCAGTCTATAACAAGATTAAAGAATAGGTTGGTAATCTATTCCTTATGGCAACCAAGAGGGCATTTCTAAGGAGCACCAAAATGCCTTCAAGTCATGCATTTTGTTGATTATGCCTTGCACCCGCTCCGACTAGAGAAAAAATAATCAGATCCTGTGATTGGATCTGGTTACCTATTTATCTGTCAAGCGAAGCTGGAAACTTGTTATTTGACATACATGGCGATTAACTTGTGTGTAATTGACAGGAATTACATCCCCCTAGGTTCGGTGGGTTTTGATTGATGTTTCCATTATGATTTTGGATAAAGTGTCTTCTTCATGGTGATATACTCCATGCTAACCTTAATACGATACTTTCTTTCAAGAAATACAGCATTCCCCTCTCTCAGCTTGTATTTTCTCCTTTTATATGGGAAGGGTTGTCACAAAATCTGTCTCGTGATGTTTGCTTCTTTGGTTTGTCATCTCTGCGGGTAGCTACACTCACTAAAGTTTGAAACTAAAAATTAGCCATTGCCAAGTCTAGCACCTTTAGCTTTCAATTGGGAATGTCATTATCCTGAAGTAAAGATCATACTTATCATTCGGAAATCTTGTTATCCTAAAGTAAAGATCATGCCTAACTCTTGGAATCCACGCTTTTACGTGCTCTTTCGTCTTTCATGACTGGCATTGATTAGTCACAACATGGTTTAGCTTCTGAGTATGGAGAGTGTGGGACATGATCAATCCAAGGGCCTATCTAAAGCCAAAAATAGCATCTCACACCGTGGTAGTTTAATAGTTGCCTTCTCCTAGCGAGCACACATCACTCTTTCATGAATTTAAAATGGAAGGGCCATACAACAACTCTTAAACTTTCGAAGTTGTTATAGTAAGTTTTATGAAGACTCCACGCATGCATGCTTACGTGAAATTACTAATGGGTGGTGTCTTGGTATGTAAGAAAAACATGATGACAAACACTATTCATGGCATCATTGTGGTTATCACAAATTCAGTTAATCCGATTGAATGGTCAGTGATTATATTTTCTCATTGTTTTTTGTTTTTGTTATCAGTGGATTTCAATAGTTTGCCATTTATGTTAAAGAAAGTTTATCATCTAAGCATATATTTATGACTTAATCTCAAGTCACGGTTACATTATTGTTTAGTTCAGTAGTACATGCTTATGAAAATGTTAGTCCTTACTTATGTTGCTATAATCTGCATTAATACTCCCGATAAAAACTCCCTAAAAGACCCCAACGGAGAAAAGAATTTTAATATTCATAACAAATGCATGTTTCTTCTTTTAAGACATGCCGACTTTGTTCACCTTGTAATGAAGTTATGCAACAACTTCTGATGTAGTGAGACCTTAAATGGATTTCTTAGCTTGACTTACGGACGCGAGAGTTGAATCATTGATCCCTATAGTCCAATGGTGAAGGTGAAATTTTGAATATTGGCAATGTATCTTTCTTGAGACCAGGTATTTCTTTACTTGCTTGGCTCTACTTCATGCAATGTGAGCCACCTAACAAAGGGGGAGAGAAAGAAAAGAGAGAATAGTTGTAAGTAGCGATAGAAATGTGATCCTTTAGTTGCCAATGGAAAGAGTAGTCATGAATTACTATGGGTTTTCCGACTTCTCTTCCGATTTCTACTACCCTTACTTTTCTCTACATGTTGCATGCGTGTTTTTATTATATACAATTTGTGGTACCTGACTTAAAAATCTATTCAACTATAATATCACACGTCTTTAGGAAGTCATCAAAGTTAATCACCAAAGTTGTCCTCCCTTTCTCTTGCCGACTCAACTCCACTTCTTTTAAAAAGGCTGGAATTTTGTGATTAGAGGCAAAGTGTGTGAACCTCACCATATTAGGTTCTCTACTACAAGAAAAGAAGAATTAATGAAGCGAGATACGAATTCTAAAGAGGAATCTGCTGACGAGTACAAGCTTGATATGAGGGTTTTTTCCCTATCATTGCACCTTCAAAAGATGGGATTAGATATTTCTCTTATATGCCAATATAAGGAAGGGATATTTACATCCATAACTTTGAGTAATTTCATAATAACAATCATAACCCTGCATAATTGTGAATTACACGAGAAACCTCAGATAGTCACTCCGTCTTACATCCATAACCTTCCGTTAATTTTCCTGTTAACTCAACCATATCATTGGGTTAATCTCACCCATTGTCTATCAAACATCTATTAAAAAATTCAAAATAAAAAATAGAAAACCACTGACACCTCCACTTCCTTCCCTAACGGTAGATGCCCGCCTCCCTCCCACCCCTTCGCCTCCGCCCGCCCTCCTCTCCATGCTGCCACCCCCTCCCCTTCTTCCTCCTCTAGCTCGCTCCCTCCCCTTCTTCTTTCTCCGGCTCGCCCCCTCCCCCACGAGCAGAAGCACGACGTAGTGAAGGGCGGTTGCGGAGTCAGACCCATAAGGGCGGTTGACGTCGAGGGTGGAGTCGGAGTTGGATCCTCTTCCGTCGTCGTCGATCTTGAGGTTCCCCCGGTGCCCGCCATTGTTTCTCTGCTGCTTCTCTGCAGCGGAGGATGTTGTGGCGCATCCCGTGCTCCCGCGTGCCGGGTTTGGTTTCCCGTTCGCGAGACAGGCAGCGTGTCCCAACGGATCCAGGGAGAACTATTGGAATAAGGAGCTCCTAAATCGGCGGAGGTGGGGGGCGATACTGGAGGAGTTAACCGGAATAAGGTTGTTGCAAATGGGGGATATGACGTGGATTAGGAGGGTGATGTGGCATTGCAGGAAGGGGCAAAAGGTTGCTCTTGAGCTTTGGGGATCTTAGGGCTTTTTTGGAGGATGATGACGAGGAGGAAAAGGAGAAGGGAAGTGTGGTGTGTGAGATGACGAGGATGTTTAGGGAGAGCAGTAGTGGTTGATGGGTTGTTCTGCTATCTATGAGACATACATAAAGTTCCTATAAAAATACCCGTCGGTGGACAAAGATTGGGATCTCCAGCTTCTTCCAATCACCTCTGTTATAGCTGGATCGGCGTGCTCCACATCCAAAACCAGCAGGTTTCGATACGGCTTGGTATCGTGCTATGATGATTGGATGACCTGGCGAGGGAGGAGGAGGAAGGAGACGAGGAGGTGGTCGGGAAGAGAGGAGGAAGTGGTCAGCCCGAGGGAGAAGAGGAGATGGATGTTGGAGGAGGAGGTGGTTCGGGGGAGGAAGGAGGAAGAGATAGTGGTTATTTGTAAATAATAGGAACATAAAGGGTGAAAATGTAAAATATTTGACGGATACCGTCATAGTTAACAGGAAATTGGATGGAAGTTAACACAAGGTTATAGGTGTAAGAGTTAAGCACTACTAAAGGTTCTGGATGTAATTCACGATTATGTGGGGTTATGATTGTAATTACGAAATTACTCAGGGTTATGGGTGTAAAAATCCCTATAAGGAAATTCATAGCGATATTTTGTGTTGGTGGTTGCGGATCTGGCCTAGTTATAATTTGCATTTTGTTCTTCCCTACTTCGCTTTACATGCACACTTGTTTACCAACTTTCCTAAGGGAACAACTAACCCTTCCAAAATCTAAAGTTCATCTCTATATGGAAAACCCTTCTTATATATATTTAATGTGTGTATGAAGCGACCTGTATTTGAACCCACAAAATTTGAATCCATGGAGACAAGGTTGAGGTCAAGCTTGGGCTTGAATATTCACATAGATATAAGAAACTTTGTCTCAAAAGCTAGTTGATATCAAGCCTTGTAAACATCGAATCGGGTAATTATGTTGCAATATGGTTCATGTACAATAGGGAGCATAGAATGCCAATGTATGGAAAGGTTTCCAATTGAGCTTTTGTTGGATTTGGATATAACATGGTTTCTAAAATGATCAATGGATTTGTCATAAATATAGACATAATATTTCTATATTTTGCATTCTTTTCTTCTTTAACGAGACACCAAAATTACCAACTTGAGAAATAAGAAAAGAGTTAAACACTTGGCAACGTAGATGATGGTGCAACAACAAGAAAGCCCTCTCCCACATTAAGTAGGGCTGGCTACATGGATTCTTTGCCTCCATTCAGATCTATCTGGAGTCATTCTTTAGCTTAGATTCAAATAACTAAAATCCTATCATATAGTCTCATTTCAACACTTCTTGGGATAGTCTCATTTCAACACTTCTTGGGCTTCCTAGCCCTAGCCGTCTCAACATCCCAAATCTCGCATCTTCTAATTGGTGCATCAACCGACCTCCTTTGCTAATGACCAAACCATCTTACACGGTTTTCTCTCGTCTTATCCACTATCAGAGCTACATTCTGAATTTGATCTTTTCATGTATGACCACACATCTACTTAGCATTTTCATGTTTACTATTGCCATTCTCTGCACATGTTTATGGTTCACCAGCCAACGTTCAAATCCATAGAGCATAACATGTCTCATGTCTTCTTTGTAATATATATTTTTTGATTTTCAAAGAATTTTTTTATTACATAAAACAATATGACTCCTCTCCACTTTAACGAACTTGCATTTATTCTATGAGGAACATCTTCATTGATTCCCCCACCATGTTGCAAAATATATCCTAAGTATCTAAAACAATCTTTCTTCTAAATATTATCGTCTCCAATCTTCATCTCGACCTTCACCACTGCTCCCATCAAATATGCACTCCATATATTCAGTCCTAGCCCTACTTACACAAAATCTTTTAGTCCCTAAGGCATGTCTCCAAACCTCAAGCTTCTTATTTACTCCATCTCTAGTCTCATCAATCAACACAATATCATCGACGAACAACTTGAGCCAATGTATCTCATCCTGAATGTGACTAGTCAACTCGTCCATAATCAAAGTAAAAAGGAGTGAATTCAAAGCTGAACTTTGATGCAGATCGATGCTAATATCAAAATAGTTGGTCTTCCCAAATTGGATCCTTACAGAACATGAAGCCCCATCTACATATCCTTTATAAGGTTAATGTATATGATATTAATGAAGGGACTATCCATTTAAATTGGTCAGCTACTTATGAAGCTGCTTTAGAAGAGAGAGTTTCGTCTTTCTATAATTTGTTTGGAGTTGCATGCACTTAATCAGGTTGTCTATGTTATAGTCATTCAAGTTCTCATGCACCTTAAGAAGGTGAAATCTTGGTTATTATTTAAAACACATAAATGTGGGCAATGAGGTCTCTCTTGATCCACCCCTACCCTACCAACCCATGGATTTAGATGCCACATCATGTCCTTAGCATGTGCCATCTCCCAGCATTTCTCGTATTGAGGTGGCTGGAGTGCCCCAATTCCCAGATGCATGTGACATTTCTATGGACATGCTAGTAAATTTGCTAAAAGGGGGAAAACTAGGAGGTTTCTGCATGGATAGTTTGAAATATGCAATACAGGCTTCGGGGAAAGCAGAGACTGCCGCTACTGTTGGTAGGTTTGACTTAAAAACTTCCAGAGATATTGCAACATTGCAAGGGTGATTTTTTCCCCACTGTCTCGTTTCTTCCTTACTTCTTTTTACCTTGTCAATACTCTAATGCTCCTCTCTTGTTTGCCATTTGTTTTTTTTCTCACTATTTTCACCTTTTCTGACTTGAGGCTTGATTTGGTTATGATTCTGATTTCATATTTAACTACTTTTAGGTTTTCTTGTTAATCTTTTGTGTTATACAAGTTTTTATCAATTTATGTTTTTTCACATAAACAATATTGTACAAAATGTGTCAATATACGGACTTCCAATATAGTAAATGCACACAGTTTTACCTATCTATTTCCCTTTAACCCCAAATGTAAGCTCCTATTAAAATTACATATTCATACATTGAAGAACTAGTAGAAAATTTATACTTTAAAAGTAAATTGATTTCACTTAGTTTTGATGCTACTCATGGATTTTGTTGGCATGCCCTCGACATATCTTTTTTCGACCTTTGTGAAACAATGTCATTGACACTAAAAATCTTGCATCCACCCACACAGTCACGCCACACAACCTTAATGGCACCAAGACCTAAAGCATCTTAAAACAACCCAAAAAAGGGCTTGGCTAAAACACAGAAATCACTGGTTTATGGTATCAAATATAGATATCAATGTTTTATGATGTCAGACACTGGTGGCAATGTTGAAGTGGCTCCTAAACATCATTTGAATTACGTTGATGAAGAATCAAACAATCTTCACTCCATTTGCACCATTGATGTCATAAACATGGCACAAAAACTGATGCGACCGGGTTGAGCAAATAGAGGTTTATGCTGAAACATATTTCATCAAAATGTAGATGTGAATGATACTGGAATATACCCACTTAGGGCAATTGCCAGATAAAGAAAATGCATTCAATTTTTTAATACTTGTCATGCATATTCTGTTTTTTCTCTTTTGTTGATTGCGATTACTGGTTATTTAGTTTTCATTAGATTTTAGAAGTTGAATTTCTTTCCTGTTTCATGGTACATGATTCTGGGGATGAATGCATTTTTGAATTCTAATTGTAGTCTGACCATGCTTTCTATCTATATGCTATCAGCGGAAAGTAAGTCTACAAATAATGGTAGCAGCCAGGCGGTTGTCCCAATTGTGTCTGGATCAGCGACTAGCTATGCCACAAGTAGTTCTCCAACCTCCAAAATAAGTGAGGAGTTAAGAATATCTTCTCAGCTACGACGGTTTGCTTTCAATGAACTCAAATGTGCCACTAGAAATTTCAAACCTGAGAGCCTTCTTGGGGAGGGAGGCTTTGGTTGCGTATTCAAGGGTTGGGTTGAGGAGAACGGAACTGCGCCGGTGAAGCCTGGCACGGGGCTCACAGTTGCCGTCAAGACACTTAACCATGATGGACTGCAAGGACACAAAGAGTGGCTGGTATTGTAAATTTTCCATTCCCTATTTCTCGTGATTATAATTCCTTGGAAACCACCTTTATTCCGCATTGGATGTTAAAGATCCATGTCAATGCAGGCAGAAGTAAATTTTTTGGGAGAACTTCTTCATCCAAACTTGGTCAAACTGGTTGGGTATTGCATCGAAGATGACCAGAGACTGTTGGTATATGAATTCATGCCCCGAGGAAGCTTGGAAAACCATCTCTTCAGGAGTATGTATTACTCGTTTAATAATTCCATATCTAATTTCTCAGGGCATCAACGTTTTCTGCTTGTTATTGTACCGTTTACTATATGGCGCATGGTTGGGGTCTATATTGTAACATGATTAATATGTTCCCTATCAATTTAGTTCTTTCCTTTGCATAGATGGAAGGATATGTTTTTCTTATCTGGCTTGCAATAAAAATATTCTTTCATTATTCGGTATCCTTCATTTAGGAACGAGATGGAATAAATGCCATTGATTTCATGCTGCTGGCGGAAAAATGGTAATATCAGATATTATTTATTGCTGGAGAACTTTGCATATTCTTGATGCATATGTTGTGCATAATGCATGAAATTTAGAACTCATTCCCATTCTGTAGAAATGGGAATCCTGGAGTTTTGTAGCTCTAAATAACTCTTCCAAAAGAGATCTGGCTCCAACATCTTCGCAGCAAACTCGCTATGGCGAGCCGTTCATCGTCAATATTTCCTCTATAATTTATGGAGTTATCTGGTTTTCACATTTATCTTCCTACAGCGAGCTGTTCATCGTTAAAGTTTATTTCTGGACAGGATCTCTGCCTCTGTCATGGTCTTTGCGAATGAAAATTGCACTTGGTGCAGCGAAGGGCCTTGCCTTTCTACACGAGGAAGCCGAAAGGCCTGTCATTTATCGTGATTTTAAAACATCTAACATCCTATTAGATGCGGTAACTATTAATGGCATGCCTTGCCCAAATTTGATCTTTGCTTTGTGTTTCCTGAATGATTTCTTTAATCCAGGAATATAATGCTAAACTTTCTGATTTTGGGCTCGCAAAAGATGGACCTGAGGGCGATAAGACGCACGTTTCCACTAGGGTCATGGGGACATATGGTTATGCAGCTCCTGAATATGTCATGACAGGTCAGCTATTGCTTTCCCTTGTCGGTATATATTGACGTGTTTGTGAACATAATCAAATACACTGTACTTCAAATTCCAATGATTTGAGGTACTTGATGTGTGCAAAACTTGAAACATTCACCATTAGGTTTTTTGCTGTGAAGTCTAATATATATATATATATATATATATAGAGAGAGAGAGAGAGAGAGAGGAGTGATCCTATGAGAGCAAAAAAAATACGAGAGTATGAGAGCATGCATTCTGGACCACATGATCCTGTTTTCTCTCTCCTGATCTTCTCTCTCCTGGTTGAATCATGTGGTACAGAATGCATGCTCTCATGCTCTCGCAGGTTTTGGCTCTCATAGGATCACTCCTCTCTCTCTCTCTCTCTATATATATATATATGACCTAGTGGAATCTTTTAATGTACCAGATGGAAATTGGTAAATTCACATAACCCTCTCTTTAACCTTAACCCTAGCATTGCAGTATAGAACTTGGGGATGGCTGTTCATTGTACTTCAAGAACAATCTCATGAAAGAGAGAAGAGAGCATGGTGTGAGCAGTGGGCATAGGCACTTCGCCGACTGCATGTGTTTTGTTGTCTGATTTTTTTTCTTCTTGTGTTGTTGATCTTATCCTTTCACAACATCCCTTGGTATCTAAGCTCGACCTAGATTAGAGAGAGTTGTGCTTCTGGTTAATTTTTGTATTCGACGAACATAAATCTAACTAGTTCTTCAACTGCAAACGGTTTCATGGTTTCCTTTTTTCCAGGTCATTTGACATCAAGGAGCGACGTCTATAGTTTTGGTGTCGTTCTCCTTGAGTTGCTCACAGGGCGTAGGTCCATGGACAAAAACCGACCGAATGGGGAGCACAACTTGGTGGAATGGGCTCGACCTTACCTGGGAGAAAGGCGGAGGTTTTATCGGCTGATCGACCCCCGCCTTGAAGGGCAATTCTCCATCAGGGGTGCACAGAAGACAGTTCAGCTGGCACAACACTGTTTAACCCGTGATCCGAAGGCCAGGCCACTGATGAGCGAAGTGGTTGAAATCCTGAGACCGCTGGTAGGCCTCCGAGACATGGCCAGCTCTTCTTATCTCTACCAGACAATGCAGGCGGAACACGCCGCAGCTCGGTCCAACAGTCTAAACTCCCGGAGGGCACATGCATCGATCTCAAGAAATGCTCAGCCCCCGGTGCGAAGTCTCTCTACCGGTGCGTCGCATGCCTCTCCATACCGTCAATCTCCTAGGTCCAACATGAAACATCCAGTGTGAGATCGGCTTAGTTGTTTCCTGTCTTGCTCTAATGTCTCGAGAACGGCTGTTTGGTGGACGAGAGGATGTCGGTTCTCGGTGGTAAGTTGGTGGTTGCTGTGTTTATATGGTGGAAGGTAAAACGGATCGCTGCGGTTCTCATCGTCATTGAAATCATTGTTCTGTAGTGTCCTCAAAATGTGACTTTGCCTTTAATCCTTATTTCTTTCCATAATATACATATAGATAAATTATGGTACAGGAGATGGATTTGCACCTTTTTCTAGAGAAAACAAGTTGTTTACTTTCAAATATAGATAAATATATAGTTACATCTTAGGTGGTTAGTTTGATGATTGGCTTGCGTATATTGGCCAAGGCAGGCTGGAGCTGGATGATTGAGAAGGGTTGTCATGCCATTGCCATCGCTTTTCTCAAAAAAAAGGCATTCATGTTCTTCGTGTAATGGAAAATACTGCGGCGATGGCAACTGCAGGTCACGAGTTCGGGCTGCGGAAATCATCTCCTATGAATCATTGGGCCTGCAAGGGGTCCATCCCTCTGCTGTGATGCTCTTTCTTTTATCTCATGTGGTTTGAGTTGAAGCTCTTTCTTTCCTTTTGCATTGTGTAGACAGAAGAGGAAGTTGCTTATTGTTGGAATCCTTTAGTAGATTACGATTGCTTTTGGAAATTCAGATGTGAAAATTGCATATAATGCAGCTCTTTATGTTTTAGAAAAAGGAAACGGAATTCTTGCACTTTGCCCCTTGAGGAATGGGAAAACGAATTTCTTTAGTAGATCGTGGAGGATGACTTCTTGCTAAATTCTTCGACATTATAGTATCACAGTCTACCATCACTTGCCCCTTTTGAGAAAAGGTCAGTGATTGCTCTGTCTTCCCATACTCTACGAGTCGGTCGACAACTCCATGCTATCTAACTACTTTGTGCTCATCGACTACTCTTGAATTCCTATACTCTCTACTAATAGTTGGAGCCTGAGTTTGTAGAGACTTTCCTTGCACCCAGAACCTTCCTTCATCGGACACTCTGGCTATGCTTCACATTCCCTCAAGGCAGTTAGTTGATCGGGCTTTGGTCAATATATCCTCCGCTCTAGGCTTGGTGAGCGAATGTACCTAATATGCCTACCTTCTCACTCTCTTTCTCACGTAGGTCAACTCTAGTGAAGCCTCGTACGCTCGTGGGGACATGCTCTAGCCTTGAGTAGCTGGGAAGTTTGCTAATAGTTCTTGGACTAAGGAGTGTGGACTATGCAATATGGCTTGGCTGCTTGGGTGGGTCATCACGCGTGGCGGAATGCATGGACCCGAGGGCATGAACAGAAGGCATGAAAGGACGTGCATCGTCTAGCAGGCACCCTGCTGCAAGAGAGGAATCCCTTTCCTACTTTTACCGAATCATATCCTTCTTTACTAGACAATGAGACTTTGACAAGAAAAAAACCTCCAAGGTCTGAAGCCCGAACTCATGATTAGACACGCATGCTTTCTGGATCCACCAATCTTTCTTTCATGCATATTGGTCTCATGCCACAACTCCTAATTACTAGATCATGGGCGGAGAATAGGTCCTAATAAAAGAAGCAGTTAGAGCAGCTAAGCTAATGCCAAAGACATCTGCGAGAAAATTAGTGAGGCTTCATCACGATGGGTCCATACGTGAAATCGTCGTTTGAGGTCAAAAATTATTGGGAACAATCAAGTGCTAGACGTCGTCGTAATGGTAATGGACTAGTCATCGAAAAAACAAAACACGGAAACATGAGAATTTTCTGACAGCTCTACTCTTGACGGCTTGATCTATACTCAAACCAAACATTTGCACATGGAAGATTTTATTATACTACATGTTATACCTTTTTTCGACTTTGCATCCTTGTCCTTATTTTTTTCAATAACACATGATCCCTAACTTTTTTTACAATTACACGTATGTTCGACAAACATTACAGTAATAATCTTTCATTATTACACTTGTGCTCCTAATTATACTAGTGGAAGGACTAAACAATCAGTTCTGTAATAATTTAGGGCACAAGTGTTATAACGAAAGAGTACTGCTGAAAGTTTTTGTTGGATGTTAATAGATTTCATACTTCACAGTGTAAGCATAGAGGGATCATGGTGTAGATGTGAAAAAAATAGGGACAAAAGTAATTACAATATTTTAGTGAACAGGGTAAAAACGTTTTATTTTTTATGTGCTGTAAGTGGACGTCGTGTCCTTGATGATGTGATTAATGTCACCCACACTGTCTCATGTAAAATCAAAATCAAATATACGATTTTGATGGTGTTTTAAAACGGAACTCAACTTTTATTTTTTTTATTTGACTTTTTGTGTCATATAAAAAGAGCAAATTTTGAATCTTTATTGATTTTTTTTCTGGGCAGTCAGCAGCGTTGAGGAAATTGAATTTTTATTCGATTTTTAAACTTGAAAATCGCAAAAATGTTGCTTCGCGTGTAAGCCAGAACAGTAAACACTTGCTCGATTTTCGACCTGCAGTTTTTTTGCTTATTTACCTTTTTCCTGCTGCAAAATAGCAAGTAAATTGCAGCAGAAAAATGTAAGCCTGGTCTGAAGAAACTATCAGTTTTTTCTGTAACTGATGAAATTATATGCTCTCAAGATGTTTTATTTCCCACGTACCTTTTGAAATTGTGTTGATACCAACAGATGGCTCAGCTACTGTGTTGCATTCAAGTCGTCTGATCGACGGTGGCCATTAGAGAGCCTCGGCAGGTATGATGCTGTTCGGGACCCAGGATGCCACTGTTTGCTGCGGTGTTGCAGTCAGATGATTCACAGTTATCTTTCGCTGCGCTTACACCAGCTCGATGATGTTCGCTTCGAGACATAGATCAAGCTCTGTTTCTTATCTGTTCATCACCTGACAAGGCTGTCGAAGCATCTGTCCAATATCGCGCATCACCTGACAAGGCTGTCGATGCCTTTTACAAGCTAAAAAACATCAGTTTTGAACTCTTTGTGCTCAAGAAATGTTTACTTTCTGTTATCTGACCACATCGTGTGGTGATTCACGATAACCGAGTCCTCTAACGAGAAAAACTGAGCTTGATCACAGGATACATTAGATCAGATGCCAACATAGCAGTTCCATTATTATATCAGCTGTAGATCATTAACGTTCACTCTGCTGAAATATATTTTTTTGTCAGGTGTGAGGTTTAAGGTAGCTCAGGTGTTCATGGAGGCCGTCTTCGGGGGTAGAAATGAAAAGAGAAAAGTTATTCTAGATTTTGTAATAGCTTATGATTTTTTTCATAGCAAACACACTCTTTAAGAAGAGGCGGGAGCATTTAATTACTTATAAGAGTGGTCCGACTAGAACACATATAGATTACTTTGCGTTGGGGAGAGAAGAAATCGGTTGTGTTGTAAAGACTGCAAAGACTCAAGAGAGAGTTTGACAACCAACATTGCTTGTTGGTCATGGATGTGCAAATAAAATGGCTGGTGAGGAGAATGAGGGTTTTCAAGATTACTAGAACTAGATGGTGGAATCTTCAAATGAAGCAATCAAGCTTCAGGGAGAAGGTTTTAGAAGACTCATCTTGAATTGTAACGGAAGTGCAAATGAGATGTGGGAGGCGGTGGCATCTTGTATCTGAAGGGTGGCCAAAGAAATGCTAGGTGGGTCAAAGGAAGGATCTCCAGGCCAAAAGGAGGCTTGATGGTGGAGTGGAGGGGTGCAAGAGAATCTCAAAATTAAAAGAGCATGCCTTGAAGCTATGCCTAAGAATAGAACAGAGAAAATTGTCATAAACTACAAAATAACGAAGAAGGAAACAAAGAAAGCTGTAAGCGAAGCTAAGTTATAAGCTTATGAAGTTTTGTATAAAAATCTCAATTCTAAGGAGGGTCAGAAGGATATATTCAGATTGGCCAAAGCAAGAGAAAAAAAGGAACAAAGATCTTTCTCAAGTGAGATGCATTAAGGATGAAGAAGGTCATGTAGTTGTTACTCAGAATATTAAAACTAGATGGAAGTAGTATTTCTATAAGCTTTTCATTGGGGGAGAAAATAGAGATGTCACTTTGGGAGATCTAACTAGCAATCGTGCAAGCTATAGACGAATACAAAAGAAGCAAGTAGATGATGCTTTAAAGGTTACGAGACCTGGGAAAGGTGCAAGACCTGGTAACATTCGTATAGAAGTATGGAGAGTTTTAGGTGAGCGTGGTTTGCCTTGACTAACAAATTTACTCAATGTTGTTTGGCGAAACAAGAAAATGTCTGAAGATTGAAGGATAAGCATCGTGGTCCCTCTTTATAAGAACAAAGAAGACAGTCAAAATTGTTCAAATTACAAAGGTATCAAGCTGATGAGCCATACTATGAAAATTTGGAAACGTATGATCGAAAGAAGGTTGAGGCAAGTTTCCAAAGTAAAAGAAAATCAATTCAGATTCATGCCAGGTCGCTCAATTATTGAAGTCATCCACTTACTCAAGAGAGCGATGGATATTTATATAGCTAAAAGGAAGAGCCCCTATATGATTTTTATTCATTTGGAGAAGGCTTATGATTATGTCACACGAGACATATTGTCGAGAGTTTTGAATGAGACAAGTACATGTCTTATGCATTAACCTCATAAAGGATGTATGATAGGGCTTCATCTTGTAAAAGGATTCAGTCTGGGAAGACTGATATTTTGACATCAATATTGTTCTGCATCAAGGTTCAACTTTGAGTATGTTCCTTTTTACTTTGATTATGGATGAGTCGATAATGTGTTGATAGATGAGACTAAAGATTGAGTAAATGAGAAGCTTGAGGTCTGGAAACATGCTTTGGAGACTAAAAGATATCGTATAATTAGAGCTAAGACTAAATATATGGAGTGTACATTTGATGGAAGCAATGGTGAAGGAATCGAGAAAAAAATTGATGATTATAACATTCAGAAGAGATATTCTTTTAGATACTTGTGATCTATTTTGCAACATGACGAGGACATCGATGGAGATGTTACTAATAGAATAAATGCATACTGGTTGAAGTGGAGAGGATTCTCAATTATTCTCCGTGATAAATAAATTCCTTTGAAAATCAAAGGAAAATTTTACAAAGCAGCTGTGAGACCTATATTGCTGTATGGATCTGAATGTTGGCTTGTGAATCATAAACATATGTAGAGAATGGCAATAACAGAAAAGAAAATACCAAGGCAGATGTGTAGACACACACGTAAAGATTGGATTCGGAATGATGCAATTAGAAGGAAAATTAGTGCAACTCTAATTGAGAATAAGATGTGAGAAAACTGCTTAAGGTGATTTGACTATTTACAAAGGAGGTCAGCTGATGCACCAGTTATGAGATGCGAGTTTTGGGATGTTGAGCTGGCTAAGAGAGGGTAAGGGAAGGTCCAAGAAGTGGTGGAAGGAGATTATACGAAGGCATCTTAGTTTTTTGGATCTAGGTCCAAAATTAACCCAAGATAGATTTGAATGGAGGCAAAGAATCCATATAGCCAACCCTACTTAATGTGGAAAAAAGGCTTTGTTGTTGTCTGAGGCTCAGAGTGGCTGCGAAAACAACATGACCATGGCAACTAATCATAGATGTGATACTCCAAAGGATATCGGGGCCTGGTCCAACTCCATGCCCTCGTTGTTTTTCATCATCCGCGACCACGGTGCCATCAAGGACACCGCTTCGCAGATCAAGCATGCCTTCTCCAACCTTCCGAAGTCCAAGGTGCTATGGCAATATATAAAGGTGTAGATCGGGAATCACCTAAAATCGAATCGATGCTTCTCAATCTAGAAAAGGGAGGAGTGAAACCTTGTTAGAGTATTCTTCTTTTGTCACAACATTCTCAAGTAAAATTATTCTTGGCATAAGATGAATGGTCAGAGGTTTGGTTTAACCATGTCATACAGTTTAACTGAGCTTTGATTAATTTTCATTTTTCCAAAACTGATTGATTCGACGATATCGCTGTTATTGGCTGAACCCATCAGTTCATTTCAGTTTTAAAACCTTGAGTGCAAGTGTATATAAACTCCCTAAACTTAGAATTTTGATAAACGAGAACCGTCTTTTAATTATCTCTACTTCCTTTATTCCTTCCATGTAGTGAAGATAGATCACCACCACACAAGGATGTAGTCCAGTTACCGATAAACCTCGTAGATCCCTATTCGTATGATTTCTTTTGGTGTTTATTATCCGCTACAACAGCTATGGTAACGGAACATGCTGTTCCTGGGCCAGCTGAAGATGAACCCTAACCTGCAAAGAATTTCAACTAAACAGATCCACGAAAATCTCTCCCTGCTCTTTGATTTGGATTTGTTTTTCTGATTGATACTTCCGATATCGATCGATAGACAAAATTAAAACAAGTTTCATCCACTCAGTGCCGTCCCTGACATTTCGTGGGCCCTAGGCAAAATAAAAAAATGGGTCCTTAACAATTTTTCAGGGAACATGTGCTCGGAATCTCATTAAATTTTGGGCTTTTACATTGAGTTCTTCACCTTCGATTCCATAAGGGCCCATTTTTCGGTGAGTTGTTTCATCGAAAATTTGATTTTATAAGGGCCTATTTTCGGTGAGTTATTTCACCAAAAAACCAATTCTATAAGAGTACAATAGGACATATACTATTTTTTCCTAAATTAAAGATTGAAGAATATGTAAAAATGGGCCCCTAAAATTGATGGGCCCTAGGCAATTGCACTCACAAACTACCCTCAGGGACGGCCCTGCATCCACTGAGTAAGATGCATACATGGATTTCAGTCTTTCCGTTCTCGGAGAAGAAGAAGAACGGGTTTCGTCGATATTACCATGAAATTTACAAAAAATAACAGATAAGCAACATGCGCATGCACGTATCCGGATAAAACAATGATTTGGCACAGCAATATAAACATTATTGTCCTTTCCGATGAGTCATGCCCTTTTTCACAACAAAAAAGAGCAGTTGATTTTTGAAATGAAAGCGATATTGAAGACAAAAGGTAGATCAGGAATCACTGCATCTGGAGTCAAGTTCAATCTCACATGCAGATCCTGGTGGCACTAGGGAGTGTCAACACAAGCAGTGAACGTGCACGTGAGAGGATGCATGTGCACGCACACATTTTCTACCTCAGGCAGCAGTTTACTACTTTGGATAGAGTTTCAATCCCCTACAGGTATCGATAAAGTCAACTCTTTCCTATAACTATCACATTTAGAATGTGCTGGAAAAAAGATCACATTTATAGTTTTGTGTGATGCATGTGCATTTTCTCAAGATAGATTAAAAAACATGCTTAGTTACATGAAACTAGTTTATGTTCTAACTTCAGTTCAGCAGTAGCACCATCACTCAATGTTTCAAATGATCATCCCCTGAAAAGATGGCCAACTTATACCCCCAAGATAAAAAAAGACGGAGAAGTGCTCTCTCACTTTAAGTAGATTCGGCTATATAGATTCTTGCTCAAATCCATGTTGAAAGATCCGATTATTTTGTATGATGGCTGTCGGCTACCTGACGCAGCCCCCACAAGGAGGGATATCCTTATACCCCCAAGATATCTAAGAAATATTTAACCTTGAGGTAACCCTGGAATCAACCAGACCCTTTGGCATCCTATTCAGCATAGGCTATATCTTGGTTTCATCGACTTCCCTTTCGTAACAGTTGCCATTACTGGGACGATCTAACTTACAAGAATACCTCTTTTCCTCTTTTTTGGCCACCACATCTCGAGTGTTATGGGTAGAAATCCCATGTTTAGACTCTTCTTAAGATGGCAATGACTACACAGAAGCTTGATGTTCGGAAGTTCTAGGCCATGATCTCTTACCTTATCATTTCCATAAAAGTGCAGGTCAAAAGGGTTCCCAAATGACTGAGACTATCTGAAGAGTTGTACATTAGCAAACTCTGTTGTAAAAAAAAGCAGCATTTGTGAATACATTAGCAAACTCTGTTGTAAAAAAAAAGTATTCATCCATCAAAACATAGCAGATTCAAGATAAACGTGTTCCGTACATAGAGAAGTATCAAGAATGTTTTTTGAGGGGTAAGATAACATCAACTAAATGAGACAATTGAAAGATCATCCCTTAAATCGAACCTTCAATCTATTGACACCATCAAAACCCAAAAAAAATGCCTCCGCTGCTGCTGATAAGAAGGGTTTTAATGTTCAGAGATATCAGATCTATTAATGGACAAAAAGCTATACAGGACTGGCTACAAATTAACTGTATATGTGATCAAGGGCACCAACTATGCAAACCTCTTATGGAACAAGTTGAGGATGGTGGATGGGTTTCCCTTTTAATACGCCAACCGTATAATTTCCACGCCTCCAAATACTCGTTCTTCCATCCTTCTCTCAATTCTGCAGAATCTATGTACCACTGCCTGCTAGGAAAAAAATACCTCGACGTCAAGAGAAATTATTGCCATGACCACAAGCACACTGTACAAGACATTAAATCCCTGGACATTATCGCAACATGTAATTTAAATTGCATAACACCGACCATATCTAGTTCAGCTCACGCCCCACTATCAAGATCCAGCATCATAATCACATGGACTACAAGGCATATCCAAACAGTTAAAGACAGTAAAGCAGTACTTCCTAGAAGCAAAGCCCCCCAACTCACAATATGCTTATAAGTTGAAAAAAACAAAGACAAATCTCTGTGTTTGCAGCCGCATTAAAATCTTATCAAATAATAAGCATTTAAATCACCAGCGTCAATTTACTATCATAATTATATAAGGCTCATGTATCATCGCACTATCAAGGTTGAGGCATATCAGTTATTCCACCATTTCAAAGCAGGGAATTAACAGCATGTGCTCAAAACAAATATCTTCAAATTGCAAGAATCTTTAGATAATCCTTATGAAAAAAACATGGCCGGCTTTTCACAGGAACCTGTGACTGTAGCAACCTTATCTCATGTTTTGCAAAGAAGCAATCATGCCTTAACCCAACCACCATGTCACTTCGACACAACCGTTATTGTGCCACAAGGGTTCTCCTTCACCCATCATCAAAATGGCAAGCACCTAAATAGCAATTGTTTGCAGAGACCCACAGTGGTATATTAGCATTATTGAATGCCACCTAGAGCAATAATTAAGAAAAAGGCACATTGCCATGTCCTACATGCTTGTAATATGAAAAAGTCACACCGACCGATTTCCTTAAACCCACACCATATACACAAAAAGATGTGATAGTACCGTTATTTGCATACACCTAGGAATATATTACACCTATTTTTTTTGCTGTACCATGCAAGTTGAAGAAACTTTGAACAAATGTATCTATCTACAAGTACAACCCTCATACTCTTTTTGCTGGTGCAAAACCAATTTTTGACTCCTGGTGCATGGATAGCATGTTTAGTGTTGTTTCCACAATAGTAAAACAGATTGTTGCAGCCCTCAACAAGGATAGTGATCTCAAGTATGAAAAACACCAACCAGTCATCACCAATAAAAAAAACAACCAAAAGAGACCCATATGACCTTTCTTTTGTTTAATAAATCGAAATGATCAATCCCTTATTATAGTGTCTACATTTGGTATCAAAGAAGTTTTCGATGATCAACTACTCAAGTCACTTCAAGAGCAAGATGTGGCAAACAGAAAGGACCTAAAGAAAGCAACCTTACTGTAGGTCATCTGGTGGGCGCACCGCTATCGAGGAGAGCAGATATTTAATGTACCCATCATCAGCTAAAAGGAGAAATTCCAATAAAAATACAGGCTGTCTCCTAGGTTCCTTCCTAAATATGGTAATCACTAATCAGATATCACCCCTAAAAAAGTATCTATAGAGGTACCCATATGATCTTTCTTGTTTCTTTTAACCAAAGATGATCAACCCGGTTTTCAAGTATCTACACTTCGTGTTAGGAATGCATGAGAGTACGAACACATCCATATATAACTCAAACTCGTCCAATAATATTTCGGAAAAAGCTCATTCATTTCCAAAATGAACCAAACACAAAACCATCAATTCTAAGTTCGGTGTCTTAATTTTTACATTTCAATGGCATCCTCAAAAAGCTCCTTTTAGACTAACTTAATTATCGAACATCATCTTCGGAGTCCGATTCAAATTAAATCATTAACAAACTGTTAACGAACAGAACTCAAATATTCCTTATGCAAAAGGAACATAGGCTGGATTGATGCACTTTTCACTTCGAATCAATTTTTCCCGATGCTTAAAATTTTTCGTCAATGTTGAAGATCGGCAAATACGATCCAGTACGTAAACCCTAGGAATCGAAGACGAGAGGCAACGAGATGGAAATCTCACTTGCAGACGAGGGAGCAGCGGAGGAGATCGACGCAATCGAGCTGCGAGAAGATCTTCGCGATGAGGTGCGGCGGCGGCCTGAGGGCCGGAGGAAGCTCGTCGGCGATCGTTCGCATTGACGAGGGAGGAGAACGACGACGGAGCTGATGGGATTTGGGGCTGGTTTCTTTGTTGCTCTCTGCAAGGACCGCTTTGGATTACGGGGTATTGTACACGTGTCGTTCGGTTATTGTACGGATATCTTCTTGGCTTCATCTTACCTCTTGATATTTTGATGATTTTCTTTTTTGTATGGTTAATGATAATTTGGAATATGAGCTTCAAAATCTCCGTTAGTTGCAGGGATTTCTACACATGTGCCCTTCTAGTTTTTTCCGATAATACTTATGCCTCAGTTTTTTCCAATTACAATGTGACCCTTAGGGCTTGTTTGGTTGCTGGGTTGGGCCGGGATGGGTTGGGTTGGGATATCCTCTTGTGAATAGTAGCTGTTTGGAGGGTTGGGATGGTTGGAATGATAATCGTGATGTAATGTGACATTGATTATGTGTTATATTAACTTTTGTGATGATTATAATATGTTTTTATGTTAATAAGTGTATTTAAAGAAGGTTAAAAACCATTATAGTAAAGAAATTGTAGGGTCAATACAAGTATTCTCAGCCTAGGAATGCAGTGTTGGAGACAGGGATATGCCACGGTACCCCGGGGTACCCTGGCAACCAAACAGTCCCTTAGGGTATGTTTGGTTGCTGGGTTGGACTGGGTTAGGTTAGGGTACCCTGCGAATAGTAAACTGTGAGAATGATTGAGGAGGGGTTGGAAGGAGGGGTACACCGGTGTACCCCAACCCAACCGAGTCCAACCCAACAACCAATCAAGCCCTTAGTACTGCCTTTACGTCGGTGTGTGTAAGGGTACGAGTGTAACAATGAAGGGGACTCTTGTGAATTTTGTATGAATACAAGGGTACAAGCAAGGTTGCAGAAAGCGGTGGTCGGTACTCGATCGGTGGGGTCACTGATTAAGGATTAATCGGCAGTCGGACGACTAATCGGATTTAATCGGTCATTAATTGGTTTTGAATTTTTTATTTATTTTTAATATATAAATCATTTTTATACATATATCTTATATATTCACAATATAAACCATTTTTTATACATATAGTCTTATATATTTGCATAGATTTGAACATTTTCTATACTATTATAATGAAACAAAAGGAGTAATTGACTTTAAATATAACATTAAGCATATTAGAACAGGTTTGATTTAAGAGAAGCAAAAAATTAAAAACCTCTATGTAAAAGTTGGATGGTAAGTTTCTTATAACATTGAGATGTAAACTTACCTCTAAATCAAATAACATTGAGATGGTAAGTTTATCGTATTTTAAAAAATGGCATTTGAAATTGTTAACTCTACTTAAAAAAATATCATTTGAAAATACTTTTATGTCATTTTCTACTTATACATGATAGATGTATACTTGGTCCCCCTTGATAAAATTCCTAGTTCCGACACTGCTTGGTGTGGTTGTGTGTCGGTCTGGGTAAGATCCATCGAAGCAGCACCTCTGTGCTCCACCATCGCTCTGAGCGACCTCCTTCAAGATGAGCGCCAATTCCGCTTGAGAACGAACATGAGCAGCACGGCCGTGAAACTGCCAGAAGACAAGAGGTGCCAAGCCTGCCATTGCCAAGCATAGAGCTATCTAAAGACAACCCCAATTTGCAGTAGCCAACTAGTAGCTCTGCCACCATCCTCGACCCCCATGAAGAAGACCCTCACCCTACAAGCATCATTGGAGTTCTGCAGCTTCTCGATCATCACAGTGACAAGGAGGAGCAAACAAACCAACCTGCGTCGAAGTGTTGTTGACATCCCTCGTCGGAGGGGAAGGGTAGCAGGTGGAGGAACGAGGGAGAGGGGGAGTCGAGTTAAAGTGGCTGGAGGAGCGATTGAACTTCTCCAGTCGACTATTGTTGATTCCAAAATTTTCACTTATTGGAATATGTTTTTCAGACGACTATACATTCTTCTCAGTCGACTAACAAATCCTTCAGTCAACTAATTTTAAAACCATAGGCGACTAATATTAAGTCCAGTAAACATGCTCGTTGTCATTATTTATGATTTTTCAAAGGTTTTAAAAAGCGTCAGGCATAGGCATATTGAGGAAAAGTTTATGTCATTGAGGCAAGACATAAGCTTCAATTTACAAAGAAAATGTTCACAAAAACTATGTTATAAACCTATATGTTCAATTTTAGTTTTTTTTCATTGCAAGACATACAACTCTAGGTTAGTTATAACAAGAGAAATTTGGTATCAATGCCCAACATGGCATGCAATATGAGTATAAACACTTAGGGCCGCGGTTCGGGAATAAGCAGGAATAAAGATGGGGAATAAGGAAAATAAAGGTCTATTATTTGTTCGGTTGGAGGATAGGAATAAGAAGAATAAGGTGAAATAAAGGTAGGTAAGGTGGGATAAAGATAGGAATAAAAGTGAAATAAGATGGAATAATGGAGAATAGTCGTACCACTAAGAACCGTGTCAGAAGGAGAATTGGTCCCTTATTCCAGGGCTTATTCTCCAAGCAACATGGCCTTAGTTTATAATTAATGAGGCTGAAAATTTGACGTCGAAATTGCAAATAGTTTCGACTTTTTCCAGACAATGTTATTGATTTACAAAGAATAGAGAACATAATTTGCATGGTTGACTCACGATTTAATAAACTGCTTAAAGATATTCATGGTTTATCAACTTTAGGGTTAGATACGAAGCAAATAGGAATCCTGAGTCCAATTTCACTTCGTTTATTTTAAATAGGTATTGGATTTCACTTCATTTATCTAACTTTACGGTAAAGTACAAATATTTGCCAAATATGTTAATTATCAAAAGATATGTAGGATACATACGTAGAAACCATGTTGAAAGCATGTATTCACAAGAGACATAGCAAAGGCTAATATATAAAAAAAATCGCAGAGCAAATGTTGTATTTCAACCATTCGATACTTGAAAGATTTCAGTCCAAAATCAGATGCTGCATAAAAAGCAGAAGGCAATCAAACATAGCACCAACCTTTTTTTTACAACGGACTTACAAAAGGCAGAAAATATTAAGACACGCAGAGGGAAGAATACAGAATATCAAGTCCTCAATATACATCCATCACACATTTCAGCAGAAGAAAATCCAACTTTAGCGACCTCAAACAAACATATGAAGGCAGTGTCTACAGATGCGCAACCAAAGGCGACAAAAAACAATGGCGTGCTTATGTAACCTGATGTCTTGCAAGCGAGGCAGATGCAGCTCATGCCTAGTTAGGATGATCAACAGAAGACGCTTGCAGCAGCCCCTCACGGATCTGAGTGGCTACATCACGGACAGCACCGGGCCCATGCGGGATGAAGACTGCAGAGGATTTGGACGAAGCTCCGATCTCCTTCATTGTATCGAAGTACTGTGTCACGAGGACCATGTCCATCACATCCTTCGCTGTAGTCCCTGGAACGTTTACTGCAAAACCGAGGACACTGTCCCTCAAACCATCCACAATTGCCTGGCGTTGCCGAGCTATTCCAAGACCAGCAAGATACTTGGACTCTGCTTCACCCTCGGCCCTCTTGATTTGGATGATTTTTTCAGCTTCTGCCTTCTCATTAGCAGCAACCCTTAGCCTTGCAGCTGGCCAAAATAAATATATTGTTAGGAAGGAAACGAAAACTCGATTGCACACAAACACTGGATGTATATTATTTTAGAAATTGAAGTGGGAAGAGGAAAAGGAAATAAATGCTCGCTGATCTACACTTGGATGGCTCAGGACTACTACCTATAAACCTGATATGGTGAATAAGATTCCACATTGATCATATACGTATCCCTCTATCAGATATAGCAAGCTTGTGGATATTGATTCAGAAGGCAATGATACAATGGGAAAATCGACTAGCCATTTACATGTTTGCACATTCATCAAGGAAACCATCTCTACTGCCTATAGGAGGCACAGATATATACATAGCATTATAATTAGACAAATATCCAAGTAAGAGCGATAAAAATAGAGGGGAGGATTTTTAAAGAAAAAGAAAAGAAAAAGGAAGTCCCAGAAAAGCATTTCGAAGGACAATACAATACAGAATTGAAGGTATGCATACTTTTGATTGCCTTCAGATCTTAAATTGGCCACGTCAGAACAAGCATGTGAAAATATATATGTGCACATTATTATATGCTTCAATTGGACATATGCTTCTAACTTATTTTTTGTAAAATCATAGATTGGAGCCATCGTTGTCACCAATCATATTGATCCCGACAGATGAATGGATGGTTTGGTGTCAGGAAACATGGACACAATCTACATGATCAGTCTAATGAACAAGTTATCTCGGGAGGGCAAGGGGATCTAATGAGCTGCAAATTGACGCAAGAAAACTTTTGACATGTGTTGCATATGCCACTGACATGTCAAATATATGTCCTGGATATAAAAAGCATGACCCCTGAGGAACTATGTTTCTGTGCAGGAATATATCTTAATATCTAGTCACATGTAAGCATGAAAGTTTGCTCATGCCCACACCTTCACTTGATTTGCAACAACAGTTCTGCAATTCCTGAATTCATACTAACTGTCATTGTGTTGATAAACTGTTGATCTGATTCTTTTTGTTGTAGATGTACTTATCTAATTGTCCGAATTATCAGGGATGCCATTGAGAATACGACCTTACCAGCATTAATCTCATTCATCGCTCGTTACACATGTTCATCTGGCTCAATATCAACGATTAATGTCTGCACAATCTCAAAACCATAAGCAGACATGGCCTTTTCAAGTTCCTCTTCCACCGCTTTGGCAATTTCATTCTTTTGTCAAAGGCATCGTCAAGGTTGAGTTTCGGCACTGTTGCTCTAATGACTGAAAAGTAAACAATAAAATGCTCCTCTCAGAATATTACACAAAAATTACAGAATAATATTTAAAATGCTAGCAGACAGCCCTTTAAAAAAGTTTCATTTTTTCATTTCTTTTTGAAAATCTTAGCTAAAGGGAAAGGTAAATAGTCCCTTCCGCGCCCGTCATAACTTTGGTAGGCTTAGTCATTACATTTTTCCATTCATTCTGTCAAGTCATGCCCGTTGTCCACCATTTTAGCAAATCCAAGATATGGGATGCTGCGTATCTATTTATCATTTTTTTCAAGATAACATTTTCCATCATATATCCTATTTCTTTTCAAACAATTAAAGTTTTCCATCATAAATCATATTTCTATTCAAGCAAAAACCAATTAATCTATTACCAGAAGAAACAAAAAGGATTTATAGCATTTCGGACACAAGAGAATATGTGCCCAATACCCACTAATGTATATATCAAAGAGCTTCTTAAACGGCAGCCTTGTAAGCATATATTTATTTCTCGTCAGATCTTATTAAAATTGACACTATACCACGGTCCACAAATATTGCTTCCCTCTGTTTCTAATAGATCTTTATCTTGACCCTGACTTAACGTCAATCTTAAATAGATGCAATCTACTAGGTGGAGTATGGCCACTTTGCAAGGGGGAAGAGAGATAGGGTAGGAGAGAAGGGTAAAGAAGCATGGGATGTGGAAGAGGGGGAAGGGGCGAAGGAGCACGGAAAGGGATGAGAAAGGGCCAAAAGGACAAGAAAGGTGAGAGGAAGTAAGTGATGGCATAGATGGGTTACATTACATGTAAGGAATTCAAAGGCAGAGGAACAAAGAAAGAAAGTAACATAGATGGGGATAGGAATTGAGAGTGTTAGTGAATTAGGTTTGATAATGACAGAGAGCAGTTTGTATATTTGTTTTTGTATGACTAACATTTTAAGTAGAGATAGAAACCTCAGAAGAACTTCCTAAAACCTAAGAAGAGCAATCCAAAAAAAGCTATACTCTTAAAGTCTTAAGCTTAACACACCAACTTCCGGAAAGCTAAAGACTTAAAGCCCATATCTTAAGGACACTAAGATAGAAGATTTGAAGTCTTACAAGCTCAAGAACAAGTACAGGATAAGTATAGGTGGTTTTTGAAAATCGCCACGATGGGCGATTTCACATAGTTTTTATTGTTGTAAATAAACTGTAATGTAGTGTTTATATGTTCGTAATAATAAATGGTGAAGCCTTCCCCCTTTAAAGTAGGGTTGGCTACAAGGGTTCTTGCTCAAATACGTGTTTATATGTTTATATGTTCTTAATGCACAAGAAAAATCAACGCAAATCATATTATTCAACTAATTACTTTTCCAATCGACTAATTTCACCTTGAGCCGGCCATCGAGTTCCTCCGGTCAGCTATTCTTGACTCCCAAAAATTCACTCAGTGGATTCTGTTTTCCAGCCGAATGTGCATTCTTCTCAGTCGACTAAAATATCCTCCAGTCGACTGTTTTTATAACCCCAGTCAACTAATATCAAGTCTAGTAAACATGCTCATTGACACTATTTACGAGTTTTCCAAGGTTTTAAAAATGTGAGTATCAAGGTGATTTTGTCATTGAGGCGAAGCATACGCCTCAGAAAAAGAAAAATGTTCACAAAAATTATATTATAAACTTATGTCTAATTTTAGGTTTAATTTTTCACTGCAAGTCTTAAAGTTCCAGATTGACTAAGAAAGCAGAAATTTGGTGTCAAGGTCCAACATGTCATATGATATGGGTATAGACACATATATGATCATTAACGCTAAAAGATTGATGTTGAAATTGCCATTAGTATCGAATTTTTCAGACAATGATGTTGATTTACAAAGATACAAAATATAACACAGAATACCTTGCATGGTTGTTCCGTGAATTAAAGTACTGCTTAAAGAATATATCCTGCTTAAAGATATTCACGGTTTAATAACTTTAGAGTTATGTATGTTATAAAATATGAAGCGGAAGCAAAAACATGGAACAAGAATAAAACATATGAAGAACGCGGGATTTTAACGTGGAACCCTACTCCGTGAGGAGCGGGATGAAACCACGGGAGAAGCCCTCAAAAGGGCGGATACTTTATTCCTTTTTCTCAATGAGTATAGGAGGTCTGGGGCTCCTTATATAGCCTTCCCAGAGCCTCCAAGTCCCACCATTGGGCGGTATGAGACTAAACACAGGATGGGGTAAATGGATCTTCTCCAGGATCCATTTACCCTGCTACAACTCAATAGGCGCATACAACTTATACTCCAACACTCCCCCTCAAGCTGGAGCATGCAATGCTCAGCTTGGACAAACAGACAGAAACTCAACTCAACGCTACAAGACACTACGGACAATATCAACCCAACGCGCACATTGCTGCAGTCGAGGACGTTGCTTCTCATGCCGTGCAGGTGAGGAGGACGAACGGGCTGGAGTGGGAGTCAACTGAAGACTCGTAACCTGACCATCGAGTCTGAACTTGCGCCTGAAGTCTCCTCGTCGGAGAACTGGGTCTCTCCCATCTGGCTCAGAGAATGGTGCACTGCTCTGGTGTACCTATGATACCACATGAAAATCCTTGCCCTCAAGGAAATGGTCCTCTGCTCTGGAGTCCCTATGGCTCACATGAAAACTCTGGCCTGACAACAAGAAGAATGATGGGGACCACTGACAATGATGGCAACATATGATCATCTGAAAATGACCGCACACTTGTGCGTGTCTGAAACTGGAGACTCGGAAGACAATCGTCGAGTCTGAACAACTGTAGAGTCTGGAATCCGAATGGTCTGGATAATCTGACATCTGAATCTGAAATATCAAAATAGACCTGTGACTCTACATATACTCCCCCTTTCTCCCATACTTGTCGGAAAACATGAACGTCGATCAAGTTGGGAGAAGACAAGATCAATAGGGGTAAACATGAAACTTGCGGTTTTTTTTCGTCATTTTTTTTGAAAGCATTTTTTTTAAATAAGCCGTCACAATTTTTTTTACGGCTTTTGCAACTCAATTTTTTTTTGAAATTGCGTACGACTTTTCTATGTACGCGACTTCTCTTTTTTTTGTCAAAATACTTGCGTACAACTTTTTCAAATGTACGCGCCTTTTCACTTCTTTTTTTTTTGTTGCTTCTTCTTTTTTTTTAAGTCATGGCCTACTTGGGCCCTCAAAATAACCCCCCCTTTTTTTGTGTTGCAGCTCCCCCTGGGCTCTTTAAACAAATAACCCCAAAATAAATATTATTTTTTTTGTTTAACCTTGCGCCCCCCCCTTTTTTTTTAAACCAGCGGGCTGCTCATTAGGGTTCCCAACGATTGGGAACCCCTTTTTCCTGCGTCGACCCTCCTGTTGGGGTTCCGCTTCATGCGCGCCGCCCCGAAGTTGGAGATGGAGGGCGCGTCTCTACGCGCGCAAGAAGAAAAGGCGATGCCGCTGGGGCTTGCGCATGCGGGATTGCGATGGCGAGTGCTCGTCAGGGTTCGTAGGGGCTTCGTCGCCTCTCTGGGATCGCCGCCCCCGAAGGGCTTCTCTCGCGGCAGGGAGAGATGAGACTGGGGGTTGCACGCCATGGTGAGGGAGAGAGGCGCGCCCTGGAGTGCTGGATGCTCGCGCCGCCTGCGCGAGATGTGCGGCTCGTCGCCGCCTTTGATCTGGAGGGCGCCGCTGCTCGATATGAAGGAGCTTCTCACGCGGGGAAGATCGCGCGCCGTCATGGACTGGAGATAGGCGCTTGGAGCCGTCAGGGCTTGCTGCTACCAAGGTTGCGCGGGGATGCCGTCAAGTCTGCCATCGCCAAGAGGTCTTGCACCACCACCAACGTTGGGGATCACCGCAGTTGTGTGTTCGTGTCTCACCGGGCGTGGCACTTGCACTAGGGTTGCGCCTTGCCACGAGAAAGGGCCTCAACGTCACTGATTTCGTGCCGCATGATGATGGCCTGAATGTGTGGCTGCAGTCTCCGTACCCTGGAATTTTAGGATTCCAGGAACCTAGAATCTGGAATTACACGCCCTCTAGGATCTTCAACAGAAGAAGATATGAATGAATACAGAAATCTGGAAGCAAAATTTAACGTGCCAAAACTTGGATAGATCTCACGAACAATTAACTTCGAATCTCGAACGAACAAAACTAAAGAACTTGAAATCCTCGAGAAACAAACCCGCTCTGATACCATGTTATAAAATATGAAGCGGAAGCAAAAACATGGAACAAGAATAAAACATATGAAGATCGCGGGATTTTAACGTGGAACCCTACTCCGTGAGGAGCGGGATGAAACCACGGGAGAAGCCCTCAAAGGGGCGGATACTTTATTCCTTTTTCTCAATGAGTATAGGAGGTCTGGGGCTCCTTATATAGCCTTCCCAGAGCCTCCAAGTCCCACCATTGGGCGGTATGGGACTAAACACAGGATGGGGTAAATGGATCTTCTCCAGGATCCATTTACCCTGCTACAACTCAATAGGCGCATACAACTTATGCTCCAACAATGTATAAAATCACTAAGCACTCTTGAGCCTATAAATAGAAATCTTAAATCCAATTTCACTTCATCTATGCTAAAAACTCGTATCTACTCGTCTAAGTGAAGTTGTGAGCCAAAATGTGTGCATATTATACTCAAGTATGCTCAAGCTCCGAAGCCCTCAATTGTGTTCTTAAGTGCTCTCAAGCTCTCACTCATCTCCTTAGAACTTCACTCACATTGTTTATACTTCACAAGACTTAAGTAAGCTTGTGCATTAGGATTGTATACTAAAATCCATTATTCTTTTTGTTATGATAGTTCATTTTGAGATCAAAAAAAGGAGGAAACACGCAATGATGCCCACCCCAAAATATTAATAAATACTAAAAAAACAATACAAATTACAGAAGCCATGATAGTTGTATAAATACCCGGGTTGTAGATTGCTTTCTCTAAAATCAAAAAGATAAAATCTCATCTAGGGTTTTACAAAGGGGAGGTACAGGTAATATGGGAGTTTATGCTAACCTTGGCTTCAAGTAGTATGATAGAGGAAGCAAGCTTCATCAAATGATCGAAAGGAAAACCCTAGAATGAAAAGTTCGGGGTCGTGGTTCTTCCTTCCATTTAAAATCAAAATGTACATTTGTAATGTAAATATTTCCATTTCTATCTTTATCGCTTGTAAAAGTTTATTTATATTTTTTTTGTTGAAAATATTGTTGTTACATAATTCACTCCCTCACACATAAATCACCCCCTTATGCTGAAACTACATTTGGTATCAAAGCAGGTGCAAGTTTTGCAGGTGTAATTACCTACTTGAATATATAAATGGCATAAATACAATCCTCCACTCTTTCTACCTCATTAGCATACATGATCAACCATCGTCCTATTTTTTAGGTAAGAATTTTATTATTTGGACCGACAAGTTAGAATTTTTGTCCAAGGTTAAGATTTTCGAATTTGAAAATACATTGTGAAGTCTTCCACATTTCCCAAGCCAAATAAGGGAGAAGACAACTTCTCCCATAATCAAATCCAAGAGATAGAAATGAACGCAAAGTGATGAACTTATTATATTGTGCTCTTTCACACGAAGAGTAAAAAAAGATGGCATTTTGCAAAACCGCAAACAAAATTTGGAGAAGACTCCAAATCATCTACATTGGAAGTTTTCTGTTGGAGTATTTGGTAATGCGTCATTTATATGAGAGATGGGTAAATGGATCCCTCCAGGATCCATTTACCACATCCAAGTCTTTAGTCGCACATCTACCAATTCGGAGATGTGGAGACTCAGTGGGGGCTATATATAAACTCCCACACCCATTGTATCCAGTGAGAAAAAAGCAATAGACTATCCGCCCTCTGAGGCGTTCTCCTGTGGTTTCATCCCGCTCCTTAAGGAGTAGGTTCCACGTAAAAATCCCTGAGTTCATGTTTATTTTTTCTGTTCTTCATGCTATGTTTATCAATTCGCTCGCGCATTCCTATTTTCTAACATCGTATCAGAACGGGTTCGATTCTCGAGGATTTGTTCTTGAGATTTATTTTTATGTATTGTTTGAGATTTCGATTATCAGTTATTCTTGAAGAATATTCGTATTTGTCTATTGTTCGATCAAGTTCTTGTTCTAGGGTTTAGATGAAACCCTAGATCTGGTTTCGTAGACGCTCAGCATCTCCTCTCTCTCTGCCTTCTCTCGCGCAACACAAGTTACGTCGCATATCTTGGAGGATCCAGACGCATTTCTCATCGTGCATCATAGCGTTTTCAGAACCCTAAACCAGTACTCTCCGAACCTCGCACGAAACTCCCATCTCGTGCACTTCTCCATGCAACATTGCTCAGTGCACGTACCCCAGGCATCATGCATGCAGTGCATGCACCCCAGGCAGCGCAAGGCACAAGTGCAACGTAGAGGCGACACGCAAGGGCCCCGGCGGCAACATTCTTCTCGTGCAGGCGGCGTGACATCCAAAAGGCAGCGGTGATGGATCCCAGTCACAGGTGGCGTCAATGGCGAGCTCCAGGCCGAGCTTTCTTCCAAGCGCACCTCCCCAGGCGGCGGTGACAAGTTTTGTCGTAGGCGTTGGCAGGGTTCCATCATGGAACCCTAATAGGTAAACAAGAAAGAGAAGGGCTCCTACAATGGGAACACAAAGGGGGCTGCCCAATGGCTGTATTTTAAAAAAAATGAAAATGTAAAAAAAGAAAGGGAGAAGTATGTGTGTGGCCAGTTTTAAAGCCCAGAAGGCTTCGTCTCTATGGCCCAAGTGGGCAAAAAATGTTTAGAGGAAAAAATTGTGAGAGAAAGGTCGAAAAATGGATGAACGACCTGTTAAAAAATGTGAGTTTTAGAAAATGCGCATACAAACAAAAGTCATACGTAATTAAAATAAAGAAAAGTCGAGAAAAAATGTTAGCACGACTATTAAAAAAATGTTCGAGACGGCTATTTGAAAAAAATATGTAAGCGTTTCTTTTTCTTTTCCCAACTTGGTCTCCATCATTGTTTTCGACAAGTATGGGAAAAAAGGAGAGTATATGTAGAATTATTACAGGCCTCACTGTCAGATCCAGATTCTCCAGATTCCAGATTCCAGGCCATTTGAATTTCAGAATCTACAGTGATTCAGACTCGACGATTGGTTCTGAGTCTTCAATTTCAGACACGTACATGTATGTGGTCTTCTTTTCAGATATGAACATGTATGCCATCGTTGTTTCTGATCCCCATCATTCTTGTTTTCGGCCAGAGTTTTCATGTGATCCATAGGGACTCCAGAGTAGATTACCATTCCCTACGCCATATTGGCTAGGGTTTTCACGTGGTTTCATAGGGACTCCATAGTAGAGTACCATTCTCTGAGAGAGACCAATTCTCCAACGAGGAGACTTCTTCAGACTCCATTCTCCAGCTATCGTGGACTCCGACGAGGACTGCCCTCCACGGCTATTTCAGTTTGGCCCTTTTCAGAGATGGAGCAGTTGTCCACATGTTGTGGCGGGCCAGAGTTCTCCGTGTAGGGACTCATTTTCAGTTGTAGTGACTCTAACAAGCACAATACAGAGTACATGCTCTCCGATGAGGAGATTCAGTTTGACTCATACTCCAGCCCGTTCATCCTCCTCACCTGCACGACATGAGAAGCAATATACTCTACAGCAACCGACAGTTGTACGTATTGAGCTGATATTTTCTGTAGTGTCATATAGTATGAGTTAAGATTTCTTTATGTTTGTCCAAGCTAAGCATTGTATGCTCCAGCTTGAGGGGGAGTGTTGGAGTATTTGGTTATGCATCATTTATATGAGAGATGGGGAAATGGATCCCTCCAAGATCCATTTACCACATCCAAGTCTTTAGTCCCACATCTACCAGTTGGGATATGTGGAGACTCGGTGGGGGCTATATATAGACCCCCACACCCATTTTATCTAGTGAGAAAAAAGCAATAAACTATCAGCCCTCCGAGGCATTCTCTAGTGGTTTCATCTCGCTCCTTAAGGAGTAGAGTTCCACGTAAAAATCCATGAGTTCATGTTTATTTTTTGTTCTTCCTACTCTGTTTATCAATTCGCTTCTGCATTCCTATTTTCTAACCGTTTCCAATTCAAGTGATGAAGAAGAATATAAATGAGAAACCACATTAGAGAAAGGTGATCCTCAAGATGATATGGAGTTAAGCTGCTCCTACTTTGAATCAAGAAATTCTAAATCCAAGGAAGAAATTGATTAATCAAACCTCAACTTAAAAAAGGATATGTACAATCAACGTGGCATGGCACTGAACTAGATGAAGCCACTCACGTTGCATTCATATCAATCAAAGATGAAGATGGAAAAATTAAAGAATACAATCTTGAAGAAGAATTATGTCTTCTTATGATGAACTTCTTGAAGCTTTCGATTAATTATTTACCTTTCATAATAATCGATGTGTACATTGTTGTTTGCAAATCCCAGTCTCTATCTTTGCGCCACATGAATTTTGTTTAAAATTGTGTACATTGTTGTTTGCCAATCCCAAACTCTATCCTTGCGCCACTTGAATTTTGTTTATAATTGTCTTTTGGAGACATCATTGGTACACAATTCACTCCATCCCCTCTTGTAATGAACTCACGCAACACGGGAGAAAGAGGTAGAGCTTTAATGGGGTTGCATAGAGGCAAGGGCAGTGGTGGTTGGGGAGCGGAGTAAAAGATGGGGTGGTCGGAGGGAAGACCGGAGAAGCAAGATTTCCCGAAGGAACAAATGAAAGATAAGGGAAGTGGACGGAGGAGGACGTGCTGTTGCAAGATGGAGGGGTGCAGATTGGAGAGGGTCTTCCTTTGTCTCTAGTTATTGTAGGATGGAGATGATGAGGCGGGACGTGAGTTGCAGGTAGTACTTGTAGAGGTGCATGATGCAGTGGTGATGGATTTAAAACAAAAAAATATCTAGCAAACTTTAACTAGCTTTAACGTAACCCCGAATCTTGCTTTGTAAAGATGGGCAAGTTTCGTGGATTAATACCTGATATCAAGGTTTTCATTCCCTTCCATGAAATTAACATACATAGAATCATATGTAAATAAAGCTTAACATCACTTAGTGTTATGAGGTGAACATAAGCAAACTTCCATTCATATATTCATACATATATGTGTGTGTGCTCTTATAAATGTGCACGTGATAGATCATAGACATAAGAAGGTCCCGGAGTCATACCATCAAAAACATATGCTTGAATTTGAGACCTTGTGTTGCTTAGCTTGTAAAAAGCATCACTTGCTTTGTCACTTAAAGCGCGGTATTGCACAGATGCGACAACATTGACAAAAACATTGTCTGTAAACCGAAAAATAAATAAATTACTGCATGAATAGTTAAAGATGAAAAGGAATCCCTATGCTAGAAATGTATACAAATCATGCTTGATAAAAAATTTAATTCAGGATGTTCCGGACATGTGCATGCTACTAGTAGACCACATTAAGCTAGTCGCAGTGATAGTAAGAAGTGTCGATAAAAAACTAAATGCACTGCCAAGAAACCTTTGAAGCTCAAGATCTTCAACAAAATAGACCAGAAGTCAAGTACCCAATTATGTTCCTTGCGACAGGTAACATGTATAAGACAAAAGTAAAGTAGGGATCATCCTCTGACGAAAATAGATTATTTTAACTACCTTGGTTTTATTTTTCAACAAGATTAATAATGGGATGCATATAGAAGCAAATATGTCAAAACTAAGAGATGTGTCATAGTTCCAAAATACGAAAATATTTCGCTCAAACAAATGAAAAAATTACGAACAAAAAGCAGCACAGCAGTTGGCAATGGTGTACGAGGTCAGAAATCAAATTATTGGACACCCACATGTGGAAAGTGAGGCTTATGGGATGCTTTGTATGTTGGAGCATACGTCTATGCACATACATATCATGATAACAAACCCGTATCTGATGTCTTAGCAAGTGGTTGCATACCAAGGCATTTCAGATAACTTGTCAAGACAAGCATCAAGTACATTGAGCTCAAGCTAAATAGAGTTTAAGCTTCAGAAGCAAATAAAAGGCAATTAATTATACTCATATGGTTCAAGAGGAAGCTCTATGACACTTCAAGCAACAGTAAAGAAAAGGTTTGGAACCACATAAAAAGTTTGCCAAGCTTTGGTTTAAATTATTTTTGTCATAAAAGGGTCCTAAACTTAGATGCACATTATACGTTATAAGATATATATCAATATGTTAGTATGTGGCATACATATGGTAGTAGTCAAACCTCCTAATAAAACCTATATTTTAGCAAATAAATGTTTATTTTTATTTTATCTATTGATTTAAGAATATGGGGGACCTTAATTCATGGGGGGGATGATGTTTAGATCCGCTTCCATAATTTCCGACGCTATCAATGAAATTATCTAAAAATTCCCTTTCTAGACTTGGGTAAAAAGACGTCAAAATCAATTTTTGAGACCATGATATGTATCGACATTTGTAAACTAACACAAAGGCCTTCTCTTCATATTTTAGTCACTGAGTAAACTTTCATGCCACATTATTGTTAAAAGCTCTACTTGCAAGTACAGCCTTGCTCAAGCTTTTTGATATTCCCTAAACCATCTTTCAGCTTGAATACTCATGGTATAGTCTTTACAAAATAGATATGAGCATATTTACAAATGATTTCTTAAGATAACTTTGCTACATCTTTTACTCAGAACTTAGAATTCATTGTAATCTTTGTTTGATTATTTGGATTCCTTGGACTATAATAGATCCAAATTCGCAGAAGTCGATAGTTGGTATTCAGTCCGGTCGGGTCACTGACTAAGGATTAATTGATAATTAATTGACAGTCGGACAACTAATCAAATTTAGTTGAACTTTAGTTGATTTTGTATTTTAAACTTATTTTAACATATAAATCATTTTTATACATATATGCTTATATATTTACATATATTTTTTACATTGTCTATACTATCGCAATTACGGGTGTTACTGCTTCGCACGGGATCACTGCCACCATCTTCCCCTCTGCTGGCGTTTCTCCCCCACAAACGGGGAAGGAATGGAGGGGGTGTGATGAAGGAAAGGGAGGAGGAAGAGGTGGCCTAAGGGGATGGAGGGGGAAGGGATCGGAGAAAGATGACATGAGAGGATGAGGAAGGGTAGGTGTGGGTTGGGTACTATTTTTTCTTTTTTAGGTGTTATTAATAGTTGTTGGATTGAATATAGGTTAGATTAACTCAAGGTTCTAGCTTGGTTAATGGACTAAACTAACATGTGGGGCATGCATGTAAGACATAGCTATTATTCGAGGTTATGCGTGTATTTCGTGATTATGGAAGGTTATGTATGTAATATTAAAAGTATCGAGGGTTATGGGTGTAAAATCCCAATTTAAATAAGGTATATGCAAAAAATGGCTCCATTTATGCATCATATCCCAATTATAGTCCTTATTTTTGAAATATAACAAAGAAGGGCCTACTATTATTTTCTTATCTCAAATGTAGCTTTTTGTAAGCTTCAGTAACCATTTTTTATAAACTCTAAACCCTGAACATTAAAGTGTATTACTCTCATTGTTACATTCCAAAAATGAGTGCCCTACTTAGGAATCGAGGCATAAAGTGACCCTTTTTGTAATTTAGTCTTTAAATAAATGCATGTTTGATGATGTTAAAATTTTCTGGGTAATATCAAACTATGCCTCTTTTAGGAATTCGCCATTGATGAGTTGGTGCTTGAAAAATGTTGCAAGTGTTGGCTTTGGGTGGCTAAGGTGGTGGATTTGCAAATGGCTATCAGTGTGGCAACAACTTCAATAAATCTACAAGGCAGCAGCTTTCATATACCAAAAGGAAGAGTTGGGGATGAAGGCAATCTAAAACGACGACAATAGAGGTAGAAACTACGGACTATGCTATTGACAAGGTGGAAGAGGAAATATGAATTGTGATATTGATGGCGACAAATGACATCGAAAATAGGAGTGGATGATCGTGGTGTTATGGTTCCAATGATGCAGGTTGAACTGATTGATGGATTGGAAAGTGTTGGGGGTGATGAATAGATGGGGCATATGAAATTGACAAGGAAGTGGTATGCATATAAGAGGTGACATGACAAAGAGGTGAGGGCTATGATAGGAGATGTTAATGTTAGATGTGGAGAGGCTAGTGTAGTTAAAGAAACTTCTACCAACAAAGCCCTCGTCGGCAATGTCATGAGTTGCTGCTCATAGTAGTTTGTGAGTTTAAAGAATTCATCTGCCACAATTATGTGTGTCATTTAACATCCTCAATGTGTAAGAACTACATAGAAACTTGCTTGAATCCGAAATGGATGCAATCTGTATGAAGAAAGGGAAACATAAGATGAGTAGACAGAATGGATGGTCGTGTAAGGTTGAAGGAAATAAGGAGCAAGAGAGCATAAACGAAGGGTTGGGGAAGAAAGAACCAAAAGGATAAGGAAACAATAAACCCAAATCTAACCAAACTTTCATATGACCATCTACCCTTTCTATTACAAACCATGCCCCTTTAAAAGCATAGAAACACTTTTACTCCCACACAAGGAACTGTAAAAAATGATGGCTCTACATGAAGATGTATGAAAATTGTAATGACTCCTATTAGTAAGAGTCTAAAGGCCCTTAACAAACTAATAAGCTTAATGAAGCACTAAATACTTTGACTTGTCGCAAGTGAACTTAATTATATAAAAAGACATTATTTTAAAATAACAAATAGCAGTTGATAATGCTGACAATTTTGGGTTACATCTTATAATCGATGTTGTGTGGTTAAACAAGGGTGTAGGTTAGTGAGTTGGTTAAATGCTAAAGTGAAATGTAACAGATAAAACCATGAGATGGTTGTGTCTATAGAGAAAATAAGATTTTTTTTATTATTTTTTTCTACACCAGTAGTAAAAAGAGATAATAAATAAGAAAAACCAAGAGTAGAGAGATATAACAAAGTACATGGGAGGATGGGACCTTTTTTAGCCCATCAAGTGTGCCCAAGAATGACGGGAATGGAGAAAAATGTAGAGATCAGTGATATTTTAAAAATGGGAGAGAGAGAGAGAGAAGATAGAGGGAGAGGAGGGGAAGAGGTGGTTTCCATAGGGAGAAACTGACAGTGTATTGTTGGCAAAGACTACACAGTTTGTTTGCCAAACAGAAATAAGAGACATTTTTTCTATGTGAATCACAAAAATAACTAGGAATATTCTTGTACATGGACTGCCAATCAGCTAGCCAAAACTTTCAGGAATGCCCAGTATTAGAAGACGGCGATAGTTTTATTTTGCTACATTTCTAATAGAGATATTGAAAACTAAAGGGATAGTTCTTAATTGGCAAAAGGAACAAGCTCGAAATGATAGAATTTTTTAAAAAGGATCTAAGTCGCAAATCCATAACAAAATTCAGGAGCCACAAAAGACAACATATGTTATGAACAGATCATCATAGATTCTGGGAGGGCCAGGGGCTACGCTTTACTATTCATTTCTGTTCCCAATGTTATGTAAAATCATAACAAATGGGAACACAAAAGCAGCACGCTCGCAGAGAATTTAGAACAGATCGGCATGCAAATCATGGTGCAAAACGGTCCATATAATAAAAGGACGGCATTTATTAAACAGATGAAACAATCTTGGTAGAACCATGGTATATTATACTCTGTCTCAAAGAAAGTTATCCAGGAAACTAACAAAAGCAATGATGACCTTTCTGCTACAAACTTTATAAGCAAGGGAAACAGATAAAGAAGGGGCAAACCTTGGTCTTTGTTTCACACCGAACATCAAGCTGCTGCAATCGGAGGGAAAGGTAGCCAGCCACTTGACTACCAAATATCCATGGTAAGCAATGGCATCCTGGTTCAAGAACTTCATCGAACTTTCCAAATGTTTCCTTAATAGCCACATTGGACTGATCAACTTGAATACAACAAAATGCTTGCCCCATTGTCTAATCTGACATTTAAGACAAGAGCAGTCACATATTAGTAATGAAAACATGTGCTTGCCATAGATCCACCTATTGGCGTGCCATAGTTGTTGTAGTCCAGGTTTTTAAACCTTGAACGTCACATAATGCTCAAACTGGAGATTAACAAAATAAATTTCTTGCAAAGCTGACAGTAGCTGACTATCAAGAAAACACCCGTTATTCATCCAGAAATCGCACAACTAGGTCATATTGTTTCCACAATCTCGATTATCTTTCGGGTAAGCTTCTTCCAGTTCTTCCCTGAGTGATAGACAAAAAATCAAGTCGGTGCGGTGAAAAGTCTTACATGATTATCCAATCTAGCAATCCTAACTGCAGGCAAGACAGTTAATGCAATGTGTAGAGCTGTGGAAAGCTAACCAATGGAGGAGTATACGTTTTTATTTGAGGAAAAAGTACAACTTTTTTTGGAAGGCTAAAGATGTATAACTTAGGCATTCTATCTATAACAAAAATCTAAAATATATTCAGTGTTTCGGTAAAAAGGTTTACTCATAATGGTTTCAAAGGTTTTAACTTTTAACAAATATATAGAGGTTATAAAAGTGTTGCCTATTATGGACAAGATATAGATTCATCAAGAACTAGTAATAATTTTGGACTTAACCTGGGCTGCTAGTCCTATGTTAAATGTCCTGTTGAGAAACTTTTCTTGCCTTATAACTTGTTGCAACATAAGCATATTTTGTACCTATAGAAAGCAACTAATTCTATAAATTTGTTGATAATAGACTGTTTAATCTAAAGATGACAAGTTCAACTTAGAGTTTAGACTACAATCAGCGCGAATTGATAACCACTTCTCTCAGCAAAAGGGAAAAGAAAGAAAGAACGCCGACAACAACTTTTAGCTACCATATGGATACGATTGTGAACTTGTTACCGTTCATGTAAATCTTAGCGTGGCAACCAAAAAATTCATCATTCAAGCTGATAATGATTTGATAATACAAAAAAAATGGTTAATTTGAGTATAAACAAACTTTAGCTAGTTATGTTTAGTTACAGACCCATGACATTGATTCACCAAGAACCAATGATTTGATTCTTAAAATATGGGGATGAATTAACTGACACTATTGTAAAAGTCGGTCGACTAGGCCAACTAGTTGGTCCAACTAGGCGAGTTAGTAAGATGGACGACTGACTATTGACCAATCGATCAATAGTCGATCAACCAACTAGTCGGCCGATTTTTACATAGAGATTCTGTAGTTTTATTTTTTTTCCTTTTTTTAAAGCATACTTATTCTAATAAGCTTAATGTATAATTTAAATTCAATTATTTCTTTTCTTTTGTTATGATAGTATAGAAAATGTACAAATCATTTTAAAAACATAAGAATGGATGCATAAAAAATAGTTTATATATGTATATTAATTTAAAAAATCAAAACCGATTAAAGGTCGATTAAATCCGATTAGTCGCACGACTGCCGATTAATCCTTAGTCAGGGACCCCGACCGACCAAGTACCGACTACTGACTTCTGCAACCTTGTTAATCGAGTCAAAAATGTACAAATCACTATAAATACGTAAGAATATATGTATGAAAAATAGTGTATATATAATAATAATAATTAAAAATCAGAATCAACTAAATTCGATGAGTCACCTGACTGTCAATTAATCCTTAGTCAATGACCCGACCGATCGAGTACCTACCGACTTCTGCAACCTTGTTAACCAAAGCTTGACTATCACATGTGATTGCTAGCATCTACCTCAATCAAAACATTTATGATGAAAACCAACAGCACCGGCAGGCGGCAGCATTACTAACGTATAACATGTTCCAATTCATGGTCATGCATCCATCTCCGGTTTAAGATTTTAGAAGAAGAGCCCAACATATTGCAAATCACAATAAAGCACTTCCTCCTAACATGATTGAAAGTAAGAAAAACAATAAATAGGAACCTCGCCCCAGAAGAACAAAAAAGGTCAGAACCAGCGATAAAAACCGGCAAAACTTACCACTTCTTGTTAGCCCAACAGAAGTGGCTGCAAAGGAACGGGGATGTAGATGGTAATCAAGAACTGGAAGGCATGGAATATGTGGACAGAGGATACGTTTCATTAAATAGGCCTATCGTGCAGTTGCAATCAAACATAGTCATCAATTGTTGGCTAAATGCCAACTACACAAACCTGAGGAATATTCCACCTTTCTTGCGCGTAGACGCAAGGGAAACCCAAGGCGAAATTCCCCCATAGAATACAAAAACTTGGGACTTGTATCTTGTTGTTTGACTTTAACTCGTGTACATCCTGTAATATCAGACAAACAATTTAAACCTCAATCCCACATGATGTCACTATATGTACTAAATTTTGTTATGGCAATGCCATCTTTCGAACTCTAGAGCTTTATCAGGGTCCGTGTCAAATCAAAATGCTCAACTCCATAAACCGAGACCAGTAGTATGTGCGTTCTTGGACGTTCTCCCAGTGGGACTATTTCCGGGGTGTTACAAACAGTCAGATCTACGCCTTCCAAGTTATTTCGATTTATTAATTTCTCTGATGAATCGAACTTTTAGAAACTTATCCGAACACATATTATAGATTGTTCAGAGAAAATGTCAACGGATGTGTCGCATCGATCCTCTAGTAATAGCGACTGCGCGTATTGCTATTACCTAAAGCTCCGCTGGATTCCGATTTGTGCTTTGGTGAATCAGGAGCAGATGTCGTCCAAGCCAACGCCGGAGCGCGCCTACGAAATTCGAAGGAAGAAACCCTAGAATTGAAAGATGCCTTCGCCAGAAGGGAGAGAGCGACTGGGGGAATTTCCGGGCTTTTTCCGGAGGCGCCTTCGCCGGCAGCGAGAGAGAGAGAGAGAGAGAGAGAGAGAGAGAGGAGAGAGAGAGAGAGAGGGGATGGGGAATATCGGATGCGTTTTTTTCCGGGAACGCGTTCGCTTAGGGCAGTAGCTAACGCGGAGACTTTTCTGCAAAACGTCGTGTTTGGGTTTTTATCGGTTTTGCCCCTATGAGATATTGCAATTTCAGTTATGCCCCTCTTTTTTTGAAATATCAGTTGTATCTCTACCTTCTTGCAAAATTCACAGTTTTGTTCTTTTGTAATATCGGTTATGCTTCCAAGACCTTAAATGTGTTGGTGACTAACCGAGATAAAATTTCGACCGAATTTCGGTTGAAATTCGACCGAAATTTTGGTCATTTCGATCGTTTTTTGAACTAAGGCTCTCAAATTTCGACCGATATAGGGCATTTCGGCCGAATTTCGGTTACCCGTCGAAATTGAAATTCGACCGAATTTTGACGAAATTTAAGGTCGTGTATGCCTCTACTTTACCTTAATCGAAGGGTAGAACTGTGAATTTTGCAAGAATATAGAAGCATAACTGATATTTCAAAAAAAGGAGTGACATGACTGAAATTGCAATATCTCAAAAAGGTATAACCGATAAACACCCTTACTTTTTTGTACTCACGTCGGATCTTTTACGTGTCCATTCAAACAATATCCATAACAACTTTAAAACAATTATTAAAATATTTATAAAGACTTTAAAAACAATTATTAAAATATCTGTAATCATTTAAATATGCATCAAGGTTGGATATTTAAACAAATATTTATCAATCGACACCTCATGAGGATTCGGAGAGTCATGCCCGGATCGGCAGCTATTTTCGTTCAAATCCTCCAACGTTTCCAATGCCGATTTGGGATTTTACCCTTTTAGGACATTGATGTTCATATCCTCTTTGGAGAAATTAAGGGCTGTTCGGTTAGGGGGTAAACCCCCCTTGTCTCTAATCCACTCCTTTCTCTTTCTAAGTGGGGTCTACTTTTTATCTTTTTAAAAAATTAAATAAATCAATTCTCCATCATCAATTCCATCAAAAAATAATATATTATACCATCATATCATATAAAAATTATAAACTACTCCACTTCTACTCGCTTTTTCAAACTCCAATACAATCACATCATAATAACTACTCACTTTTTCAAACTTCAGTACAATCATATCACAATAAACTCACTTCTAACCCACTCCCAGTTTAACCCTCTATCCAAACACCAAAACCAAAAAATGGGTTACCTGCTACCAGCTTAACCCACCTAAACCCACTATCCAAACACACCCTAAATAAATGTTGAATGATTTGGACTTACTATTCTTCTCTACCAATTTGAGGAAAGAAAAAGGGGAAATGAACATAAATTACCCAAAAAGGTGAAATTCAAATCGCACCTCATACGTCGATTAATAAGTATTTAAAAAATAGTAAATTAAAAAAAAGCCCGTGAATTATACACATGATTTCGATATCATACCTGAACTTAAAAAGTAACAATGTGGTACCCGAACTTTCAAATGTGTCTCAATGTGATCCCTGACTATTGAAATTTATGATTAAAAAGATGAAATAATCAACTAAAATTCAATGGTGAAGGATCCCAATGTGACATATTTGAAAGTTCGGGTACCACATTGTTACTTTTTAAAGTTCAAGCATGACATGGAAATGAGGTGTATGGTTCAGTGACTTTTTTTGTAATTTACTCTTAAAAAATCCAAACATGATGTCTATTTAATTAATTATGATTATTTTAATAATTATTTTAAAATGTCCCTACCTATTACATGTGCATTTATACATGATCTATCTATTACCATTATTATATCTTCAAGTCCCTCAATCCTATTAATTTTCACCTTGTAAATATCGATTTTACCCCTCCAAATTCCTTGCATCCGATCATCATTCCAGAAATATCATATATCATAAAGGGTGTGCCAAACCCATTAATTTCTACCTGCTTAAAATGCTAATTTTGCCCCTCCAAAAATATAATTGTGATGTGATGTGAAATTTATTACGTATTATATTAACTTTTTAATGATTATAATATATTTTTTTATGTTAATAAGTTTATTTGAATATGGTTAAAAAACAGTATATCAAAGAAATTGTAGGGTCAATACAAGCAATCTCAATCCAGGAGTACAGTGTTAGAGTTATGCAAGGGTACCCCGGTGTACCCTGACAATCAAACGGGACCCTAGAATCCTCATTCTGTCGCAAGGCAACCTGGACTCATGTCCGGTCGAGTCAGTCGATGTCGTCGCGAAGGTGAAGAGCCACAAGGTCGAGTACCACCGCAGGAGGCGGAAGTTCTACGATATTGCAATGGCCCACCCCTACCAACATCTATATGACATGTTGTAGTGTAGCTATTGAATCAATCAAATACATGTAAATTATGTTTCAAAATAAAATTAACATATATTGTACCTGCAAACATAAACACAAAGATAATAAACAATTTTACATGCAAATAGCATGAAAATTTTCGAACAACAAATAAGTGCAAGTTTAAAACAATAAATATGTACAATCAGTCTTTTTGGATCTGGGAACCCCGATCCAAAAGGTCATTCGGAACCGCATGATCCATGCAAACGGCTACGGATATATCCGTATCCGATCCGTCACCGTATTCATTTTATATAGATTTTAACATCCATGTCTGTATCCATTTTAAAACGGAGGCGGATATGGATATCATTTTGATATCCGCAAATATTTGTATCTGTATCTGTATATCCGTTTTCATATATAAATATAATCATAGATTTATTTTTAACCCTGTATAACATAATTATATACCTTCTTTTACCATATTTGTATAATTTTTATGGTACAAATACATTTAGTAAATTTATATCATGTGTTTCCATTCAATTCGTATACATTTAAGTCGATTCCATAGAGAGTTTCTAACATTACTCATATAGGATCGGTATCTATTTTACATGCGTATCCGTTTTATAAGAATATGGTAATATAGTTTTAATATCCGTCAATGTTCGTATCCTCATCCATATTAGTATTCAAAAACGGATAAGGATACGATAATACCTATATCCGTATCCGTATCTGTCCATATGCCACCACAACCTTATCATGATTACAAGAAAATTATAACACCATGTTTAAACTACGACATCGATTGTAACATTTCCGAATGTTATCGGATCAGGCATACTAAGATAACTTGAATCCGAATAATATAAGTTGTATAGATTGTACTTACCAAAAGAAAAATATTATATCCATGTAACCAGTAGATATTGATTACAAAAAATAAATGTTAATGTGGTAATGTAATTCATTAAATGAAAACCATATGTTTTAAATTAAATGGACAAAAAGGGCTTCTTTTTGTTACTTAAAAATTATTGGAGATAGAGGGATTATTAGTTTTCAAATGAGATTGGAAATTTTGAATTTTGGAGTGGAGGGATTTTGGCGGGGATTAAATTTAAAAAGATGACTAGGTTTACCTTTTATACTTCTTTTAAGGATGAGACTTTTGTTTTTCATGTTGGAATTAACTCTGTTGAAATGTTTAATGTAATTTGATGGTCAATATCACTTTGTATAAATGTATCTTAATTTCTTAAATTCAATGTTTCAACCATGTTGGTATTGTTTAGTCCCACATCGTAGAGTGTCAAAATTGACACTTGGTTTTTATATTGGAAGTTCTGAGACCAGTCTGGAAACAGACTAGAGAAGACTTTAGACCACCACACACGTGCGCGCGCTCGCCTGTCGCCAGCGCCGAGTCGAGCTCACTTGAATGGTCTCATAAAATCTATACTCCAAACATCAAATATCTCCACAAACAAGATGGGGTTTGGAGGCATCATATTTTTCTTAGATATCTTTCCCAAATTTTGACATTTTGACATGACATGGAGAACTCATGAGAATCCTTGTGTAAGGTAGGACAAAAGAATCCCCTTTGTAGTACCTTGGCGGTTGCTTTCTTTGTAGCAAAATGGCTACCACATCCTGATCTATGGCACAGGTTGAGGACATTCAGTATTTCATCATCAAGTATACGTCTTCTGATAATTTGATCAACAAATATACTAAAGAGGATTGGATCTTCCAACACATACTACTTAGAATTCGAGATCAATTTGTCTCGTTGTTGCTTGTTCAAGTCTTCTGGCATTTTATTTACAACGAGGTAATTAACAATATTGACATACCATGGTATGTGGGCAACAGTTAATAGTCTCTCGTCTAGAAACGAATCTCTCAATGGCACAAGCTGAATGGGGAGCTCAGAGGTGAGTCGGGACAAGTGATCGGCTACGACATTCTGCTTTGCAGCTTTTTATTTAATTTCTAGATCAAATTCTTGTAACAAGAGGATCCACATAATGAGTCTAGGATTAGCATCCTTCTTAGCCAAGAGATGTTATAAAGCTGAATGATCAGAGTAGACAATGACTTTCGAGCCTAGAAAGTATGGTCTAAATTTTTCCAAGGCAAAGACTGTCGCTAGAAGCTCATTTTTTGTGGTGGTATAGTTTTTTGTGCCTTATCAAGAGTTTCACTAGCATAATGGATCACAATAGGTTGCTCTCAATTTTCCATCCTAGGACTATCCCAACATCATAGTCAGATGCATCACACATGATCTCAAAATCCAAGGTCCAATCTGGGAGTTGTAAAATCGGATCTTGGATAACTAGGTCCTTAAGTGTGGTGAAGGCCTTCAGATAATGATCATCAAATAGGAAGGTTTGGTCCTTGGCTAGAAGATCAATAAGTGGCCTAACAACTTTGGAGAAGTCTTTTATGAAGCATCAGTAAAAACCGAAATGACTTAAAAAGGACCGGACTTGCTTGACTGAGGTGGGAGGTGGAAGTTTTGAAATAAGGTCAGTTTTAGCTTTGTCTACTTCCATCCCACTCTTGGATACAAATGTGTCCCAATACAGTACCGCTAGAATAGGGGGTAGAGAGAAGAATGGTCTGTGATCAGTGTAGTCACATATCCTATGGAGCTTGACCAGTGTAGTCAAGTCTCCTGCTGCAGGAAATATTGAGATATTTGACTTTGAAGCATAATGCCTTGCTTATTTCGTACATACTTCGATGGGATTGGAATTTTTCACTGACTTTTGCCCAACTATTCTTTTTGGAGTTTTTTTAATTTTGCATTTTTTGATTTTGCATTTTTTGGTACCATATACAACATCATTTACATAAGAAAAATTCCTTATTGAGCATGTAGATTATCTCTCTCCGCACTTGAGTGACTGCATTTAAGTCAAAATTTTTAACTAAGTATGTAATATTCACATAGTAATCCAATGCCAATAGAAAGGAGGATCAGATAGATCTCAAATACTTGGCAAGCTAATTAGAGAATTTATGACACTAAGACGATAACAAAGCACTCTAAGTCACTTTATATTTAATAAAATTTCCATGATCGTCAATTAACACAAACATATAATCTTAATCCATCATTAATGTTATATCCATAATCGTAAGATTTGAGAAACACATGACATTTATATATGAAACTGGTGTCCAATAATAATAATATTGATTTTGAAGTTCGAACACCACATTATGATTCAATTATATCTCAACAATATCTGTATATCAAAATACAATTTATAACACAAAATTTTGACTCAATACATGTTCCATTTCATTGGAAATCATTCATTCTAAGCATAAATAAGCACAATGAGAGCACAAGGATTTTTTTCGTAATTTTTCACAAGTTCCAGAAATTCTCTAACATTTTAAAAGTTAAATTATATTTATACGGTTTTATAGGATTTTTCTTAAATTTACAAGATCTCAAGACATTCATTTAAACAAAGTAGAATTGTAGGGACAAGTATGCAATTTTACAAAGATAGCAAGATATTTAACCACTGTCAAACTACTTTGCAATAGCCTTTTGAGCACCCTTGCAAAAATTTCCTAGACTCTCCTAAAATTTCTCTATTTAATCAAACTTTTTATTTATTGTCTAAAAAGTAGTAGTCTAAGTATAAAAAGGAAGAGGATGGGTAATATTATCATAAAATACCCAAAAAATGGCCCACCACCCAAATTCTCATCTCCAGTGTCACGTTGTGCTCCTTGGTTAGGTTGTTAATGGGGGTTTAGGCTTCATCATTAAGCAAACCAATCAACACACTTGCACAAATATGTTTACATGGAAATTCACATGGATAAAAATCACATGTTGAGTCTTCCTGACTTGAGATGTCTCGATTAGCCGAGATAATCAACTAATTCATTAAAGCTCGAGATATTTATGTGAATATATCAACTATTTAAAAAGATTTCACTTTAAAATCTTGGATCAAACACAAAGATCAACACTCCATAATAGATAATGTAGCACAAGCAGAAGAACATGTGAGCTTTTCATCTTTCTTCATGTTTCCTTGGAGGTCTTACGTACAAGAGCTTCTTTGCACATGTAGGATGTGACACCTAAGGTCCTGCAAAAATAGGTTAAATAAAAATAAGAAATATAACAATAATAATATCGTAATAAAGTTGTCTCTACACATATCAAGAATATAGTTCTCCAAAAAATAACTTATGATATATTGAGATAGAAACAACAATAATTGCATAGGTAATTCATAGAGAATAGCACTTGCAAGTATGTCACATATATCACAGGCCCATAAGCAGTATCAAAAAGGTAGTAAATATCAATGCATTGATAAGAGGTTGTAAAAAATACTTCGACTACTATCAAAATAACTTGAAGAACGTCTACCAAATCGAACACTGCTGAACTTAACAACTTGCTTCACAACTTTTCAATCAGGAATACTCTTCTCGAAATATCTAAATAATCGATGATATGAGAAAAGATATCGATGAAATCACTCACAGAGAGCTTCTTGCTTTTCTAAAGAAATTAAGAGTGATTGTTCGAATAATGCATGTTCCAACAATGGGTATGTGTTTCGTTATATAGGGCTCAAGAAAAGTGATTGTTGGAAACAAAAATGGTTTGAAATCAAAGATGATTTCCTGATATGATTGATCAGGGTAACGAGTACGATTGATTAATTGTGAATGATCGATCAACTAAATTGCAACGATCGATCAATTGAAGATCATTTGAATGATTCAAATAATGATTGATAACTTTATGTTACATGACCGACAAGGTGTGATCGATCAATGAAATACATATGATCGATAAGATGGGATCAATTAATTTGAAAGTATGATCAATAGTTTCAACAAAACGTGATCTTCTTGAAAAGGAGACTTTTGGTTGAAGCTTGTTGTAGTTACCACTTTTGCAAACCTAATATAGATAAACTATTGCAAGTCTTTTTAACAATAAACAACAAAACCGAGCTTCCACTTCTACTTCAAAGTGATGACTTTACACAATCATGTTGAGTTGAGGTCTATACTTACAATCTTGCGATCACAAATAATATGCAAGAGACTGCGATATAATCTAGTGTGTGAGTCATCTTTAAAATCACCGAGGAAAAAAGTAGTAACGAATGATTCATGATCTCTGCAACCATGGTCTCGGATTTCAAATCCAATCATGATCGGATCTTCCAGAATAAATTTCCAAACATTTGAAACTCCTAATATGATGCATTTTTCTTCCCAATTATCTCGGTTTGATCAAAATCATATCCTATTCATCTCAAATTTGTACATTATAAACCTATACATTTAATATTATAAATCTCATTTTGTGAATCAGACTCTCAAACTGAAGAACTCCTTTCTCCACAAAAAAACTTCCTTTCGCCTTGCTGACAAGCTTAGACTGACAAAGAGGGATGCCTGAATCTGGGGAGGACTGAGGAGGTAGATAAATGAAATCTATAGGTACCAAGGTTAGAGATTATACGAAAGTTCTTCTCATTAACTGAGAAGAGATTAATCATTTCATACACCGCTCAGCCTATGATATGAATCAGTAGAGAATACATATGATCAACATGATCTAATTTGACTGGAAGTCAAATCCAAATAAAAGTTTGAGGTACTTGGAGGTTGTTGTGCCCTAAATCCCAAACTTAATTAAAATCCGAACACATTGTTAATCCAAAGGTCGGATCACGATCCATTCTTTGTATTTGGTAGAAATTTGGTAGAGTTTTCAGGACTTTATGGGAGTGTTCGCAGAAAACCCTCAGGAAACTATAACTCCTCTTTTAAAAAGTAGAGGTTTAACATCGTGATGTTTGGGGTAAGAGCACCCTTGATTCCTGCAAAAGTGAGTTGGAATTTTGTGTCGTTTCAATAAAAGTCTTGTTCAGGATTAATAAGGTGTAAGCATGGGGTCGTGATGAATCTCTTATTTATTGTATCATCGTGCTTAAATATGTTGATTTTTCTTTAGATATGCATAATTATGTATTATTTTGTGAGGTTCATGCATGCATTGGGAAAGTTGTCTTCTTTTTGGGAAAATTTTGATACTACTCATTGAGGAAGATATCATCACACAAAATTATCGACAACCATTACCAACATTGACCACATACACAAAAATCACTAAACTGACGCTTACATCATTATAAAGAACACAATTTTTTTGTGCATGGACGATATGGGACAAAGATCTTCACTTCCATTTGCAAAATCATTTCAAGTAGCCATATTTGAAATTAAATTTCCGTTACTATTCTTAATACAATTGAGTGATTATGGATGCGTTAGAAAGATCGCACAACTAGGTACAATTTCTCTTAAGGAATCTTTGTGATATCACATCGTTTTAACCTTAGAAACATTATCTCCAAGTCAACCCAGTCCCATGTTCTGCTGAAAAAATCCGCACTGAGAGCTGAGAACACACTCTCCTTCAAATAAAGATTTCATGCACTTTTTAGCATGATTTTTGTTCATTTCAGCTCTCTTACAAAGCTATTTCATTATCTTCATAATATAATCGATAATTTTGAGAATCCATCTTGAATCAGAGTTGATTCAAGTGGTCAAAATTGACAATTTGATTCTGAATTCTGCTAATCTACAGAAAGACGACACAATCTTGTAAAATCGATTCCCATTGCATTTCTTATCCAAATCTCATGATTTTTGAGGTTTTGAGAAGATTGTTAGTTAAGGTACAGTTTGTGTGAAGGATACTTTATATTCTCATCACGATTGAGCCCTCAAAACTTATGCTAAAAGTAACACTATTGCTCTAAGAAACAGTGGGCCGTTCATAAAAACCAACTCCCTTGAAATCCACATTCCCATTGAATCTCTTAATGAAAATTGATGATTTGGGTTGCATGGGAAAGATAATTTATAGGTCTAAAACTGTTGGGAAGGAAGTTTTAAGATTCGACATTGTTTGGATCTCTGTTTAAGTGTGAACAGGACCTTGGTTCAACTCCAGGTCTGACAGAGCTGCATACACAGTCTTCTTTAAAAATATGATAACCATATCTTATTTTCATGGATCTTCATAGGCTATGCGTATCCTTGAAGTTGCACATGTAATATTCAAATTCTTTATAGTCTTTAGGTGATCAAAATGGAGAGGTAAACAATTTATGCCCATATCTTTATAGTCTTTATAGTCTTTTGGAGTCATGCTGCAACCAATGCTAATTGGAGCCTGTGGGCAAAACAATACACATAATATGCATACTTACAATCCATGCTAATGAGTGCTTGCAATCCCTTTCACTCTCCGCGCATGTTACTCGCATCAACATAATATTTTCCACGCATATCTTGAATACTAATATTATGGTGAGAAAGGATATCTGAAATCATTTTTAATGTAGCTGCACTTATATCTTTGACATGAATAATATCCAAGAATATTTCTCTAATAAAGTCATAATACGAACAAAACAGATGATGATAGCCATTTGTTCTCTCTTAAATTCATCATGAGCTTCATCAATAATAATACATATTTTGTATTTCTAATCTCATCACGAATTGTCTTTTGTACTTGAAATAATACCTAATATCTTCTTTTGAACAGAAGGAGATGTATATTTTACATTTTGGTTTTTATCAATTATGCCCCTCCAAGATATTGCAATATCAGTTATACCCATCCCTTTTGGGGAATATCAATTGTACCCTCGACTTCTTGTCATTCTATCAATCGTGCCCCTCCGTTACTTTGGTTGTTAATGAGTTGAACTTAACCATGGTTTTTTCAAACCATGGTTTGGGTAGGAGGGATAAAATTAGAAGTCATCATATTCTTCCTCATGTTCTCAAAACGATCAACCCTAAAATTGAAACCCACAACTGGAGATGGGGATGACGGCAGAGCACAGAGACCCATTTGGCCTCATCACCCTCCAAGTTCATCGTCATTGGTGGTCGGAGAGAGGACAAAGGTTGTCCATGATTGTGATCCTTGATGCAAGCTGAGTCTCTTGCTTTAAGGATGGGGAGGAGGAGGGGGCAAGTTGGGGTGGAGGAAGGATGAGGCAGAAGAGGAGGGAGGTTGGGTAGAGGAAGGATGAGGTGGAGGAGGGGGCATGCTAGGGGCGAAGGAGAGGGTAGGGCGGATGAGGAGGGAGGCTGGGGGCAGAGGAGGGCATGGACCTGAGAGGAGGATGAGGAGCGGAGGAGAGGACATGTATGAGGAGGGGGGAGGCTAGGGTGAAGGAAGGACGAGGCGGAGGTGGGGGCAAGTTGGGGGAGGAGGAGCGGATGGGGTTGAGGAGAGGGGATGTTATGGCAGAGGAAGGATGTGACGGAGGAGGGGGTATGTTGGGGGAGGAGGAGAGAGTAGGGTTGAGGAAGAGAGAGGTCGGGGGTGGAGGAGGTCGTCGACCTGGAAGGAAGCTGAGGGGAGGAAGGAAGTCACTGGGGGAGGAGCTGCGGGTGGAGGGCGACCAGTCGGGGTTGGGGGAGGATTTCCAAGCGGAGAGGGAGGAGGAGGAGGTTGGAGGAGGAGAAAGAGGATGGGGGAAGAGGAGGAAGAAGAAGAGGGTAAGAAAAGACCATTGAACCCTTTTTTTAAATTAATTCCGATTATGTCCTCAAAGTTAACATCTGTTTGTACTATGGGTGGATGACAACTATCCTAAGGGGCACAAGTGATAGAATGGCAAGAAGTCGGGGGTACAACTGATATTCTTAAAAAGTAAGGGGTATAGCTGATATTGCAATATCTCAGAGGGGCACAACTGATAAAAACCCTTTACATTTTTAGGGGTATTATGTAAAATAACTTTTGCAACTTCTGCATTATATGATGCTGACAACTTAATCATTTCAATATGATTTCCTTAATTCTTTGAATCCGCATATTCATCATGCCCTTTAAAAGCACATGTTCGAAAAGCTAGACATTTAACGCAGTCAATTGATATTTTCAATCATAATCCGTTGCACTTAACCTCCTCCAATGTCTGTCAATTTATTGCATTATCAATATGCCTTGTTTGAGTAATAAAATCTTTGCAAGCTTGTCCAGCTTTATTATGAGGTGAACATGGATCACTTCCAATATGATGTAAAAATGCACAATCTTTTCATCCAATTTTTCCAGTTGAGAAAACCATCAGTTGTAAAGATATTTGATCCAAATTGTCTAATGTATATTTTATTGAAAATAAGACATGATAAATAAAACATTGCATCCTTAATTAGAATATTCTAACCATAAAGGATATTTCTGAAATCAAGATGCTTGAAATCGATGTTGATGATTTTCACGGCCAGATGATGGATATTCTAAAAGATAATACTGATGTGGTCTACTTTTAATATATGCACACCGAATCTTATCATGCTCATTAGCTGGATGTTGCCAAATTTGACAGTGCAATCCTGGTTCACACACAATAGATAACTCATCAACATGTTCATTTTGCACTTCTTATAGTTGTCGATGATTTTGAACAAATATATTAGAAGGAGATGGATGAACAGTAGGAATCAGACCATCGTGTAAGATGGATGGACAATTTATAGAAGATTGTTGTGCATCCTTCTCACAAGTATCAACTCTTGATTTCTTGAAATAGGTGTTGACTGTTCTTTTAGCAATCAAAATATTTATAGAACGTAATCTTCAAAATGTTCTCATATTTCTAACAACCAAAATAAGATAAAGTTGACATGACAAATATGTATTTTTTGCATATATGAAAAATGAAATGTGCTAAAGAATTAGTCCAAGTTTCTATGATGGGTTGACATTACCATCATCTCAATTGATCCGATTATATGATTGCATTTATGGCCATTATATCTTAATAACAAATTACAAAATGCACATTAATACACCACCATCATAGATAATAGGGATTTTATCACTTGTACCCCTCCGAGATATTGCAATATCAGTTATGCCCCTATCTTTTTGGTAATATCAGTTGTGCCCCTCACTTCTTGCAAATCTATCACTTGTACCCCTCGGGTTAGTTTCCGTCCATCCCAAACGCAAATGGACGTTATATTTAGGGACACATCAGAAATTAAATTTTAAAAAATGGATAGAAATGTCATCTTCCTCCCTCCTCCTCCTCCTCTGTCTTCTTCCTCCCTTCTCCTCCTCTCCCATCTTCTTCCTCTCTCAATGTTGCTGCTAGACCTCCCTCCACCCCTCTTCCCTGACCTCCCTCCACCCCCCGCCGCCCCGACCTCCCTCCACCCCCTCCGCCCCGACCTCCCTGCCGGTCCGACCTCCCTCCATCCCCTGCCGCCCCTCCGCCCCGACCTCCCCCCAACCCCTGCCGCTCCAGCCTCCAGGCCGCCCCGACCTCCCCCCATCCCCTGCGCCCCTCCGCCCTCGCCTCCCCTCTCCTCCCCGTACCTTCTCCTCCCCCGTGCCTCCTCATGCCCCCACCCCTCGCGCCCATGCCTCATCTCCTCCCCCATCCCGCACCTCCCCCTCCCCCCTCGCGCCCCCACCACAGCATGCATCTCCTCCCCCAACCCGCCCGCCCCCCTGCCCCCGTGCCCCCGTCCCAGCCCGCATCTCCTCCCCCCAGCCCTCCCCTCCGCCCTGACCTCCCTCCGCCCCCTGCCCTCGCCTCCCTCCGCCCCAACCTCCCTCCTCCCGGACCTCCCCTCGCCCCCTTCCCTGACCTCCCCCCACCAGTCGCTCGAGTACGGCTCCCCTCGCGACGCTGACGGCCATAGAGCTCACACCTCTTCCACCGCCGTCGGCCCTGCCATCAACGATACCCTCGAGTCTGCTGGAAGGGCTCCAGCTGCCTCGACTCCGACGTCCTCGCTTCCCGACGTACGTTCCCGACGACTGTGGGTACATGTCGTCGTGCATGGACAAGTCCCTCGATCCGAAGGCTGTCTCCAGCGCCATAGTCATATGTGAGAGAGGGAGCAGCCCCCGCATGATGTGGGGGGTCGTTGTTAAGAAGGCCGGCGGCATTAGGATGATCCTCGCTAATGGGTTTTCCAACGGTGAGGGGCTCGTCGGAGACGCCCACGTCCTCCTCCTCCTGGACAATAATACCCCTCTTAACTGCACCAAGGTTTGAAAAAACCATGGTTAAGTCAACTCATTGACGGTCAATCTGACGGAAGGGCACAAGTGATAACGACGAAAGAAGTGAGGGGCACAACTGATATTACCAAAAAGATAGGGGCATAACTGATACTGCGATATCTCGGAGGGGCACAAGTGATAAAATCCCTAGATAATATACTGACAATGTTTTAATCATAAAGCTATAAAAGCATACGTTTGGTAAACTAAGTAACAAATTGATTAATTAATACATGGTAATACACAAGTCTTCTTCAAAATTGTATATGTTGAATGATAGTTATGTTAGTATAAATATAGACTCAATCCAATAAAGGCCAATACAAATTTCTTAAGTAATTAACGAAATCTACAAAGATCACTAAAAAAATAACTATCTATGGAATATAGATTACAGATCTGGGATCGGACATGCCTAGCGTATATTAGGAGTTTATTAGTTAATTTTTTTAACGAAGTAAGTTGAAGCTATAAACCACTATTTTACCTTACGGTCTTCGCTTGCCTCTGTAGCCTTCAACTGGCCCTTGCGCGTCCTCGCTCGTGATTTCACGAACTCAGATCCTTATATAAACTCTTTCTTGCTAACCCTACCGACAAACCAATTAAAATCATCAAACAACATCATATTAAACGAACAATCGTGTGGCTGATACATATTTTTTAACATTTTGATTTCCAACAAATATCTATAGAGCAATCCAGTATACATTATATTCTTTTTTTATATTTCAACCTCTCTCGATAATCCTTTGATCTGAGTATTAATATCAAATTGTGCATTCTTAACCATAATAAAAAATGACATGAAATCTTCTATTGATGGAAAAAAAAACAAGTGAAACAAAATAAGATCATATTAAATGCACTTCACGATTGGCACGCTCATAATTCAATCCCTAATAAGAACGAACGAACATAATAAAGTAAAGAATGTGGAAGGGGCGTTGGACTTTGGAGATTCGTGATAACATGGACTTCTTCGAATAGAGTATCTTCTTTCGTTGGGTTTATAATTTTTTAATGGTAATACTTTTTTTAAAAAAGAACATGTTCGCTTCATATTATAATTTTAGACTTGATGGGTATTTAGTTTAGCTTATTTAATTGTGTGATAGCATGAGGATCCCCAAGCTATATATTAATGGTTGTCATCGTCTCTACAAATTAAAATTTCTACTTTCACCAGTGCACATACATTCTTATTTACCATTAATATCTTTATTATTTTAATATAATTTTGGGGTGACTTCCATAATGAGAGATCGTCCTCTTTGTCCTAAAAAATGACTACAATTAATATATCAATGGTTAATATTTTTATATCATGACAAAGTGCTACAACGATTTTCTTGCCTTTTCATTAAAGATGGAACACATCATTAACTTCCTTGGAATAATTTTTATTAACTCAGTTATATTCAACCAAAATATGAATATGTACTTCGGTTTAGATGATATACATATACGGATATTCATTTTATGTTTTTCAAACAAAATATGGACAAAGATGTGTATCCACTTTTTTTAACAAATAGATATGCATATTTTAGAATGATTATCATTTTTCTGGATGTAGACGAAGATATGCATTTTCAATTTTTTTTACCAATTACATATTGGAATAATGATACGATTTTTGTTTTTTTAGCGAATGTTAATGTCATTTTCATTTTTTGGACATTGATACAAATATAATTACACGATTTTCTAACAATTATGGATATCAATAGATATCCATCCGGTATTTCTAAGGAAAATAAAATATATGGAGAATTGGTTTTCTTCTAATTGTGGTACTTAAATTGTAAGGTAAATTACAATTTGGGTCCCCATCTATGGGTCCGATTTCAGAATGGGTCCCGATCATTAAATTGTAACGATTCGGGTCCCAGAGCTATTAATGTAAGGAACTTTTTAGAGCAAATGACGAGTATGCCCTTATTTAAAAGTTGGAACCCACCCCCATTCCCTTCCGAACAAGGGCATATTCGTCATCAACCCCAAAATTTCCATTTCCTAAATGGTTCTCGGACCCGACTCGTTACAATTTAAAGATCGGGACCCATTATGGGATCAGACCCATAGATGGGGACCCAAATTGTAATTTACCATAAATTGTATTGTGGTGTGATTGTACTGGAGTTTGAAAAAGTAGGTAGAAGTTGAGTAGATTATATTTTTTAGATGATATGATGGTATAATATATTAATTTTGTAGAATAGATAAAAGAGAAATGATTTAAATTTATTAAAAAAAGAGAGGAAAAGTAAACCTCATACGAGAGAGAAAAATATGGGTTTGTTGGGGGGTTTACCCCCAAGCGGAACAGCCCCTAAGGGGCTTCCGTGCAATTTTAGCACAAGGGCACGATCATCGTTTCCGTTGAGAGCCGTTGAGTATAACAATCCCATTTTATACTTCTCCCTCTTTCAAACGGCTCTCCCAACGGTCTAATTGCCTCAAACAGAGACTCTCCTCTCCTTCTCTCCCAACCTTCAGCTCTTCGTCCTTCCTGACGTGTTCTCCTTCCAAACATGGAGGCGAGCATCGGTTCTGTGCACATCACTGTGTCATCCTCTCGTGCCGCTCGTTGGGGGCTGTCAATTGGCCGCACCATTGCAGATCAGGTTTCTCTCTTGTCGCACGAGCCCTCATCAAAACAGCCTCAATTTTCTTCACTTCTCTCTCTCTCTCTCTCTGCCATCTCGCAACATTCGCGTGTTCTGTCCATCGCTGCCGCAATGCCAATCAATTCTGGTTGGTAATATGATCTTTGTTTTTGCACTCCACTCGTTTTTATTGTTCACTATTTTATGATGCAGAACATACTGGGGCTTCCTGCCACTAAGCAATTTCCGGTGGTTCCCCATCAGATGTAACGCTCGTCATCAGAAGGTGATGATAACGGATGGGGAGACAAAGACCGGACGGCCGGAGGAACATGTCAGGGAGTGGCTGACGGGGCAACCTGTGATCAACGTTGGCATCGGATGCTCTGGTAATATGCCTTTTGGGAATGATGGAGGAGGTGCAGCAAAGTGGCGATGGGGCCGATCTCTCCTGATGCATCACAATGCACGGCTACTGCCGTGGACCTTATCTACTCAGCCCTTCATCATGGAGATTGTGCATCATATGATCCTGCAATCTGCTACGTACCTGCACCATTTAAATGGTGGGAAAGGAAGAGCTCTCCATCCATGCCCCCACCACGCCGAGGTGCGACACTTCAAGTTTGTTTGTGTGCGATCACTGTCCATTTACAACCGATTTAAAAATGGTAGATATATTTGTATGCTTTAAGTCTGTTGCTTAACGATTTGCGATATTCGACTTAACGTTTTATTGTCTTTATACGGATGCTTTCGAGTTTAATCTGAAATACTTGTAGTCGTCCGTCTTTGCAGAGAACAAATTGATTAAAATAGAATCGATGAAATGGGTAGTTAAACACGTCGTTGCCACTGGCAAGGGAGGAAGTTCCAAGATTCTTTGTACATACTTGGCCACAGGCAGGTACGTTTACAACTTGGCCATACTTACAAGAATTACAATCAGAAGTTATTATCATCATTGTTATATGTACTTCAGGAAATTCTTGGTTGCAAAAGGAAAATTACATAGAAGCGCTGAGGGAGCATACCAATGGCGATGTTGATCGGGTCCGACAACAATAAGATGTGCAACATAGGCATTTGCAAGTTGTTTGTAATTTTGTCTTTATAGCGGTTCTCGTTTGAGGATTCGCGATTGTATATTTGGACATGGACCATGACATTATTATGTGGTATGTGGAGCCTGTTTCACCCGCAACACGGGGTGGGGCTTCACTTGAGACCACACGGGGACGGGGGGTGCGCGGTCGGCCCCTCGGGGGAGGGGGAGGGGGGCCCGGTCGGCCCCACACCTTGGGGGAGGAGGGGGGTATATTTGTACTCGATCCGTTATTGTATTTATTTTATACATATTTTAACATTCATATTCGTATTCGTTTTAAAATGAATGCGGATATGGACATCACTTTGACATTCATTAATATTTGCATTTATATTCGTATATTCATTTTCGTATATAAGTGTAGTAATATATTTATTTGTAATTATATGTAACAATATTTTAAGATTGCATTCACCATTGTTGATATAGTTGTTATGAAATCGCTATATCTCGTACAACTATTTTATCTCTAAATTATCCTAAACACGTATATTTTAGTTAATCTATTAAAAAAATTCAATTACTATTCGTATCCGATTCGTATTCATTTTACATCCGTATTCGTTTGAAATGATATGATAACACATTTTTCACATCTGTCAATATTAGTATTCGCATTTGTATTCGTATTTTAAATAGATAGTGTTATAATTATAATTATATTCGTATTTGTATCTGACCGTTTTCATCCATATCTAGGAAACATTCGAATCGTATAAATAACATATCACACAGTACTTATTTAGTGTATTGGTTTTGTGCATTATTAGTTATTATTTTTTGCATGTTAATTCCGATTTTGCCCTCCCTCAATTGGGTATCCCCACCTCCTGCCATCATCTACTTCACCAATCTTGGCCGAAAAGATATGGTTCGCCCCTCCTTGAGGAGTGGGTTCTTTGTTCTAGTGTTGTAACGCACAACAGCTTGATGGAGCGGTTGTGATGCGTTACAACACTGCAGCACCACACTAGACGATCCAAACACCCTCAAGGGACCCCTTTCCCTACAATTTGCACCAACCCCCTTCCCCCCGGCTCCGTCTCTCCAGTTGTTCCCCTCATCGTTGTGCTGCCGTCAACGACAGCTAGAAAACAGAGTTAGGGCTCCAAATTTGGGGATGAACCTAATGAACACCGACCTCACCTTCCTCCTCCGCCACCAGTGCTCGAACTCCAGTGGATGGCCCCAGACCACCCAAATCCACCCCTCCGAACTGACCCTGCGCGACCATCGCCATCCACTCCTCATCAGGTTGTGCACTGGCCATGCGCCATTGGGCATGGCGGGGTCTGTCGAGCACGAGTTCTCGCCTGGCAGCAAGGATAGCGCAGTCAGGGAACCGGGGCATAGGCCATCCACCCATCTCTTCAACTGGAGCTCAGGCCAGCGTAGTTGGGTGATTTAGGTGTGCTTCCAGCATTTTCTCAGAACTAAATTCCGAAAAATTCCAAATTTTCTCATGCTGCAGACCCACTAGAATTTGTTATAGTACCGGATGTGGATATCGAATTCTGGGGAGATTTGAATCTCACCCATTCTTTGCGAAATTTATAGATATGCATAATGCATATGAACCTTCCAGAGAAGGTAAGCATTTTTCCATCTGTGTAAACACATCCTCCCCTCCTGAACTAAGAAAACAAGATTTTGTATCGCGTAAGCACAACACGGAATATTTGTTGCGCATATTGATTTCAATTCAGAACCGTGGCGACTTATCTCCGACAGTGCAAAGGATTTCATTCGAAAGATGCTTTGTTTTCGACCTTCTGAGAGCTTAACTGCTCATGAAGTCTCGTGTAAGATTTATTGAGACTTACATTCAGGATAGTCACTCTTTTTACAGTCAAGTTTCATATTTATGTTCAATCTGGAATGAGGAAAACCCATTATTATTGATTGTTTTTTTACTGGCATAGAACTTGTAGTACATAATTAAAAGCAGGTACGGATACAGTACATACAGTCTATAGAATATATAAGATTATCCAAGATCCGTCCCCATCGCATATACGTACACATTTTTAAAAGAAATGATAACAAAATTTCCGCATCTATCTATATCGACATCTACATTTTGTATTTGTATCTTGACTATTGTTGGATGAGCATTGGGTTAGGCGGCTGGGTCGACCCACTCCAGCACGAACCTCGATCCACCAAATCCAACCCATACCAGAAAGCATTTTGGACAGATAGACCAACAATTTGAACCTATTTGTTAATTGAGCCGGGCTCCGGCATTGCTCGGCCTAGCTCATCAAGCTCCAAAGCTAGGTCCAAAATGGAGCCCGAACAAAGGCCCGCAAGCCCGACCCGATAAGGAGTCCGACCCAACAACAAAGACAATAAAGAGAGAGAGCTCATCCATGGACAATTGTCATATTGCGCAAATCGTAATTTACTAACTGGTTTTTGTTCTTTTCTTCTTTTCGTTCTCCTTTCATTTTCATGCCAACTTTTATTTAATCGCCATATATGCTAAAGATTAATTTCTTTACACATTTCCGTGCCAACTTTTACTTTATCTTCATATTTGCATGCTAAGATTCATTTCTCCACCCATTTTCGTGCCAACTTTTGTTTAATCTTCTTATATGCTAAGATTAACATGCGGAATTAAAAGCAAACGAGTTAAAAGATTTGAGTATGACATTCCACTCCAAACACATCGAATTCAAACATGAAGTCTTTAGCGATGCAATCTCCAACGTATGGTCTCCGTTCTTCCTCAACGATATTTCGGGAAGCAATGCTCAGGAGGAATGTTTGCATTTACGACAGCAGCGGAGGCTTTGGACTATAGGTCCATGCCTAAGCCCATCTTCGAGAGAGAGCATTGAGCGTGTCAAGCACATCACCGGCCGAAACTCTTGAGTTCATTGAGACCCCTCACCAGGCACACCAAGAGCCATACTCCCTACCTCGGTACGGCGTACTCCGGTCCGCCACCCTCCCGAGTCCATCTCCATCATCACTTGAGAGCATCAAGGACATACCCATCTTCAAGCAGACCATCACGCCAATTTTCGAGAACTTCGCATTCATTGTCGCCGATCCATGTTTCCGAGCATCTCATTGTGAGCACCCACTCGTACATTTTCAACTTGAGATATCCGTGGGTGATCCATTGTCCACATAATACAATGGCTAGCTGATCCAATTGGGAGTCCTCACCATTCGAGATGCTCCGCCTGCCGACGCCAACAGAGGTAGCGGCCCCAACTGTGCCCAAGATCGCAGGAGATCTCCGCCTGCCAAAGTCATTCCATGAGTTGCTGTGGAAGAGATCTGCCAAGACATCAGAAACTTGTCCACTCCCGTGCAGGAATCGGAAAAGAAATTCGATGCCCTCTTTCCCGTGCAGTCCTCTCTATTACCAACCGCCGCTCCCCTTCTATTCCTGTTTGACCATTTGATTTTGATGCGTTGATTCTCTGCATCTGCAGTTCAAGTCATTGCCTTTGTCAAAAATTGTGGATCTTGATCTCTCTCTAGAGAGATTAGTTTGTTCTGTTTTAATCTGGAGTTCGAGTTATGGTTTTATGACAATGAAAAAATCTTAAAAAAAAGATTCCATGGTCAACCTCCTATAAGAACGGGATAAGAAGCTGAACTTGGATATATATATGGAAAAAAATGGGGCTGCCCCGGTCCCGTTTTTCGGCGTTTTTTTTTTATTTTTTTTGAAAAATAAAACCATGTATATTCATCCATATATCCCTCCTACATGCCATTCGAATTTCGTCAGAAACAGAGACTCTTACGGCCTCCATCTCGATGGTATCGATTTAAAAAAATCCTGTTACCGTTAAAAAATTACTGTCCGGATGGAGGCCGTAGGAGTCTCTGTTTCTGACGAAATTCGAATGGTATATAGGAGGGATATAGGGATGAATGTAAATGGTGTTATTTTTCAAAAAAAAATAAAAAAATTTGCCCAAATAAGGCGGGGGCAGCCACATATGACCCTATATATATATATATATATATATATATATATATATATATATATATATATAGGAAAAAATGGGGCTGCCCCCGCCCCATTTTTCGGCCTCTTTTTTATTTTTTTTTGAAAATAAAATCATGTATATTCATCCATATATCCCTCCTATATGCCATTCGAATTTCGTCAGAAACAGAGACTCCTACGGCCTCCATCTTGATGATATCGATTTTAAAAAATCCTGTTACCGTTAAAAAATTACTGTCCGGATGGAGGCCGTAGGAGTCTCTGTTTCTAACGAAATTCGAATGGTATATAGGAGGGATATAGGGATGAATGTAAGTGGTGTTATTTTTCAAAAAAAATAAAAAAATTTGCCCAAATAAGACGGGGCAGCCACACATGACCCATATATATATATATATATATATATATATATATATATATATATATATATATAATGTATCCAGTACAAAAAGGTGCAATATCGTGCATGTGATTATTTGATAATGACCGATAGGGTGGAGCATTGGGTCGGGCCGGTCCGAATCCGACACTGATCCGACCCGCAAAAGCCCGAGCCCGGCCCGAACCCGATGTACAAGTGGGCCGGGTCCAGGTCTTCATTTTTGAAAAATATTATGCTCGGGCCGGGCCCGAACCCGAAGTACAAATGGGCCGGGCCCGGGCCCTCATATTTCAAAAAAATCATATTAGAACTAAATTAGGGGACACGGATTTATAGTCAAAATACATCCAATATTTCTTTCATCCATCAATAGTAATATTATATAGTAACAATACATCCAATATTCACATGTTATGGATGAATTATATCCATAAAAATAAATTGGAATCAAAGTGCAACTTCATGGAATCAAAATAAAGTGCGGGTTGAGCCCGGCCCGAGCCCGAGCCCGACCCGAACCCGAGCCCGATCTCGCAGGCCTTGGGCCGGGCCCGGGTCCTCAGTTTGCTGAAAAAAGCGGGCCTCGACCCGGCCCAAGGCCCACGGAAAATTCATGGGCTCGGGCCGGGCTTTCCCGGGTTGGGCCGGGTCGAGGAAATTGCAACTCATGCTTTGCGCAGTTGTATGTCTTTGACACACGACATGAAAAAGATAACCGTTGTCGATCATTCTCCACAAATTCGTCAACCGCCTCCGCAAATGAAGCTTTAATGGAAGAATTGCAACTCATGTTTCATACTTGCAATCCATATGCTCAAATTTTCAAACAAGCAAGCAAGTGGATTGAAGAAAACAAACAATGTGAGGTGAGATTGAAGATAATAGATTCAAGGAGTAAACAACATGCGATGCCCTCCGCATAGACCAGCGGCAACGGCGCCATTCTGATGAACGACCAAATGACAGAGGTAAAGGTACTCAATAGGTCGTTGCGACCTCTATCACTCAGAGTCACTCAATCAAGAAGAAATCAGACCACTAGAACGAATAAAATCAATCAAGCACAAAATCAGCGGTCCAGCTATGATATTAACCTGGTATAGCACCCAGGGTCGAACACAAGGAGCACGGGTTGGCCAAGAGACCTACGATGTAGTCAGAAATCTAAGAGAATACTTTTTAGTGATTTTTAATTGTTTTTTTTAAATTTTTTTTAATATGTAGAGAAAATACGAAAACACAAAAACAAGCACACTTTATCAATTTATTTAAAGCATCAAAAATCAAGCAAAAATTCAAGAAAAATTGTTTTTATGTTTTTTAGGTTTTTAAGTGTTTTTGGTGAATTTTTGGGATTTTTTATAAGGTGTATTTTATTTTCTAAAAATCAAACAGTACTAAAAAGATAAGGTACTGTCCAGCAAGGCTCAAAACCCAAAGATAAAATATCTAAGGATCTCAAAGGGCCCTGGAGGTAATTTCCCTGTATACTAGAGAAAACAAGGAAAATTTGAGCACCAAAAGGAGGAGCCCGCCGACATTCCAATAATTTTTTATCAACAAATTCCGACTTTGCCCTTGCTGTCTCCCGTGCCTTTCCAAAATTGCCCCCCCCCCATAAATTCCCATGCATACCCATGCCATGCTCCGCCGCCCTTACCACACGCCCTCCTTCCCCTCACCGTTTATCTTTACGTGTTCGCCTGCCAGTATTCGTATCCCATGCAAGTTCCGCCAGACCTGCACGTGTGGGTCACTCGCGCTGCTCAACGTCCCTTCTTTGCAATATATCTGCGACCAGCATGCACCTGAACTGTTGCAGTACAACTCCTCCTCCCAAATACGCACCCTGCTCTTGCATCGCAAGCCGATGGATCCCACTTCCTCTCATCACCTACAACCACCCGCCGACCATGATTCACCTTCCCCCAGTCGACGACAGCCGAGTCCGGAAACTGCTTCCGTTTCAAAGAGACGACGGCAATCAGGTATGCCTTAATGGAAATTACTCCTCTCCATCCGTTCCCTCCTGCTTCCTTCACAACTGATAGTGTGCGCTACGCTCACTTCAGGCCATTACCACGACCCAAATGTACACGTCCCTTCTCATTCAGACAATATCCATCAGCCACCGCCGCAAGATGCTTGTGTTCTCCAGAATGCCGGAGAAGTTGGTAAGCTTACTGTTTACGTACTACATGTACTCTATATCTATATCACGCAACCTACGAACGTAATATCCATATGTATCGAAATAGTTAGGGATATATGTCTGTATGCAACTCACTGCATAATCAAATGACCTACGTTCATCAACATAGGATAGGTAATTAAATATTGGGAAAAAATATATCTTAGATATATACACAGATATTGGACGTGTGCTACTTTGTTTGCTTCCTCCTCGGCCCACCGGAGATCCACCACAATCATATCCCACGTCGGAGGCTTCAATGCAGCAGCTCCCTCAAAGCCCTTCTTGGAGGTCTTGAGAACATCCTTTAATAACATCTCCACACCGTCAAAGGTGAGGAATTCGGTAGCAGAGGCACCGTCACCGCTGCCGATAATGGCAGCATGGAGGAGGTGGGCTTGGAGACGATTCAGGGTTGAGTAGTAGGAGCTGTAGCGATGGCGGAGGAGGAGGGGCGGAGGGTCAGCATGCCGGGGGGTGGCATGAGCACAGGGGAAGCGGAGCTGTTGTGGGAGTCGCAAGTGCAGAGAACTGGGCGAACGTGAGAGCGGAGCTGTTGTGTGAGTCGCAAGTGCGGAGAACTGGGCGAACGTGAGAGGGTGTAGGGTTGAGGACAGTGATACGACGGGGGAGGGTTCCAGGACGTAGATGGAATTTTTGGATAGAAAAACTAATTGGTGGTTGGTGGCACCTCTGCATAGTAGATGTTATAGAATATAGAATAGATAGATACTACTATTTAGAAACATGAACTGACATTTATACGTGTATGTCATGTATGATATTTAAATAAACTACAGATCTCAAAATCTACACAGACAGCTACAATTAGGTATCATACATGACTTCCAGATATGCAATAACATTTACCCGTGTGTCTGTATCGAAATAGTTAGATATATATATCTGTATACAACTCACTGACATACATGTAATCAAATGACCTAAATACAGATCCTGCATATACCTATATAAAGATTTACACCGAGAGGGTAATATGTCTGTATTTACACTTATACATAACTACGTATATGCCGAATAATTGAAAAAAGATAAACCAAACTGCAGGATCTTAGATTCTTGTCAGAACTTATTTACCTTTTACCTCTCCATCTTAGTTTCCTTTATAACCATGCATACATGACATAAGCATTTTAGCCACGTTGATATACTAATGTGTTATTGTCATCATATTGTCCTCTCACATTGTTTTCTGTATTAAATACCAATACTACTATTTACAGACATGCACTGGCATTTATATGTGTATGATATTTAAATAAACTACAGATCCCAAAATCTACATAAACAGCTACAATTAAGTAACATACACGACTTGCAGATATGCAATGACATTTACCCGTGTGCGACTTTTACATCAAATACAGTTCAACATCGGATATGAGTATATTCGAATATGTTGCCACCGTGGCCATACATATTTTTATTACTGCATATGTTAACACGAAATGTTATTCTAACTACTCCATACTCTGTTACAAACTTGCACATGCATATCTAAAAGTCGTTATCTTCACACAAATATGTATTTCAAATGTATACTGTTTATCTTCAGATATATGTTTATCTCATAGTTTGGGAGAATCTGACAATGTCTAACTCTTTCGTTCTTTTAGGGAAAAAATAGCTTGAATTTTATAAAAAGGGTTACTTAAATTACACATGCTCTGTTGACAAATATACCTAAAATCTGCATATATAGATACAACAAAATCTCAGACTCAACTACATTTGTATATGTTCTCACCATCGATATGCATATCTTTATTACTTCATATATCAACGTCAAATGCCCCTCTAAATATTCCATAACCTGTTAACGGCTTACACAAGAAAGCGTGAACAATGCTAAAGTTGCATGATTTGCACATATTTCAATGTATATCCAAATATATGTGACTATCTATATATACATCTTCACGAGATATGTTCATATCTATGTAGATACCCACCTACATTCATAACGACTCATACGTATCAATGTATGTGCTATATAACTAAATATTTCTCTATTCTGACTTACACCAAATGATAACATCTCCTACCATTACACATACACTCTGACTCAGCTCACCCTGAACATACACATTTATGTTCATATTCTTTCTTCTCCACTCTGATGTTTCCATGTCACTCAGTAAAATTTCCATTATCATGCATGGCTAACTCACAGCTCATGCACATAAACAACTCCTGATTTATGTAGCCACCGATTATAGCTTTGCGATGGTCATATACTTATATATACTATATACAATACAACATATACCATATACCTCTACATTGTACACCGTCGATATGAACCAGTAGATTGGAAGAGAAACTAGATAGCTCAAATCGGAAGAGAAAGTAGCTAGAGATAAATGTGCCTCCTTCTCAAAGTAGATGAGAAACATAAGATTAGAATCCCTGCATATATTGATCGAAATTTATCACCTCCATGCTAATCTTCTGTTTCACGACAGCTTTGCAAGCCCCAAAATGACTAAGAGCGTGCCTACAATCAGGTTCATTTTCTCTCCCAATCGTTACTTCCTCATTTAATTGTTTAAGACTCTCGCATCACCAACAACATAATGTCTACCTCACAGCAAGAGGAAGGTGCGATATAGATGTCACTGATCAACCAATGCGATCTGCAGGTATATATTCACTCAATATGTTCTCTCTTTAATGTCGTCTTATAGTATATTAAGATATCTATTGTATTGCAATATAAAATATAATGCCTTCTAATAAAGTTGGAGACACCTCTTCGTACTCGCTTAAGCTCATCCTTGAATGTGCTCCTACTTCCCATGCTTATATATATATAGTAATTTTCCCTTCGTCGGATTCCACATGCCAAACATCAAGAACTCATAAACTCAAATTTCTAGATATATCTAGGATATCTTCAATGGGATACGATACACCTACACCACAACGTATGGGTATGCACCTCTATTCTTTCAACTTTACTTACCATTACAAAAGTGCATCTGTACTTATAAAGACTAAATATCAACAATGCTAGGAAAATATACAGAGCGCTTGGACTTTGGTCCACCAAATTGTTTATGTCCCACATGTGCTGCAATCATGTGGTCTAGAGAGAGAAGACAAAGGTCAAGCATTAGAGAACCAACATTCAACTTATGTTGTTCCAACGGATCAATTAGTCTACCATTACTGAAAAATGCACCTTCATTGCTGCATTCTCTATTAAGTGGTGATCATCCTCAAGCTTCTCATTTCCGAAAGTACATACGTCATTACAACAACTGCTTCAGCTTCACCTCAGTCGGAACTTCCGTTGACTCTACTGTAAATAATGGTCGTGCTCCGTATTGTTATAGAATACACGGGCAGATGTACCATAGATTCGGATCATTAGTCCCGTTACAATCAATCCCTCCATGCTTTGCGCAGTTGTATGTCTTTGACACACGACATGAAAAAGATAACCGTTGTCGATCATTCTCCACAAATTCGTCAACCGCCTCCGCAAATGAAGCTTTAATGGAAGAATTGCAACTCATGTTTCATACTTGCAATCCATATGCTCAAATTTTCAAACAAGCAAGCAAGTGGATTGAAGAAAACAAACAATGTGAGGTGAGATTGAAGATAATAGATTCAAGGAGTAAACAACATGCAATGCCCTCTGCATATGAACTCGCTATGTTGCTTATTGGAGAAGTTGATGATCAACCTTGCAACCGTGATATTGTTGTGTCCAAAACTTCAGATGGTTTCCAACGAATTACTGAACTACATCCAGCATATATGCCCTTACAATATCCTATTCTTTTTCCTTATGGTGAAGATGGATGGAGAATAGGATTACCTTATACGATCTCCATGATGGCTTTCTACTCCTACCGACTTCAATTTCGATATCTCGAGTCTGAACCAGCACTATTACGAGGTGGTAGACTACTTCAACAATTTATTGTTGACGCATATGCTTCCATAGAACAAAGTCGGTTAAATTGGTTCCGATTGAACCAAGATAAAGTAAGAACTGACACCTTCTTAAACATTTATGATGCTTCCTTATCTGGTGATCATACATGCAACGAAATCGGAAAAAGGGTAATTTTACCATCTTCTTTTACGGGAGGACCAAGATATATGTTACAACATTACTATGATGCAATGGCTCTTTGTGCATGGGCTGGAACTCCTGACATTTTCCTAACCTTTACTTGCAACCCTCATTGGAAAGAAATTCGTTATATGATCGAGCTCAGTGGCTGCCAATTTCCTGAAGACCGACCCGATATCATTGCAAGAGTGTTCTACCTAAAGCAATCTCAATTGCGAGATGATATTATCAATGGAGAACTTTTTGGAAAGGTTAAGTCAGGTTTGTTATGGCCATACGTCCCATAATTTCCATATAACTTATTCTCTCTTTCACATATTATTGTTGACCTCAACTTTTGTTACAGACTTGTCTGTGATAGAATTCCAAAAACGCGGTCTTCCTCATATGCATATGCTCATCACATTAGATGAGAAAAATAAGATTAGAACTCCAGCAGATATTGATCGAATTTTATCTGCAGAAATCCCTGATCCAGTTACTAATAAGTATGCCTACGAAACAGTTGTCAGATGCTTGATACACGGTCCGTGCGGTGCACTGAATTTAAACTCGCCTTGCATTGATAGAAAATGTTCAAAGTTCTACCCAAAAAGATTCAATGATGAAACAACTTTTGATAGTGATGGTTACGCAATTTACAGAAGACGAGATGATGGTAGAAAAGTTGATATTAGAGGTATTGCCATTGACAGCAGATGGGTTGTCCCACATAATGTTGACTTAGTGATCAGATATGATGCTCATATTAATGTCGAGATTTGCAATCAACTTCAAGCAAAAATATCTCTACAAATACGTTTACAAAGGCTTCGATAAGCTTACCTTCACATTAGAAAAGGACTCAGACAATGTTGATGAAATTGCACAATATCTGAATGCATGGTACATATCAGCGATCGAAGCTTCGTGGAGGATATTTGATTTCAGATTGCACTACAGAAATCCTGCTATTCTAACATTGAACTACCATTACCTTATCAACAAAAGTTATTCTTCCGGGATAATGACGACTTACATCATGTTGTAGACAATCCATTTAGTGGAAAAATAATGTTAAGAGAGTGGTTTAATATGAACAAAATTATCCCTGATACAAGAAGGCTTACCTTCACAGAGTTCCCCCAATTCTATGTTTGGCATCGTGAAAGAAAGCTTTGGACTCCTCGAAAAACCGGAAAGTGTATCGGTCGTCTCCCGAGTGCAAAGCTAGCGTCCGGTGAACTCTACTACTTACGAATGCTACTTCTTTGAGTACCAGGATCGACGGATTATATTGAGCTTCGCACAGTAAATGGTGTACTATGCGATACTTTCAAAAAGGCTTGTGAACTACATGGCTTTCTTGAAGATGACAACGAATGGATATCTGCTATAGAAGAAGCATCGATATGGGAAACTGGATGGCAAATGCGCCACTTATTTGCTTCCATTATATTAACAACAAACATCATCAACCCAGCTGAAGTATGGAACAAATACTGGAAGATTTTGACTGATGACTTCCACAAGAGGCACACAAACGACAATGATCAAAATTGCTTCAAGCTACTTGAAAATGATTTACAAAGAAAAGGATTAGACCATCTTGAATCTATTTTACAAAAAAATGGAAAATCCTCTAGTAACTACGGTATTTCCATGCCTCAAACTTCGAGCCCCTATGTACACAAAGATATTGGATTACTTACAGAAGAAATGCAGTACGATGTCCAAGTAGAAGAACGTGAGTTCTTACGATGTTTACTTATTAAATGAGGAACAAAAAGCAGCCTATGATAGAATCGTTGAATCATGCACGAATGACCTTGGGTCTTTCTTCTTCATTCATGGTAGCGGTGGAGTTGGAAAAACTTACCTATGGAGAATATTGATTGCGCGCCTACGCTCTCAGCGAGAAGTTGTTCTTCCTGTTGCTTCATCTGGCATTGCCTCATTACTTCTACCAAGTGGACGAACTGCACATTCTCGATTCAAATTTCCTATTATTTAGACAACTCCACAACATGCCATATTACTCGACAGTCTGCACTTGGGAAGATTCTTCCACACACAGAACTTATTATCTGGGATGAGGCTCCAATGATGCATAAGGCACGCACTCGAAGCAGTTGATAGAACTTTCCGGGATCTACTAAGCACTACTAAAGCAGATGCAGAACTACGGGTCTTCGGTGGCATAACTGTTGTTCTCGGAGGTGATTTCCGTCAAATTCTTCCTGTTATATCAAAAAGGGAACCGGGCTGATATTATTAATGCTTCCTTACCTAAAAGCTCTCTTTGGAAGCATTGTCAAGTAGTATGCCTTAAGAAAAATATGCGGCTAGCAACCACATCTGAGCACGAGGCCCATATCAATGTTATGTTTGCTAAATGGTTACTTGATGTAGGTAATGGAAATACCTGTAATGCCAATATTAATGGGTCTCTTGACTACTCACTACTGGATGTTCCAGGCGACATGTTAATCGATCCAAAGTTAGGTATAAATGGTTTGGTTGATGCTATCTATTCGAACATCTCTCACAACCACTCCAATCCAGATTTCTTCAAAGATAGTACAATTTTAGCTGCACGAAATAGTGATGTAGGCGACATTAATGAGCTACTACTGAAAAAAATACCTGGCGATGAATTCATACTATACAGTTTTGACAAGGCAATCCCACTGGATGAAGCATCAACATGCAATGCTCTTGAATACTCTGTCGAATATTTGAACTCTATTAATCTTCCTGAATTACAACCAGGTATTTTGCGGTTAAAGCTTGGAGCCCCAATCATACTATTGCGAAATATTGATCAATCTATTGGCCTTTGTAATGGTACACGCCTTATTATTAAAGGTCTCCAGCCAAGAGTACTAGATGCTCAAATATTATCGGGAGACTATGCTGGACGTCGTGTTTACATTCCACGAATTGACTTGACAACATCTAATACTGGCAGCAGTTTCTCATTAAAACGACGACAATTCCCCGTAAAATTAGCCTTCGCTATGACTATTAATAAAAGTCAAGGACAGACTTTATCACATGTCGGTTTCTACTTACAAACACCTGTTTTCAGTCATGGCCAACTTTACGTTGCATTATGATAACCAGCCTAAGCGATCGGGGTAAAGGTCTAAAAATGGTCGTTGCGACCTCGATCAAGTAGACTAAGTGTATCAAGAAAAATCAACCACTCAAATCAGATAAAAACAATCAAGCACAGAATAGAGCGGTCCTAGCTATGATATTAACCTGGTATAGCTCCCAGGGTCGAACACAAGGAGCACGGGTTGGCTAGAAAGCCTACGAAGTAGTCAGAATGAGATAAAACACAGAGAAAATATTTTAGTGATTTTTAATGATTTTTAGATTTTTTTTGGAGATTTTTAATATATGAAGAAAATGAGAAAAGCAAAAACAAAGCACACTTAAGCAATTTATTTAACACACCAAAAATCAAGCAAAAACTCAAGAAAAATTGTTTTTATGTTTTTTAGGTTTTAAGTGTTTTTGGTGAATTTTTGGGATTTTTATAATGGGTAGATTATTTTCTAAAAATCAAACAGTGCTAAAAATAAAAGGTACTGTCCAGCAAGGCTTAAGACCCAAAAATAAAATACTTAAGGATCTTAAAAAGCCCTGGAGGTAATTTTCCTGTAATCTAGGAAGAATAAGGAAAATTTAGGCACCTTAATTATTGTTTTTGGATTTTTCAATTAATTATTATAATTTTTATGAGTTTTTGAGGGTTTTTCAATTTTTAGGGTTTTTAAGCAATGAAAAATAGCCAAAATTGGCTAGAAAATCAAACAACAAGCAAGAAACAGTAGCTAATTTTTTTAGAATTTTGGGGGTGATTTTATAATTTTTTTGGTATTTTTATATCTAGACAGTAGCTAAAAGCAAGGTTTTTGAATTTTTAAAAATACTAAATGAAATCAGAAATGTCCTCGAAAATCCCTAAAATTCCTACACCATGGCAGGAGCCATGTGTCAAAATCTCATGGGATTTGGAGGTAATTTGATATTTTATTCAAAAATGCAAAGTGGGCACAGTGCACAAGGACGTAAGTGCAAATACCCGAGAATCTGGGGGCCAAGGTGCAAAATACCCAGCAAGTCACGCGCGTGGCGCGTGGTTGGGGCACACAGGGGCTTATATGTAATAAAAACCTACTCCTTAGACCTTTTGGTAACTGGTACCAGAAAGTCCAAGGGTATGGCTGCAAATATACCACTAAAATTCGCACATGCGTGAATATAAAGCTCACAGGGGTATAACTGCAATTAACAGAAACTAATTCTTCATTTCATAACAGCCCAGATCTACAGGACAAAAGATGTAAAAAGCCCTAAGCTACACGTGACGACGCACGTGGTCACATACAAACAGGGGCATACATGCAATTAACAACAACCACAAGGTCCATAGTGCAAATAACCCTACGTACATAAAGTTTTAAAACTATTTACAGGACTGGAAATAAAATGACAAACTAGAGGGGGCCCTAAGATATTTACCCCTTTATTGGTCGACGGCCAGATGCGCGCCACGTGGTGGATCCGACGGTCTGGAGGGGCGGCGCTATTCTTCTTCTTCTCTTTGGCCTAATCGACGGTGGAGGCGAGGCCACGTGGAGGATCTAACGTCTGGGGCTCAGGTGCCTCTCTCCTCTGCTACCAACGGTCCGGATGGGCTCCTCAGATGGATCGACGGTCGCTGCTCCTCAACAGATGGACGGCTGGGATTAGAACTGGAGCGGAGGCGTCATCGGACGGCTCTGGAGGATGATGGAGGAACTCGACGCCGGCGAACTTCGCCGGCCTCGTGCGTGAACTGCGGTCCTCCTCAGCTGCTGCTAATGATCGGAGAAGATCCGCTGGCTCGTCCCGCAGCTGATGGTTGTGGCCGATGGCCCAGCCGAGCCCTGGAAAGGCTCCGGCGAGGCTGGCGGCGCGAAGCTCCGGTCTTGAATGTAAGGGAGGCTCAGACACTTCCCTTTGAACCTGCAAAGCACTCAGAAAGCTTCGCGGGTCGAGGGCAAAGTGCCTCGACCCAAAGAAGCGGGGTGAAGATGATCGGCGGCGGTGGGCGAAGGAGCTCCGGCGAGCGGAAGACGGTGGAGCTCGATTCCCAGCTCCGGGGCGAGCTGGGCTGAGTGGCTAGGCGAAGAACGTGCGTGAGGGATAGGCGAAGGCGATGGGGTGCTCCGATGATCGAAATATGAAGCGAGATAGCGGGAATCACAGGAACACGGCGAACGGTCGATTTGGGGGTAACTCGAAATTAGACTAATCAAGAAGGAACGGAGGTTACCTAGGTGGTGTTGTAGACTATGCTGGAGCTCAGCTGGCTCCTGGTCCTCGCCTCAAGGGTCGTCAACTCCCGAGGCTCGAGCTCCGGGTGGTCGTCGGAGCACGGCGGCGCGAAGCAGCCGGATCGATGGTCGAACACCTCCTCCTCGCTGCGACACCGGCGGGGGCAAGCTGTCACCTTGCTGGTTGCGATGGAGCTCACAGGAAAGAGAATGGGGAACCAAAGATGGCGTGAAAGTGCGGCGGAGCTCGACCTTTATAGTGCTAGGGTCCGGGAAGGATGGAGTCGGGTACGACGATCGGCGCGCGGATCCCTATGCAAACCTCCGGGCGAGGATCTCGGGTGCATGCAGATGGATTAGGGCCCGGGGTTTGCGGGTTTGGCATTCGGATCAGATGGGGAAAAGATCGAGAAGTCGGGTCCAGAAGAAGATCCCGGGCTCTGGTGGTCCTGGGGGAGGTGTTGACCGGGGGTCAACAATCCCCCGTGGACCAATCAGAGCCCGCCAATTATTAGAATTTTATTTGATTTTTTTGAGGCCTTAAATGGCCGAATTTTCAAAAACTTAAAACATAAAAAATGTTTGTTTTAATTTTTTCTATTTTTTTTGTGATTTTTAATTAATTTTTGGAAATTAAAATAAGGTATATACAATATAGGTCTATATAGGTATATATATACAATATAATATTTTTAATTTTGATTTTTAATTAGTTATTTTTATACATTTTTATTCCCATTTTGTATTTTATTTATTTATAAGATAAAATGAGGAATAAAAGACTATTTTTATTTTATTTTTATTATTTATATTCATAAGGGAAATAATTATTTATTTACACTTATATACATGGTAGATATACAAGGTATTTTTGTATTTTTAATTTTGTAATTTTTATTTGATTTTTGGTTTAATTCTTTTTATTTTATTTATTTACAAAACACAAAAAGTTTTAGAAATAAATAACTTTATTTTCAAGGTGAAATAGGTAAAGGATGGTGGTCTTATGTACATGGTGAAGGTGTATTTTTGGTTTTTTTTGATTTTTAGATTTTTATTTTGTTTTTAATGGCTTATAAATATGTACACAATATATACAAGCATATTTTTGGTTGAGGAAAATACTATTTTAGTTATTTACATAAATACTTACACATGAGCCCCTATCTCCCTCTACGTGTGGCTTTTATGCGGTCAGGCCCATGCTGAGCCCTCCCTTGGGTTAGGTTGCTCAATATTTATTCTAAATATTTCCCTCTTTTTCTTTTTCTTCTTTATTCTTTTATTTTTTGCACAAAAACATGCTAATTACATATTTTTACAAAATGCATGCTTTTGCTAATTATTGCTATTTACATATATCTACATGTATTTGCAAAGGTTTTTGTAGCTAAAATATAAGAATAAAGAGTGATGAATGGGTATTCATCACATTATCACGAGTAACATCTCGAAGTGGATTAAAGATCTTTGTATCTAATGATACAGAAGATGCCCCAAATTGCACTAGAAACGTTGTCTACCATGAACTTCTCAATGAAATCAATCCCACATCTCATTGTTTACTCTAGCAGACAACAACTCCAACTATCTTCTTCGCCGACAATTTCTGAGGTACCTTACATTACACCGCTACTCTTCCTTCCAATAAATTAAAGGAGCATCATACTATTTCCTCTACGAAAATATCTACAATTACCAACATGTTGATACAACTAAAGCAAGTCTTCTTCTATTCACATGCATAAATTACCATTTTATTTCTTAGATGATGATAACCAAGGAAGGCACATTGTCTCGACGCCGTCCTCCTCAACAGAAAATACTCTCCAAGTACAAGTCACCACCCATCAACAACTACACTGCCAAAAGACCAAAAGAGTTCATCAGAAACAAAACAAAGACCTGTTGCTCTTATCATTCATGGTATGCTATAATCAGTGCATCCATTACTTTCTAAATATTTATTTCTTCCTCCAGCTAACAATATTCTTATTCTTTTCTCCAGATAATAAAAATCCACAACTGTCAGAGACCTATCATTCAGTTTCCCCAGATTGCAAAGGCAAGAACATAATGCTCGCAACTACAACAACAACAAACGATGCTCAGAAATTCCCATATAGCCGGAAAATCATCACGCTTGATATACTCATCCCAACATCTACAATGCAATATATACATTACGAATCAGCAGATTGTGGTATGGAACTCTATTTGGCCCAAATTATGGGAATTTACTCGCTTTTATCGTAATTGATGAGGAGGTAATATATTTACATGTTTATCTCTTTACTTATTTAATTCCACCCCATTCTATTTTACTAATGAAATGTACCCTTCCATTGCTCCTACAGGGTGATGAAATGCAATGTTCAATTTCCGACTCCAATTTAGAAAAGTGGAAAACAAAGCTTAATGTTGGTAAAATTTATTTGTTCGCAAACGTTGATATTTACGAAGCACGACGAAAATATAGAATTCCCAACAACCGCTACCAAATGGTGCTGAAAAACAAATCTTTAATCCATCCGTTGGATGATGATCCATTTTTTCCACGATCTACATACCACTTTGTTGCGCTGAACAACCTCCACTTAGTCAGCCTATTTGGAGTCTCCCTCATAGGTAAGTCATGTCCATACAGTTCGTACATTTTTCGCATGTGTGTAGAGAAGAAAATACTAACAATGTAAATTTTAACGATGATCATTTACTTACATACAATAAAATGACAGCTACTCTCTTATCCACAGATGTCATAGGATTATTGTTCAAGCACGCTCATTATCCACTATCAAAACAAAAGATGGAGCACACCAAAAAAAGACAAATGTAACACTTTTTGATAGAAGGTAATTAACCTAAATAAATTTTCTTCATGTAATGTTATCATACCTATATAGTGAATAATACTTCTTAACACAGTGAAACTAAGGTTGACCTTACTATCTGGGGTGACCTTGCAATAAAGTTTGCGGATGAACTTCAAAATGCTGCAAGAAATCACAGTGTCCTCCTTGCAGCACATCTTTCTGTTTCTACATACCAAGGTAAACATCACTTGTGCTCTACTTTCCTACACACTAAATACATAATATTTTCCTTCCCTAACATATACTTATTTAATGTTAGGTTCATATACCCTTTCCACAACTGGTTTCTCCACTCTCCTGCTAAATCCTTCAGAAATCGAAGAAACCGCACCCATCACCTCTTGGTTTCAACTTCTTTTTAAAGCAGTAAACCTCTTACTATCTTTAATTTACTCCACCGTTGTGTATATATACGTCATTTCATCAACATGTTCATTGCATATAAAGGTCAAACTAAAGAAGATTTCTCCCACTTCTCCTCCATGGATATACTTGCACGCAAAAGTAACCCCACTTCCCTCGCAAGCATACTTAATGCATGCCAAAATTACTCCTCACAGGTAATTTCAACAATATTCTTTCCTTCTTTCTTACTAAACTAACATATATTATCCACCTACTTCTCAAATTTATTTCTATTTACCAATCTCATCACTCATTCTTTATTTATAAATAGCCCATGACATATGTCGCAAACTTGACTATCACAAATGTCCTCACAAACATGAAATTATGGTACGATTGCTGCAATATCTATCATGCAACATTCAAGTTAACTGAAAATGAAACGTGCACCAACTGTGGAACTCATAAACCTCAATGCTTCCCAAGGTAACATATAATGTACCAATATATTTTACATTCTTCTCCAACTGTTCATGCACTCATTCTTTACCTTTCTGCATAGGATGAAAGTCAAACTCGCAGTGACAGATGCAACAGGTCATGCAAACATTACCGTCTTCGCTCATGTTGCTGAACAGATCATTGGGTTGACTATTTTTGAATTACAAGAACTACTTGAAAGGTACTATCATTTATTCACCTTCTACATGATCACATTCTTACACATAAAATTCTCATGTCTTCTTCTAACATAGGACATGTCAGAGAATTTACTAAAAGACATTACACATGCATGCCTCTCAAAAGAGTATACATTTGAAATACGAGTAACAGAGAAGAACATTCATTTTGCTTCACGTGGAGACTTTACTGCAACCGCTGCTTGATAACAAGTACAAGAAAAGCATGCTACCAATACAACGCCACCAACACACTAACTAAGTACGCCCTGAATATACACAATGAACTGCATTTACCTCTCTGACCCTTTCACATTCCTGCCTTTTCCACTGACATTACCTATTTACTGTTCTGCCCAGGTCCTCTTCTGGAACTTTGTGATGCCTGCTACGCTTATCAAGACATATTTTGATACATAAGAAATCCTACGTAGAATTTCATCCTGCTCCTATTTTGAACTTTCTCTTTAACATAAACATATGATGTATAAAGAACATTATGTCACTTTTGATGCCACTTCTGCTTCTAACTTTCCTCTAAAGTAAATATATTGTATCAATCGAAGATGTTAGTTTTGATAACTTCTTACTACGTCACTGGATGATTGACGAAAATAAATTTCTGCGAATTTCTTAACGGATATGTAACAATGATCGGTTTCAATAGTGTTAATTTGCAGTTCTCTCCTGATATAGAACAATAAAAGACGACATTTTATAGTCAATGTCTAGATGTGACCTTGACTTCAATTATGAGGTCTCAATGACATATTAATTTTACAAGATTACTACATGATATTTCAAGTGCAGGTTGCAGTTGTGGAAAATAATATTACAGAGGAAACTCTGCAAAAATTTTATTAAAAAAACTAGATGCTTCCAATTTCCATCTGTTGCCGTCGCCTCCGCATATGGACCGTCATTCTAAGATTGTCCATATATCCCACCTTTTTTGCTACTACGGCAACCTCTTATAGTACATATCAACTTGATTATCGTCAACCTATTCAACAACAAAACCATCCTTAACAATACTCCCCCGTGCAACGCACGGGTGTTAATCTAGTTTCAAATTAAAAAGGACCGTTAGTCTGAAAAATACCACTCCCATCCATATATAAAAGCACTCACACGACAACAAGGGACCCATTTTTGTAGGACACTTCTCTTAATGCGGAGAAATTTCAGATGCAGCCCCAAGCAGCTCCTGCAGGACTTGTTGGACGGGAAAAGGAGGTCTGCACGAGCATCAACCCGGACGAGGTCGTCGCCTGCGGCACCGTCGTGCAAGCCTCCAGACTGAGCGGCAAGGACATCGAGAAGGTGCATGATCTCCCTCTTGCTGGACGCCTCTCCCCTTGTCTCGGTTTGGAAACCGCCGATGGCCTCAAGAAAGTCCCTCATCGCAAGAACACCACCATCCCGACGAAGAAGGTGCAGGTTTTCTCCACATACTCGGACCACCAACCCCTCGTCTTGATGCAGGTCTTCACTTCCGAGAAAAAGATGGCGGAGACAACGATCTTCTCGGCAAATTCAAGCATCGACCCGGGTGTGAAAGCACGAGAGGGAGGTGGATCCGGGCAATCCACATGCCTTGAGGAATGATGGGTAGGTGTGGGAATTGGTTCTTACCATTTCGTGATAACGAGGAAGAAGTTGAGGTTCCGGGCGTAGGAAGGTGGCAGGAGCGAGGGAGGAGAGGATGGTGTTGAGGGGGGATTGCGGAAGCAGCGAAGGAGTGCGGTGGCGTAGCACGAGCTGAGGAGGAAGGGGGCGAGGCGGAGGAGATGGGGGGGCGGGGGGATGAGCTGCTTGAAGGCGAGGGACGAGATGGAGGTGGAGCTACGGTGGCGGAAAAGGTACGTCCCCCACAACAAGTTGTCGCTCCTCCACTCCAACTCTAACTATAACCACAGCCTCCTTCCTCCCTCTTATCTCCTCCCACCTCGCGCCGGCTCTGTTCTTAGATTTGCCCCGACTTCCTCTCGAGATCGGTTGTGTAAAGGTGAGACCTTCTCGACTCTTCCCGTCCGCCGCTTGAATCTTTTCGGATTGGGGTTTCTCCGCACGATATCGATCAATCCATTTCAGGTCCAGTATTTTCTGCACTTTTCATTTGGAAAAAAAACGCCCAATATTTTACACCAAAGGTAATAAAAGTGCACGCATTAAAAGCAAAATCATCACTGCAAAGAAACTAATCTGCTCAATTTTCTCCACATTAAGAGTTAGACAAACATATTTGAAGGGGGCCATCTAGGCACATTCGAGTTTAAAAGGAGCTCCGGGTCTCGTATGCTCCAGGACTCTCCGATGAGCCCCCAAACATATTTGAAGCATCAGAGAGCTGCCGAGCGATGACCGAAACGTGAAGAGCTTCTTGGGTTGAGCTCCTGGGGCTGGAGACACTTGCTACAGCGAATCAAAGCTCGGCAGCGATGATTTCTTCCTCTGTTTTCCTCCACCTTCCTCGAACACACAATCAACGTCGATCTCCTAGGAGCACATTGCCGTCAGAATCAAAAGAGCCTCCACTGTTTGGATCTCCTTGAAGATCTAATCTCAGCCGTAGCCTGTGTGAAGTGTCATCGTGCGATGACCGAGCGACACACGTCAAGAGGATACATCTTAGCCGCTCGATCCACTTCCTTGGGGTTAAAATGCTTATCTGACCTTCGCTTTTTGTTTTTAATTCACTCAGCTCTGTAAAATTGCAATATCTAGGTCTTTATCAGCTCCTTATCCGACTCCCGCTTATCCGAACCCCTTTAGATTTGGTGATATCTTAAGTCTTTTTCAGCTCAGCTTATGTGCCCCCCAACGTGAGATGGCATTTTGTATAGTACCCCTGCGAGTTTTTGTTATTTGAACTTATAAACTTTGTAATTCAATTATAAACATTTGGGAAATTGGCATGTAACCCTTGGCTAATATTTATTTACAATATGTCATTTTAGTTTAAGTAGTTTTGTGCCTATTTTCTATTTTAAAATTAGAAAAAATAATACGTAAAATATCACCGTGATGCAAAAATTGGAGAAAAATAGGATTTATGCCTGCTTGGATGCTCATTCATGCAATAAGTTTTGCATTTTACACATTTTCTTATTTATTAAAAACCCAAAGTACACGGTGTTTCTATTACTATAAGAAGTAAATTTTTTTATTAAATCATATTTACAAAATCAAACTGTTAAAAGAAATTGCATTTAGTATCTCCAGCCCCAAAAATAAAAAAATTAGAAAAAAAAAATAAAAATCACAAAAATTTATTAGCTTCCAAATTAAATCATAAAAATCTCAAAAAAAATCTTAAAAATCATATTAAAATTACTTTTGAGAATTTTAACCTATCAATACTTGTAAATCTTTAAACTATTCAACCTATTTTAAAAAATAACTGCCCGCCTGGAGGGCACATGCCCTCCCCCCAGAGGGACATCGTGGATGGGTCGTCATGGGCCTCCCCCTGGGCCACCCACGGGCCTCCCCTATCCCAGGCCTTCACAGGCCTTACGCGGAGGCCACAACAGGCCTCCCGTCTCCTCCATCCCTTTCCCCCTCTCGGAGGCCCAGCAGGGCCTCCCCTCCTCCCTCGAAGGCCACCGCTGGACTCTCCTCCCATTCCTCCCTTGGAGGCCACCGTGGGCCTCCCTCCCCCTCCTTTCGAAGGTCATTACGGGCCTCCCTCCCTTCCTCCCTCGAGGCTACCGCGGGTCACTGATGGCACGAAAACCCGAACGACAGAGGTAGAAGGTACAGAAAATTAGGTCGTTGCGACCTCAGTCACTCAGAACGTGTCAATCAAGAAGAATCAACCACTCACAGAGAAAAAATCAATCAAAACACAAAATGGAGCGATCTAGCTATAGGATTAACCTGGTATAGCTCCCAGGGTCGAACACAAGGAGCACAGATTGGCTAAATAGCCTACGATGTAGTCAGAAATCCAAGAGAATCTTTTTTAGTGGTTTTATTTGTTTTTGTATTTTTTTTAGGTTTTTTTTTTTAAATAATGAGAAAATTAGAGAAGGCACACAGATTATGAACTTCAACAATTTATTTAAAGCATTAAAAATCAAGCAAAAATTCAAACAAAAATATTTTTATGTGTTTATAATTTTTTATGTTTTTGGTGAATTTTTGAGATTTTTCTGATGTTTATTTTATTTTCTAAAAATCAAACAATGCCAAAAATGAATGGTACTGTCCAGCAAGGCTTAAGACCCAAAATAAAATATTGTTGGATCTCAAAAAGCCCTGAAGGTAATTTTCCTATAATCTAGAAAGAATAAGGAAAATTTAGGCACCCTAATTATTGTTTTTGGATTTTTAATTTATTTATTATAATTTTTATGAGTTTTTAGGGGTTTTCCAATTTTTAGGGCTTTTAAGTGATGAAAAATAGCCAAAATTGGCTAGAAAATCAAACAACAAGTAAACTACAGTATCTAATTTTTTTAGAATTTTTGGTGGAGTTTTTATATTTTTTTGGTATTTTTAAAGTTAAACAGTAGCAAAAATAGGGGTTTTTTGAATTTTAAAAATAGCAAATGAAATCAAAAATGTCCTCAAAAATTCATAAAAATTCTACACCATGGCAGGAGCCATGTGTCAAATTTTCATCGAATTTGGAGGTGGTTTGATATTTTATTCAAAAATAAAGGTGGGGCACTGTGCACAGGGACCAAAGTGCAAATACCCAAAAGTTCTGGGGGTCTGGTGCAAAATACCCAGCAAAACACGTGCCAAGCACGTGCCTGGGGCACTCAAGGACCCAAATGTAAGAAAAATAAGTCCCGAGGACCTATTGATAACTCGTATCAAAAGTCCAGGGGGCCCAGTTGCAATTTACCCAAAATAAAACGCACATGCGGAAATAAAGCATTCACAGGGGTATATATGCAAATAAACAAACTTTTTATTCAATGAATAACATCCAGAACTACAGGGCATCTTATGCAAAATTCCCAAAATAACCACGTGACGAAGCACGTGGTTCACAACTGGCAGGGGTATAAATGCAAATAAATAAATAGCAGGGTCCCACATGCAAATTATCCCAAAACTAAATAACTGACTCGACAACTTACAGGACTGAAACGAAATAAAGGAAAGACAAGGGCCTAAGGGGTAAATTACCCTTTATTAAGCGGAATCGTTGGATGCGCGCCACGTGTAGATCGGACGGCTGCAGATGGTGGGCGCTCCAGATGTCGTCTCCTCGGATCGGACGGTGGAAGCAGCTCCTCGAACGGAGGCCAAGATCTGATCTGGAGCGATGAGGACGATCGGACGGCGATGGAGGGTCCTCGAAGAACAGGTCCCCCGGCGAGACTCGCCGGGCTCGTGCGTGCGCTAGGGTCCTCCGGTGAGCCTCCTGAAGGTCGGAGAAGAATCGCGGAAGGCTCCCGCGTCTGCCGGTGGTCTCCGACGGGCAATCCGAGCTCCGAGGAGCTCGAGCAAGGCCGGCGGAGCTGGGTCTCCTGGCTGGATGGCGAAGGGCCCTCAGACGCCCTCGTTCGACCTGAAAACGAACCAGAAGACTCGCGGGTCGAGGGCAAAGTACCTCGACCCGGTTAGGCGGCGTGAAGGTGAAGTGTGAGTCGGAATGGCGAGCTCCGGCGAGGGTGGTCGGTGAAGGAGCTCGGTTCCCAGATCCTGTGCGATCTGGGTTGTGTGGAGGGGTGAAGAAGGTGCGGAGAGGTCTGGCGGAGATGATGGCGGTGTCGGAATGGAAGATGGGGTGGTCGGAGGTGCCTGGCGAAGGCGGCGGAGCTACGCTAACAGTAACTGAAAAATCAAAATCTAACTATCCTACGGCCTAAGGGTTCTACCTGGGTGGTCGGAGAGACTGGGGAAGAGCAGGGGGTGCTCCTGGTCGTAGCCTCGAGGGTCGTCTCGGCCCGAGGCTCGATGCTCGACGCTGGTGGCGGAGCAGCGGCGACGAAGAACGCCGGATCAGTGGATTCGCCTCCTCGCCTCGCTTGGCAACAAGGGCAACGCTTGCTGTCACTCTCGCGGTGCCTATGGAGGTCACTGGGAAGAAGGAGAAGGTCCAAAGATGAGGCGCGGAGGCGGCGGAGGTCGGGATATATATGGTGACAGGTACGATTAGGGTTGGGTGGAGACAGCGATGGAAGGCGTGGATTTTGTGGCGAAAGATCGGGCGAGGATGAGGGAGGATCGGCGAAGAATCCGGGCATGGGGTTCGCGTGGAGACAGCCTGGAGATGCGTGGAAAATCGGCGAAGGCGGGGCGGCACGCATCTTCCAGAAAAGGAAGGAGTCCGCGGGGGAGTTGACCGGGGTCAACAATCCCCCGTGGACCAATCAGAAGCTGCCACGTGTATTTAATTTTTGTTTATTTATTTTAAGGTAGAAATAGGCCGAATTAAAGAAAACTCAAAACATGAAATGTTTTTCTTTTTTTTTTCTATTTTTTGGTGATTTTTAATTAATTTTGGAAATAAAAATAGGGTAGCTATGTATATAGGTATATGTACACTATATGGATTTTTATTTTTGATTTTTTTATTTGTTATTTTTATGTATTTTTATGCTCATTTTGTATTTTATTTATTTACATCATAAAATATGGAATAATATGGTATTTTTATTTTATTTTAATTATTTATACACAAGGGTGAAATAAATAATTGTATACATTTATATACATGGTATTTATACGATGTATTTTTGTATTTTTAATTTTGTAATTTTTAATTTGATTTTTGTTTTGTTTCTTGTTATTTTATGTATTTACCATATGTAACATAGATTATTTACAAAAAAGTTTTAGAAAATAATTTTATTTATTTATAGGGTTAAATAAATAAAGGATGATGGTCTACACATGGTGAAAGGGCATTTTTGAATTTTTGATTTTTAAATTTTTATTTTGTTTTTAATAAAATATACACACAATATGTACAAGCATATTTTTGGGGTGAGGAAAATATAATTTTATGTATTTACAGAGGTATATACACATGAGCTCCTATCTCCCTCTACTTGGGCTTTTATGCGGTCAGGCCCATGCTGAGCCCTCCCTTGGGTTAGGTTGCTCAATATTTATTCTAAATATTTCCCTCTTTTTTCTTTTTGCTCTTTATTCTTTTTTTTTTATTTTTGCACAAAAACATGCTAATTATAGGTTTTTACACAATGCATGCTTTTGGTAATTATTTGTATTTGCACATATCTACATGTATTTGGCAAAGGTTTTTGTAGCTAAAATAGAAGAATAAAGAGTGATGAATGGGTATTCATCACCCCCTATGCTTAACTTTGCTAGTCCCCTTAGCAAACACTTATTTGAAAAAGAAGTGAAAAGAAAAAGAAAAAGAAAAAAGGGATGTACATGGATCAAGGTTGACTTATTAAATTTTCCTTCATTAAATTGAAATATGGAGCTCGATCAGATCTTTGGATTATTAATGTGTCGGAACCTTATTTGGACTTAAGCTTAAAACTCAACAGCCTCCAAGTTCCACCAATCTATGGGCAAGACTCCTCAATAAACCAGATCAGAACAAGTCTACATACACAAACTCTAATGACCATGAATTTTTCCTTGCGGTGTAGGTGATATGTGGCTCCCCACCTCAGAAGTAACAAAGAAACAACCTCCCTCAACCTGGTAACTCTAATGCCTCGGTCTAGCAACTCTTTCCTCGAGAAGTGGGGTATTCCCTTCTAAGTTCAAGTGCAACCGGCTCAAGGAGAGGGGGGTGAAAGTATAGAGTTTTGGAAGCTTAGCCAGTGTAGCTAAGTCTCCCGCTGCAAGCTTCATGAGATGTAACATGGATACCATAAGCTTTTGCTTTATACTCGGTGGGGTTATTAAATTTTCAATCCGACCCACCACTTTTTTTGGAGTTCTTTTTGCATTTTTGCAATTTTTTTTTTCAAGAACTTCTGTACAACATATCTACATGGTGCAGCATATAAGAAATTTCCCCTTGCGCCAGTAGACTATCCCTCTTTTGAAGCTTTATTGCAACCCACAGCTTCTGTCTTTAGCTTTCAAACACCACTAGACCAAGTTGAGGTGCACTTCCTTCACTATAAGAAGAAGAGAGGTTCCGCCTAAAAGTACTACCCTCATATGCTACCCCAAGCCAAAGGAAACTTGCCTCCTCACCTCATCCGTGGAGAGCCATGTGTAAAGTGCAGGTGCAAGTGAAGCCATTGTCTCTGAGAGTCATGCTGTGTTGTTAAGTGCTCTACTTAGGCTCATCAAGATGACATATGCTCATAGCCTAGTGGACTCGAAGAATTAAGTCCTTATGGACCTGAAAAGCCTTAACCCTAAGTCCTACAAGGTTCCTCTTGAAGTTAAGTGGATTAAGATCTTGTTCAAGCTCCATTTCTCAATTTAATTCCAGGCTTAGTTTAAATGTCAACTCTCATCCAGGAAAAACTATATACATATATGTACACAGATGCTATTTACAAATATTTTACAATCATGCAAAATTTTGAAAAATGTTCTGAAATTATGGATGATGCATGAGGTGCAAGTTTTGCAAAAAGATATTTACACACATTTACACAAGATTTTTGCAAACTGTTGATTTTCAAAACATTTTGGAAAAATTTTGTACTATATACATAATTTTGATACAAAATATTTACACAAAAGATTTACACAAAAGATTTTTGAAATCATTTTTACAAAAATACTTTGTACACTAGCTATGTATGTGCAAGATAAAAGAGGTTTATGTACATAAAAAATTTTTAAATTTTTGTAATTTTTAGCCATTTTATTTATTAACACATCACACACAAGTACGAGTTATGGCTAAAGTATATATGAAATATATACACACCCCCCTATACTTAGCTCGAACGATGTCCTCAGAGTGATCAAGAGCGATGAAGAAGACATAACTCTGCTTAGTAAAAGGGAAGTGAAAAGGAATGGCTAAGTACAGGAACGAATAAATGAATAGAATGAGAGGAACTCGGTGGTCTCCCCCTATACTTAGGATTAACTAATCCTAAGTATAGAAAGCTGTACATGAAGGGATATCCGAGTGAAGAAATTACAGAGTCTGCTCCCCCTATACTTAGGGTAAAATATCCCTAAGTATAGGCAGCAAAAAACAGGAGCAGAAAGAATGAAAAGAATACTCGCAGGTCCTACATCCCCCCTATACTTAGGGTAAAGTACACCCTAAGTATAGCATAATCATAAGATGAGAGACGAGATGTGGGACTAAAGAATAGAATGATATGGACAACTGGATCTATACAGGCGGAAGAACAGTGAAAATCAGGCGTGAGATGCAAAAGATGTGAGTCAAAAGATCACATCTCACGCAAATGAATAGCGGAGCAATAATAACGTCCCGCGGCTCATGATCTAGAAATGGCTTGAGCCGCTGGCCGTTCACTCGAAAGGTACTCTCAGAGGATAACTCAGATATATCAATGCTACCGTTATCGTGTACCTTTCTGACCAAGTAAGGTCCCTTCCATTTGCTCTGTAGCTTTCCTGGAAATAATCTGAGCCTCGCATCAAACAGCCATACTTTCTGTCCAATCTCAAAATGCTTGTGGCTGATATGAGAATCATGCCACTCCTTGACTTTCTCCTTATAATGTAGGCTGCTTGAGAATGCTGCATCTCTAAGCTCTTCCAAGGCGGCTAACTCTGCCCTCCTCTGGTCTCCTATACCATCTGGATCCATCAATATGTCTGTAACTGCCCAGAGTGACTTGTGCCTCAGCTCAACTGGTAGGTGACAGGGCTTGCCATACACGAGGCGAAAGGGAGATGTGCCCAAAGGTGTCTTGAAAGACGTCCTATATGCCCATAAGACCGAGTCCAATAGCTGTGACCAATCCTTTCGGTCAGGGCGGACGACTTTCTGCAGAATCGTCTTGATCTCCCTATTCGACACTTCGGCTAGACCATTCGTCTGTGGATGGTATGGTGTAGCAACACGATGGTCTATGCCGAACTCGGTAGCAAGTGCCTTCACCTGGTCGTTGATGAAGTGAGACCCCCCATCAGAAATAAGAACTCGTGGAACCCCGAACCGCGTGATGATGTGCTTCCTCAAAAATCTGCAAACTGTCCTCGCATCAGCGGCTCGGGTGGGGATAGCCTCCACCCAACGACTCACATAATCTACGGCCAACAGAATGTACTCGAATCCCTGACTCTTAGGGAATGGACCCATGAAATCGATGCCCCATGCGTCAAAAACCTCACAGAAGTGAATGGGCTGCATCGGCATCATATCACGTTGTCCACAAGTGCCCATCCTCTGACAGTCAGTACACCTCTTCACGAACTCATCTGAGTCCTTGAAGAGGGTAGGCCACCACAAACCGGACTGGAGCACTTTCTGTGCCGTTCTCCTCCCCGAATGATGTCCTCCTGCCTCAAGCTTGTGGCAGTAAGTGAGGACGCTATGGTGTTCCTCCTGAGGAATACACCGACGCCAGACGCTATCCCCTCCTTCGTGGTAAAGGATGGGATCCTCCCAATGGTAAGACTTGGCCTTCGCAAGGAAGGTCTCAAGCCTCTGCCTGGGCCAATCTTGTGGGACTTTCCCAACAACGAGAAAGTTCACAATATCGGCGTACCATGGGAGTGAGGCGATAGCAAGGATCGCCTCATCTGGGAAGGTATCTCTGATCGGATCATTCTGCTCTGTCTCCTCAGGCTGCTCTAATCGGGATAAATGGTCCGCCACCACATTCTTGACTCCAGGCTTATCCTTGATCTCAATGTCGAACTCCTGGAGTAGAAGGATCCATCTAGTAAGTCTGGCCTTGGCATCCTTCTTTGACATGAGGTACCTGATGGCGGTGTGGTCAGTATACAAAGTCACTCTAGATCCAATGATGTATGATCTGAATTTATCTAGGGCAAACACTACTGCTAGCATCTCCTTTTCTGTGACTGTATAATTCCGCTGGGCGGAATCCAATGTGCGGCTAGCATAGTGTATCGCAAATGGTACTCCATCCCTCCTCTGTCCCAGCACTGCCCCTACGGCAAAATCGGAGGCGTCCGTCATGATCTCGAATGGGAGAGACCAATCAGGCGGCTGAAGGACAGGAGCCCCAATCACACATTGCTGGAGAGTTTCAAAGGACGAAAGACACTTGTCATCGACAAGGAACTCGGTGTCTTTCGTCAAGAGGTCAGTCAACGGTCGGGCAATCTTGCTGAAATCATGAATGAATCTCCTATAAAAACCAACGTGCCCCAGAAATGACCGTAACTGCTTCAGATTGGACGGCGGTGTGAGTTTCCTAATGACATCGACCTTGGCCGGATCAACCTCCATGCCTCTGTTGGAGATGATGTGGCCAAGCACCGTCCCTTGAGTCACCATGAAGTGACTCTTCTCCCAAGACAGAACCAAGCGGGTAGCAATACATCGCTGGAGCACTCGATCTAGGCAGTCAAGACAGGAGTCGAATCCGTCGCCGTAAACCGAAAAGTCGTCCATGAAGACCTCCAAACACTCCCCTACCATGTCCGAAAATATCGACAGCATGCATCTCTGAAAAGTCGCAGGGGCGTTACATAGCCCAAATGGCATGCGTCGAAAAGCGTATGTACCGAAGGGACAGGTAAAGGTGGTCTTCTCCTGATCCTCAGGAGCGATGGCCACCTGGTTGTAGCCCGAGTACCCATCTAGGAAGCAATAATGGCTCTTCCCTGCCAGTCTCTCTATGATCTGATCAATAAAAGGCAGGGGGAAATGGTCCTTCTTGGTGGCCTGGTTGAGTTTTCTGTAGTCAACACAGACCCGCCAAGAGGTGGGTACTCGTGTAGCGATCTCCTCTCCCGACTCACTGATCACAGTCGTGATGCCCGTCTTCTTGGGCACCACATGCAAGGGGCTAACCCACTTGGAGTCGGAAATGGGATAAATAAAATCTGCACTCCACCATTTTGATATTTCCTTCATAACAACCTCTCTAGGTTGGGGTTCAGTCGCCGCTGGAACTCATGCGACGGCTTTGCCCCTTCCTCGAGATAGATATGGTGGGAGCACAACGAGGGACTAATCCCATGGAGATCTGCTACGCTCCATCCAATTGCCTTGCGGTTCTTTTCAAGAACCTCCATCAGACGGGATTCTTGCTCTCCAGTCAGATCGGCAGAGATGATGACTGGGTACATCTCAGACTCTCCCGCAAGGAATCTATACTTCAACGAAGTAGGGAGCGGCTTTAGCTCTGGACAGCTGGGTGCTGGCAAATCTGGCTTCTGAAGGAGATGTGTGTATGCGGATAATTCTGCCAAATCTACCTGGAAAATGATAAAGAACTCTCACAAACTGGATCTGGAGAAGGCGGGTCCTCTGCATTGTCTCTGATCTGTTCTGCCTCTACCTCCTCCTCATCTATAGGCTCAGGTGGATCCAGATCTGGCATCTGATCATCACAATCTGCCCAATCAGATTCTGAATCCGAGGGATTTGTATCAACTGCGGTGGCATCAGTACCACCGTAGAGCAGGGTGGCTTCAGTACCACCATCACTGAAAATCGTGTCGCGATCAAGGTTCGACTCTGCTGACTCAATAGTATCCTGAACCAGGGTTGTGCTCTCCAGACTATCCTCTGCTATCATCTCTGCATCAGCTGTATCTGAGTATGAGAGGATGGTCTGTGCTGCAGGATCTGCCCAAATTGCCTCATCATCTGTGATCACAAAATCACAGTCCTGGTGGATGTCTGGGCTCTGCGTCTGTCAGCTGTTCTGAATCTGTACTGCCATGTGAGCGGGATCTATCTCTGGTTCTGTGGTCCTCGACCGTCTCTATTTGTATACTCTCGCCCTGGACGCGAAAGAATACCTTCCCATTGTCGTGGTCAGTCACTGCCTTGGCTGTGGCCAAGAACGGGCGACCGAGGATGATGGGGAATCGGTCAATGATGAATCCACATTTCATCATCTTTATTCTATCATTTTGGCACCAAAACCCTAGCAAATGCCTGTAAATAGCATTAAAACCATCATCTTAGCATCCATGAATGTGCATTCAGATTGTGTATAAATCACTGTAATTAAGGCCAAAATTATAGAATAAAATATAGAAAAGAAAAAGAATAAAATATTGTAAATATTTTATGACCCAAAACCCCCGAGACCTAGGCATCTGATGAATAGGTCGACAAGGAATAAAGTAGGGGGAGATAAGGTCAGAAATACAGTAAATACCTATTCAATCTATTCATTCTTTATTCATTTTGGGACCTATTTTTGGTTCCACTTTTTGTACATCAAATAAAGAAACTTTGTACATGAAAGTTGTAGATAAATTAATAAAGAAAAATACAAAATTGATTTCACAGAAAAATAATGTACAGATAAAAAGTTATGGTCTGAATAAAAATCCAGAATGCCAACCTCCCAGACCCGTATCTCACAAATAAACTCTCCAAATGCAGCATACTCACCTTTAATTGTATATAGAACAAAATAATCTATCCAATGGCGGTGGTTTCGCATTTGGCGGAGGCTACGGTGTTTGAAAGTTGAGTTTTGGACCCTCATTGTATACTTGTACATATTAAAATATTCAATTTATTATTTTATTCATTATTTATTCAATTTTATATTTTTATAATGTTGTAAATAATACTTATAATATTATGTACATTAAAATAAGAATAAAAACCTAAATAAAATACAAAATAAAAATACTGGTATAATAGAGTACATAGATACATTACACATACTTTACCTGTATAAAACACCTTTATATTTGATTAAATTACAAAACATGTCATAAAAATAAAATAAAAATATAATTGTGTACATAAAAGTATCCTATAATTTTAGAAAATAATAAACACAAATAAATAAATTAAAAATACAAAGTAAAAATAAAAGTATTAAAATACATAGGTAATATACCTATATAAGGCTAAAAAGTGAACTTGTAGAAATATGTATCATAAAAATAAATAAAAATCATGATAAAATACTACATAAATAACAAATAATTTTCATTTTATAACTTTAATTTAATTCGATTTATTTCTATTAATAAAACTATTTTTTATTCTCTTTTTCCTGGTTGGTCCACGTGGACCAACCAGGAGCTTGCGACTGTTGACCGGCGGGTCAACAGTCTGTCCTCTTCCTCTCAGCCCATTGCGCGCGTCGCTTTCCCCTTGTCTTCGCGCCTTTTTCGAGGCTGCGCCGCTCATCCTCTGCGGCCGCTTCCTTCACGAAACCTCTTCCTCGATCAATCACCTCCATCGCCGACTCCTCAGATCTCCCAGATCTGCTCGATTCGCCTCGTGATCTTCCCTCGAAGTCACGCCCGCGCCACACTTCAAATACGAACCCCCATCTTCCTCCCTCCGTTTGAACACCTTCGGTCCACCCTTCCTCGCTCCGCTAGTGCTCCAAGTCTTCCTGGAGGTGACAGCTCCAGCAGCATCCACTCAGCCATAGCAGAGGAAGTCGGAGGCGTCTCCAGTACCTCCCCCAAACCAGGCGGTCGAGGTAACCTTCCCTCCGATTTATATCGTTGAGGATGCCATCCCCCCTGTTTGTTTTGCTTTAGTTAGCTTAGGTTTAGTCTAAGGATCAAAAACCCCAAAAAAAAATCTCGAGTTTCCTCACTTCAATCACCGATTCACCTATTTGGCCGGAACGCACTCCGGCCGACCATCGTCCCGACACTCCACACACCCCCGCTTCCATCCAGAGGTCCAGGCAGTTTGCCCTGACCTCCTAATCGTTTTGCAGGTCAAAGTTCTTCGATTCGCGCCTGGAGGCAATTTTGGAACCTCGCCGGAGCTCGCGAAGCCCCCCAGCTCCGCCGACCGCCAGCGAGTACCTCGGCCTTCGCCGTGGTGTTTTGAAGCCACCAGGAGACAGAGACAGACCTCAGGAGGTCGCAGCCCCATTTTGAAGCTTCCAGATCGTCGGAGGTCCGAGAACGAGCTCGGGGAAGTTCGCCCTCGCCGGCGCTCTTCCCTGTTCTTCCTCCGAGCTTCCCAGCCGACCGATTGGGGCACCCCTCCAGATCAATCAGCCACCGTCCGATCTCCATCTGCCTCAGCCGTCCGATCGTCATCGAAGCACCTAATCTGGACCGCTGAATCGAAGCGGTATCGGCTGATCAGGACCGTCCACGTGTTTAAGTGAAGCTACATACGCCGTTGGATCGCGCCAGGCGTGGGTATTTTGCAGCATCACCCCCGCGCATTTTGTAATTTTTATTTAGTCCATAAACTTTAAACCGTAGTTTAAATATTTCTGTAATATTTGCACTTAGACCCTGGTAGTTTTCTTAATTGCATTCAGGTCCAATCCACGTCACCTCACGTGCCCGTGCGCGTGAGGGGACTGGGTATTTTGCAGGGACCTCCTGGGTTTATTTATTTCGTTTTAGTCCTTGAACAATTTCTGTTAAGTTGTAATATTTGGAAAAATTGCATTGAACCCCCCTGAGCTTTGTATATTGCAAAAATACCCCTCCCAGGCGCGTGCAAGTCACGCGTCCTGTGGGTAAATTGCACATATACCCTTGCGGGTTTGGATATTTATGTTTAATCCTTGGAATGCAAGTTTCAGAGTAATGTTTTGTGGAAAATTGCATTGTTGCCCCTGGATGTTTTAAATATTGCACATATACCCCTGCCAGGCCTGATTTTTAATTGGATGCTTGTTGTATTTATTCATAGATCATTTTACTCCAAAAATTCCACAAAAAATAGGCTTAAGCTCCTGTGCACCTATATTTTCACGCACACCTATTTAGTTTTTGATTTTATTTTAGTTTTATATTTATTAAAAATCAAAAACTTGCTATTTGTGCACTGTCTAGCTTAGAAAATACCAAAAAAATATCAAAACACCTCTAAAAATTCCAAAAAAATTACCTAGTGTCTATTTTATCATCTTTTAGTGTCAGTCCAAAAATCACTAAAAATCCTCAAAAGAAAAACACTAAAAATCTAAAAACACTCAAAAACTTCAAAAAAATATAAAAAATAGTAGAAAAACCCAAAAATAGCAAACTCAGCTTCTGTTTATTCCTTATTTTATTCCCTTTATTAGAAAAATAGTGTGAAATATTTTTGCTACTGGTTGGTATTTTTAAATTACATTTACTCACAGCCAGCCCTTATTTCCACTGTTTGCCTTATTTTAATCTTTTAAAAATATCAAAAACATCTGGAAAAAGCCCCAAAAACCACAAAAACAGTAAAAAACCTTAAAAATACCAAAAACACTTATTTTCTGAATTTTGAGTATTTTTGCACATTTTTATAAATATCTTAGCTTGCCTTGTATTATATCCCCTTGTTTTCCAATATTTGAAAAAGAAAAAAAATATATATAAAATATAAAATATAAAAATCAGAAAATTAAAAATCAAAATACAAAATTAAAAATTAAATAAAAAAAAATTAATTAAAAACCCACAAAAACATTTCTTTGTTTGATTGCTTAGTGTAGACACATCACACACTCACTCACTTGTGCATTCATTTGCTTGGCCTACACTGTTTGCTCCCTGTGTTCGAACTCTCTGCATACTTGCCCTTTACATCATTTGTGCAGAGTTAAAAATAAATTTGACTCCACACTTATTTTTCATTGATTGATATTTGATTGTGGGTTCATTGTTGACTTTAGTTCGAGATTTATCGTGAGTCGCCACAGCGACGGTCGTCTCCGCCTTGTGTGAGACACCACTTTTAGACCACGTGAATTTCGGCTAAATCAAATGGCGCCGTTGCCGGGGAGCAACAACTTGTAGTTCACATTTCTGATTGATTGTGTGTTTGTTTACCATAGCATTATCCTTCTCTTACATTTTGATATACGTCTTGATTGAACTATCTGACCATCTCTTTTGTCTTCTTGCGAGGGACCGCGGAGCAAGGCGGGTGGCTTAGGTGACCCGACGCAACCTTGGGACGTGGAGCCGGCTTTTCTTGAGCCAAGCCGGCAGGAGAGAGCAAGGAGAGTGAGAGAGTGGCCTAGATTAGTTTTTATTTTTTTGTGAGAGAGTGATTCATTTGAATTGTAATAATACAGGTACCTTGGACACTTAGACATTCGGGCCTAATTTCCGGGTGTTTGTTCACCCGGGGGCTCACCGCGGTTTTTATCGTGTTTTGACCGCTTGTCATTTTCCGGTTTTGTGTTTATTTTTCATTCTCTTTTGTGGATTGAGCTCCTAGATCTAGGTCCTGCTTGACTCGATTAGAATAGGTCCAAACACCTAATAATCTTTGCATGTTCCTATAGATACGTTTTGGACTTAGACTAATTAAACAGTTAGCGAGTAGCTTCCAAATCCACGCGCCGCGAGCTCACACCCGAACAAGCGCTTTCTCCTACTCCAAATGTGTTGGGCAGAGGAGGGGTGAGCCAAGACCGGACACTCGGATTAGAAGTTATTAGCTAACTTGTGGTTCTTCACGCTAGCAGTTGCCTAATCTAGGACGATTTCCGTGTGCATATCGGCATATAGTATAGATTTAAAAATTTCTGCTTTGCATCCCGCATGGAGAGAGCTGGGATTCGCTGTAAGTCTTCTAACTTTGCACGCATCATTTAGGCACAAAGGTGAGATTTCCATCTTTGTGCCGACTTGCACGGCTTTTCCGACTCTTTTCTCCCTCTGTTTTTGGACAAAGTAGGACCAAAAAGAAAATACAAAACCGTTAGGCGCTTGTTTGAATTGACTCAAAAGAAGCGATAACACCAAAAAAATTAAAAAAGGGACTGCTAAAGAAAACTTGACCAAAATAAAAAAAAGGGTAATTGGATTCATTGCTTGGGGTGAGTAATACCCTCACTTGTATTCAGGTTGCATGGGAAGGTCTCCTTCCAAGTGAGGTGAGCGCTTCGTAAGGATTAGAGCCAAAAACCCAGCTTGTGGCTGCCTTGTGTATCGCCTGGATTACCGAAGTATTGGCGCTTCTATCGTACGTAGACGAGTAGGGCTTGGTCAACATTGGTGACTCTCTATTGTGAGAGCATCGACCTTGTCCGAAGTATCGAGCATAGGCCACGCCTTCACGGGGGTGTCTGTCTCATCGTCTTGCGTCCGAGTAGGTTCTTGCACGCTCACGGGTGATTCCGTTGCGAGCGAGTTCCGAAGTATCGGTTTCGCCTATTGGCTTCCTCTCTTATTCTTTGGCTGAGTAGGGATCCAGGAAGGGTTACAAGGACCTCAACTGCACAAGCTACAGGTTACACAGGAGGAGGACAAGTACGGGATACTTTTCTGGCAGTACTCTCTCTCCTATAGGCGTAGCGTTCTAAGGACTCGTTCAAAAATAAATATCTGAATCAAGTTAAAAATTGAAAAGATAAAAGCCGAACCTTCACGGCTTCATGTGTTGAGTTGGTGAACTTAACCTTGCTTTGTGTTTGATTGCTAGATTTATCTAGGTCAAGATCAAAAACACCGCACAATCGTGCGCAATTTTGTTGCATCTCATTTCATTCTTCTTCTTCCCTTGCCCTTCCTCTACTCTTCTCAATAATCAAGATGATGGGACGGAGATCTCTTAGGCCGACCCTGTCGGCACCGCTATCCCGCACTCCTCCTTATTCATCTAGGACTACCTCGGAGAGTCCGCTCTCCGAGCCTGAGTATACATCCGCCCTGTTCCCCCTCGACCATTCTTCCCATTCTCCTTCTCTCAGTCCAATTATTTCAGATTTCAGTGCATCACAGAGTTCAGATCATTCTACAGCACCTGAGATGGCCTCTTTTGCTTTTACAGAAGATCCAGTCATGTCGGACAGAGGCGAGCATGAAGATGATCATGAGCACCCTCCATTCGTATTTGATCAGGCAGCCATCAACAATTCGTTGTTAGCATCCCTGGAAACCATGCAGAGACAGATCCGAGACCAGGGGACATTTATGGGTGATCTCATGCGAGAGATAGCGCAGATGAGAGAAGACCGTGCTGGCGGAGAAGGTGGAGGAGGAGGAGGACCCGATGCAGGAGGAGACAATCCAGGCGGCGAGAGACCGCCACAGACCATCATGAGGGAATTGCATAACCCAGCTTCATCCCTCACTCACCGATGGATTCGACTCCCACCTATCCATGGAGACTTCGAGCTTCGGCACAACACAATTCAGATGCTACCCAAGTTCCATGGGTTGCCGACCGAAGAGCCGCACCTCCACCTCCAAGAATTCGAGATGATTTGCAGCACCATCCATGACCGGTTGATAACCGAGGACACAATCAAGATGATCGCCTTTCCATTCTCTTTGGTTGACAGAGCCGCCTATTGGCTCAAACATCTTGGGCGTTTCGTCGACACATGGGCAGATCTCCGGGCCGCATTCCTGAAGAAGTACTATCCTCTCGGCCGGACCAACGCAACTCGAGCCATGATCAGCAACTTCGTCATGATCCCAAACGAACAATTCCATGAAGCCTGGGATCGATTCAGAGAGCTCATCGACCGGTGTCCCCACCATGATATCTCCAAGCCCAATCTCGTTCAGAGTTTCTTTTGCGGGCTGACACCGGAGCTGCAGGGGCTAGTGAACGCCTCTTGCGGTGGGTCTTATTTCTCCAAGGGAGAAGACGACGTCTGGGCCATCTACGAAGGCATGGCAGAGAACTCCACAGTGATGACCCAGGCCCGAGTCTATACACAGCAGAAGCCCCCGCAAGGAGCGGGATCATTTCAGAGGATCGCTCGCATCGATGCCGGTCCCAACACAGTGTCGGTAGCCGCAGCCCAAGCCGAATCAGCCGCAGCCGACATGGGCATCATCAGTGAAAAGCTGGACCGCATGGAGATCCTTGAGAAGAAACAAAATCAAGGCATGGCCCAGATGGACCAAATTGCCAAGACAATGAGTGACCTGAAAACTCAGATTCTCTGCATTCAGGAGGCACAGACCCATTCACAACAGCCTCCTAGGTCACAGGTTGCATCCCGCAGCAGCAACTCCAACCAAGCCTCTGCCTCATACCGTCAGGTAAACCATATTCAGGCAGAGCCGGTTCCCTTGCTGCAGTACCATCCAGAGCAACCGCCATCTTCGGACACGCAGATGGTGGTCTATCAGCCGGAGCAACCACTGGCAGTTCTTCCTCCACCCTCCTTCGAGTAGGAACCGTTGATGGAAGTCAACGGGATTTGGTACGACCGGTACCCCCAGCCAGCGATTCGTAGGGATCACCCCGGATTCCGTTGGGGTAATGGTGGATCCTCTTCCCAACAGCAGAACCCTGCCCAAGGATACCAGAACAGCCAGCCACAGCAGCAACACCAGCAGCCCCAGTATGCCCAACCGCAGCAATATCACAGTGGTCCTCGTCCCAACTATCAGGGACAGCAGTGGAGGCAGCGTCAGCCGCCTCAGCATTTTCAGAACCAGCCTCCCCAGTACCAGCAGCAGCAGCCTCGTTTCCAGCAGGGAAACTCATCCGGTTCTCAGCCCCATTCCTTTGAGAACCCCGCTCTTGATGATCTTGCCCGCTTGCTTTCTGAACAGCAAGCATCTTTCAGGCAAGAAATGGATGAATTCCGGCAGGAGATGCGGGAGATCATGAAAGGCAAAGCCGCCATACCCGCTCAGATCGAACCAAACCCTAATAATTTCAAAAGGAAGCCTGAGCAGGTAGAGTTTTCAGAGGATACCCCTCCTAGTGACTATGAGAATGATGTGAATAATATCTATTATGATGCTGATTTTGTTACTACTAGGAGCGGTAGGATACCCGCCGGCGGCGTCTCTTCTGAGCGACAACCGGATGCAGAACCAGGAACGCCAGAAGAGCAGAAGAGCGGTGCTGATGCCGCTAATGATGATGTAGAAGACGGTGGTGCTGATGCCACCAATGAGGGAGTCCAGGACGACGGTACTGATGCCGTCGTGATACCAGATGCAGACGGTGGTGCTGATGCCACCATTTCTGATGCAGAACATGAAAGCGGTGCTGAGGCCGCAGAGACAGGTGCCAGTGGTGGTACTGAGGCCACCACATCTCCTTTTGTTGAAACTCCAGCTGTGGTGTCACCACGTTTTGTATCTTTGGACTGTGATCAAAACAAAAACAACAAAAATATGAATAAAGAAAAGGTTTCTGTTCAAATTACGGATCCATATGTATTGAATGATGATGTTGGTATGGATTCCCCTTCTTCACAGGCACAGGAACCTATTTCTAGTCCTCCATCTGAGGAGGCCCCCACCATCCCCTTCCCAGAAGCACTTCGCCGGGCGAAGGGGAATAAAAAAGAAAATCCAAAAAAGAACCAGGAGTTAGAGTTCGGCAATCAGATGATTGACAGATTCCACATTCAGCTGACTCTACGTGAAGCATTTGAGCATATCCCTTTCTTCAAAAAGAATCTGAGAGAGACAACCACTGTCAGAAGAAAGCGGAGGCACAGAGATCAGATCCATATGCTCACACATGACACTTGCTGCACCATTCAGAACAAGTTGCCAACCAAGAGACCAGATGCAGGAGCTCCCTATGTCAGATGCGAGATTCAAGAGCAGCAATTTGATCGTACTCTATTAGACAGCGGCTCTTCAATTAACCTCCTTCCGGCAGCCTTACTCAAGCAATTTGAGTTCGGCACTCTTCATCGAAGCAGAACAGTCCTTCAGTTTGCTGATAGGTCGATAAAGAGGCCGAAGGGGTTGTTGAAAGACGTGGTCGTTACCATTCAGGGCCTGAAATTCCCCGTGGACTTCGTTGTGTTGGACATGGAGATCCCTGAGTCGGTAACCGATGCCCCCATCATACTCGGACGCCCATTCTTGGCCACAGCCAAGGCGGTGACCGACCATGATTGCGGGAAGGTATGTTTTCGCGTAGAGGGCGAGACCATACAAATAGAGACGATCGAGGAAACCAGAGCCAGAGAGTTAGAATGCTCCGAGCAGTCCAGCGAAGCCGCGCAGATGACAGAGGAAGAGCTAGACGTCCACCAGGTTCGTGATTTTGAAATGACTGATGATGAATCTAACTGGAAAGACCCTGTAGCACCGACTCTCGCTTTGCCTACCGAATCATTGTATCTCAAGCTCATGGCGATCGAGAGTCGCGAGAGCACATTCCTGGATGAGGATACACCTGAGGCTGACAGCATTGTGACGAATGGTGCCGATGATTTCAATTCATGTTCTTCTGTTTCTGATCCCTCATATTCAGACATTGAATGGGCCTATTTCGATGATCCGTTGTCTTGTCTGATTCATGCTGAACCAGCAACCATGACAGAGTGCGAGCCCGTGCAGTACATTGATAATTCAGTCAGCCGCCTTTCGTCAGAAATTCATGCCGAGCGAGAGTTCTCTCATACAGACCTGGTAGCATTCACCCAGACATATCAGAAGCCAGATCTGCCACCTCCCAGTTGTCCTGAAAGAAAACCTCTGCCGCAGTCAATGAAGTATAGATTCCTTGCAGGTGAGCCAGATATGCACCCAGTCATTATCTCAGCAGATTTGACTGGAGAACAAGAATCTCGTCTGATGGAGGTTCTTGAAAGAAATCGCAAGGCAATCGGATGGAATATAGCTGACCTCAAAGGGCTGAGCCCGAAGCTGTGCTCCCACCACATCTATCTCGAGGATGACGCTAAGCCATCGCGCGAATTCCAGCGACGGCTGAACCCGAATCTTCGAGAGGTTGTCATGAAAGAAATCTCAAAGTGGTGGAGTGCTGATTTCATCTATCCCATCTCCGACTCAAAATGGGTAAGTCCGTTACATGTGGTGCCCAAGAAGACGGGTATCACAACAGTTGTCAACGAGTTCGGAGAAGAGGTCGCTACCAGAGTACCAACTTCTTGGAGGGTCTGTGTGGACTACAGACGATTAAATGAGGCCACCAAGAAGGATCACTTCCCGCTGCCCTTCCTTGATCAGATTATCGAGCGGTTAGCCGGGAAGAGCCATTACTGTTTTCTTGATGGGTACTCTGGATATAATCAAGTGGCCATTGCGCCCGAAGACCAGGAGAAGACGACTTTCACCTGTCCGTTTGGGACTTATGCTTTCAGACGGATGCCCTTTGGTCTATGCAACGCTCCAGCGACATTCCAAAGGTGCATGTTGTCCATTTTCTCGGACATGGTGGGTAACTGTTTAGAGGTCTTCATGGATGACTTCTCGGTCTATGGCGACGGGTTTGATGCTTGTCTTGACTGCCTAGATCGTGTGCTCAAGCGCTGCATAGAGGTCAATCTTGTATTATCCTGGGAGAAGAGTCATTTCATGATGACTCAAGGGACGGTCCTTGGGCATGTCGTCTCCAACAGGGGCATGGAGGTCGACCCTGCCAAGGTGGATATCATCAGAAAACTCAATCCGCCGTCCAATTTGCGTCAGTTACGGTCTTTTCTGGGGCATGTCGGTTTCTACCGACGGTTTATTCAGGACTTCAGTCGAATTGCCCGACCGCTTACTGACTTGCTGACCAAAGACACCGAGTTTATTGTTAATGATAAGTGTCTTCAATCATTTGAGACTCTCAAAAACATGGTTATTTCAGCTCCTGTCCTTCAGCCACCCGATTGGTCTCTTCCATTCGAGATCATGACGGATGCTTCAGATTTTGCCGTTGGGGCTGTTCTTGGACAGAGGAGGGATGGTTTACCCTTTGCCATTCACTACGCCAGCCGGACCTTAGATGCCGCTCAAAGGAATTACACTGTGACTGAAAAAGAAATGCTGGCCGTAGTCTTCGCTCTTGATAAGTATCGATCTTACATTCTCGGATCTAGAGTAACTGTGTACACCGATCATACCGCCATCCGGTATTTAATGGCCAAGAAGGATGCCAAAGCACGTCTTACCAGATGGATCCTTCTACTCCAGGAATTTGATATTGAGATTAAGGACAAACCTGGAGTCAAGAATGTGGTGGCGGATCATCTCTCCAGATTGGAGAATCTTGAGGAATCTGAGCCCAGCGCACCTATCACCGAGACGTTTCCAGATGAGGCGATCTTGGCTGTCACCTCACTCCCGTGGTATGCTGACTTTGTAAACTATCTTGTTGCCAAGACAGTCCCTCAAGGTTGGCCCCAGGCAGAAACTTGAGACCTTCCTAGCTAAGGCCAAGTTTTACCATTGGGAGGATCCCGTCCTTTATCATGAAGGAGGGGATAGTATCTGGAGGAGGTGCATTCCTCAAGAAGAGCAGCATAGCGTCCTCACATACTGCCACAAGCTTGAGGCAGGAGGACATCATTCTGGAAAAAGGACAGCACAGAAGGTGCTTCAATCCGGCCTATGGTGGCCTACTCTCTTCAAGGATTCTGATGAGTTCGTGAAGGGATGTACTGACTGTCAGAAAATGGGAACCTGCGGACAGAGAGACATGATGCCCATGCAACCTATTCACTTCTGTGAAGTTTTTGATGCATGGGGGATTGATTTCATGGGCCCATTTCCTAAGAGTCAGGGATTCGAGCATATTTTGCTCGCTGTAGATTATGTCAGTCGATGGGTTGAGGACATCCCCGCCCGAGCCGCAGATGCTAAAACCGTTTGCAAATTCTTGAGGAAAAATATCATTTCACGGTTCGGGGTACCTAGAGTTTTTGATTTCTGACGGGGGGTCTCATTTCATCAATGACAAAGTTAGGGGCTCTTGCTGACGAGTTCGGTATTGACCATCGGGTTGCCACTCCTTATCACCCTCAGACTAATGGTCTTGCTGAAGTATCGAATCGGGAGATAAAGACTATCTTGCAGAAAGTTGTCCGCCCAGACCGAAAGGATTGGTCACAACTTTTGGACTCGGTCCTATGGGCCTATCGGACTTCTTTCAAAAATCCATTGGGGACATCTCCCTTTCGTCTCGTCTATGGTAAGCCGTGCCATTTGCCAGTGGAAATCAAGCACAAATCTTTATGGGCAGTTACTGAGTTGCTTTTGGATCCGAGAGAGTGTAGGAGATCAGAGACGAGCAGAATTGGCAGCCCTGGAGGAACTAAGAGACACAGCCTTTCGAACAGCCTACAGTACAAAGAAAAAGTGAAGACATGGCACGATTCGCATATCAGCCATAAACAGTTTGAGCCAGATCAGAAAGTATGGTTGTTTGATTCCAGGCTGAAATTATTCCCAGGGAAATTACAGAGCAAGTGGAAAGGTCCGTATGTGGTTAGAAAGGTGCATGACAATGGCAGCATTGATATATCCGAACCGTCATCTTCGTCCACCTTCCGCGTCAATGGTCAACGCCTGAAGCTATATCGATATCATGATCCGCCGACCATGGACGTTGCCCCCATGCTTCTGGTATGAGATGTGTTCTTTGACTCATATAATTCTGCATCTCATACATGGTGATCATTTCTATCTTCCGCTGTACAAACCATCTGTTCATATCACTCTTTCGTCTGTTAATTTATTTTCTTCTTTTCTTCTTTTCCTTTTCTGTTTTCTTTATCTATAAATAAGGTGCCGCCCTTGTAGACAGTATCCATACTTAGGACGTACTTTGTCCTAAGTATAGGGGGGTGTGCACCTCGAGTTGTTCTATTCTTTTCGATCCTCTCCATTGTCTCCTCTTCTTGTCTATACTTAGGGATATCTTACCCTAAGTATAGGGGGAGACAATCTGAGTACGATCTGTTCATTCCCACCCTTGACCCTCCCTGCAGTGTGTACAGTCTGCTATACTTAGGATTATTTGATCCTAAGTATAGGGGGGACGGTCAACTTCTGATTCATTGATTCATCTATTTATTCCTTTATTCTTTAGACTTGTCTATACTTAGTACGAGTTATGTCTTCTCTTTTCTCTCCGATCTATGAGGACATAGCTCAAGCTAAGTATAGGGGGGTCGTATATACTGTGTATATACTTTAGCCATAACTCGTACTTTCGTATTCTCCTAATAAAATATGGCTAATAATTCATTAATAATTCATTAAAAATTCTTAATAAAAAGATGTGGTTATTCCTCAAATTCTTTTTGTATATACTGATTAATAAATCAGGTAAAAACGTTTCTGCAAAATGTTTGAAAAATAGTTTTGAAAATCTTTGTGAAAAATCTATTTGAAAACTATTTGGAAAATATTTTGCTACCTGTTTTCAACCTTTGTAAAAATGTGTGGTTTGTAAAATTTCTTTCTTTGTGTGAAATAAAAAGATTTGAAAAATGATTTGCAAATGGTTTGAAAATGGTTGCAAAAATATTTGAAAAACCTATACATACTGTTTTGAAAACCGATTGCAAATGATTTTCAAATGAGTGTAAATGATTGTAAAAATTATTTTGGACTATAGTTTTTCAAAATTGTTGAAAAACTTTGTGTCAAATAAGTTTGAGGAATACTAACATCACACCAAAATCCATCTTATGTATATATGTATAAAACTGACCACTTACCCTTGTAAAATTCTAAAATCCACTTCTTGTAAATATAAGAAGCATTCCCGTGTACATAGTTTTAACCTAGTTTTTTAGCCAAAACTTTCTGTTTTCAAAAATCCCAAACATTTGCAAAACTAAAAACCAAAAAACATTTGAAAAATCTTTTTGAAAAATACAAAAAAATTTTGCATCTGCATGTGCATCATCATCATTATCTTTTCAAAAATCCATAAAAAGTTCAAAATCTTGAAAATTGCATCACAAAAATATTTTCTGCATCGCATTGCATGGCATGAGCATTTTTCGGATTGAGTTTGATAGTTGAACAAGTCTAAGTAAAATCCGAAGATTGGAGCTTGATTGGACCTTATAATCTACCTAATAACAGGAACCTTATAGGAACTGGGTTTGAGGTACTTCAGGTCTAGTTGACTTAATTCTTTGAGGATCACAGGACTTGGTTCAATGGATTCTTGACCGCCTAAGTAGAGTATTTCGGAGCACACGCACGACTCTTGTTGATAATGACCTAACTTGGACACTTGCACCTTTCACATTGCTCTCCACGGACGAGGTGGTGAGGAGGCAATTTCCTTTAGCTTGGGGTAGCATATGAGGGTAGTACTTCTAGGCGGAACCTCTCTTCTTCTTATAGTGAAGGAAGTGCACCTCAACTTGGTCTAGTGGTGATGAAGTCTAAAGACAGAAGCCGTGGGTTGCAATAAAGCTTCAAAAGAGGGACAGTCTACTGGCTCAAGAGGAAAATTTCTTGTATATAGGCTGCACCATGTAGATATGTTGTACAGATGCAACTGAAAAAAAAAAATGCAAAAGAACTCCAAAAAAAAAGTGGTGGGTCGGATTGAAAATTTAATAACCCCACCGGAGTGTATATAGTCCAATAAAGCAAGAGCTTATGTTATCCATGTTACATCTCATGAAGCTTGCAGCGGGAGACTTAGCTACACTGGCTGAGCTTCCAAAAGTCTATACTTCTTCCCCCTCTTCTTGAGCCGGTTGCACTTGAACTTAGAAAGGGAATACCCCGCTTCTCGAGGAAAGAGTTGCTAGACCGAGGCATTAGAGTTACCAGGTTAGGGGAGGTTGTTTCTTTGCTACTTCTGAGGTGGAGAGCGACATATCACTTACACTGTACGAGTCAGACTCATAGTCGTAAGGGTTTGCGTATGAGTTGATGTACTTCTGATCTGGCTATTGAGGAGACTTGGACAGAGTTTTGAGATACTCAAGGACTGTTGGATTTCAAACTTGGTTCTCATTAAGGTTCCGACCGCACTAAAATTCCAAAGGTCCGACTTAAGCTCCAAACTTTGATTTTACGAAGACACGTTTGATAATCAAATAAAATCCAAGTTCTTCTTTTTCTTTTCTTTTCTTTTCTCTTTTTGCACTTATTGCATAAGTGTTTGCTAGGGACTAGCAAAGGTAAAGTATAGGGGGATGATGAATCCACATTTCATCATCTTTATTCTATCATTTTGGCACCAAAAACCCTAGCAAATGCTGTAAATAGCATTAAAACCATCATCTTAGCATCCATGAATGTGCATTCAGATTGTGTATAAATCACTGTAATTAAGGCCAAAATTATAGAATAAATATAGAAAAGAAAAAGAATAAAATATTGTAAATATTTTATGACCCAAAACCCCCGAGACCTAGGCATCTTGATGAATAGGTCGACAAGGAATAAAGTAGGGGGAGATAAGGTCAGAAATACAGTATAAATACCTATTCAATCTATTCATTCTTTATTCATTTTGGGACCTATTTTTGGTCCACTTTTTGTACATCAAATAAAGAAACTTTGTACATGAAAGTTGTAGATAAATTAATAAAGAAAATACAAAATTGATTTCACAGAAAAATAATGTACAGATAAAAAGTTATGGTCTGAATAAAAATCCAGAATGCCAACCTCCCAGACCCGTATCTCACAAATAAACTCTCCAAATGCAGCATACTCACCTTTAATTGTATATAGAACAAAATAATCTATCCAATGGCGGTGGTTTCGCATTTGGCGGAGCTACGGTTTGAAAGTTGAGTTTTGGACCCTCATTGTATACTTGTACATATTAAAATATTCAATTTATTATTTATTCATTATTTATTCAATTTTATATTTTTATAATGTTGTAAATAATACTTATAATAATTATGTACATTAAAATAAGAATAAAAACCTAAATAAAATACAAAATAAAATACTGGTATAATAGAGTACATAGATACATTACACATACTTATACCTGTATAAAACACCTTTATATTTGATTAAATATACAAAACATGTCATAAAAATAAAATAAAAATATAATTGTGTACATAAAAAGTATCCTATAATTTTAGAAAATAATAAACACAAATAAATAAATTAAAAATACAAAGTAAAAATAAAAGTATTAAAATACATAGGTAATATACCTATATAAGGCTAAAAAGTGAACTTGTAGAAATATGTATCATAAAAATAAATAAAAATCATGATAAAATACTACATAAAATAACAAATAATTTTCATTTTATAACTTTAATTTTAATTCGATTTATTTCTATTAATAAAACTATTTTTTATTCTCTTTTTCCTGGTTGGTCCACGTGGACCAACCAGGAGCTTGCGACTGTTGACCGGCGGGTCAACAGTCTGTCCTCTTCCTCTCAGCCCATTGCGCGCGTCGCTTTCCCCTTGTCTTCGCGCCTTTTTCGAGGCTGCGCCGCTCATCCTCTGCGGCCGCTTCCTTCACGAAACCTCTTCCTCGATCAATCACCTCCATCGCCGACTCCTCAGATCTCCCCAGATCTGCTCGATTCGCTCGTGATCTTCCTCGAAGTCACGCCCGCGCCACACTTCAAATACGAACCCCATCTTCCTCCCTCCGTTTGAACACCTTCGGTCCACCCTTCCTCGCTCCGCTAGTGCTCCAAGTCTTCCTGGAGGTGACAGCTCCAGCAGCATCCACTCAGCCATAGCAGAGGAAGTCGGAGGCGTCTCCAGTACCTCCCCCAAACCAGGCGGTCGAGGTAACCTTCCCTCCGATTTATATCGTTGAGGATGCCATCCCCCTGTTTGTTTTGCTTTAGTTAGCTTAGGTTTAGTCTAAGGATCAAAACCCCAAAAAAAAATCTCGAGTTTCCTCACTTCAATCACCGATTCACCTATTTGGCCGGACGCATCCTCCGGCCGACCATCGTCCCGACACTCCACACACCCCCGCTTCCATCCAGAGGTCCAGGCAGTTTGCCCTGGACCTCCTAATCGTTTTTGCAGGTCAAAGTTCTTCGATTCGCGCCTGGGAGGCAATTTTGGAACCTCGCCGGAGCTCGCGAAGCCCCCCAGCTCCGCCGACCGCCAGCGAGTACCTCGGCCTTCGCCGTGGTGTTTTGAAGCCACCAGGAGACAGAGACAGACCTCAGGAGGTCGCAGCCCCATTTTGAAGCTTCCAGATCGTCGGAGGTCCGAGAACGAGCTCGGGGAAGTTCGCCCTCGCCGGCGCTCTTCCCTGTTCTTCCTCCGAGCTTCCCAGCCGACCGATTGGGGCACCCCTCCAGATCAATCAGCCACCGTCCGATCTCCATCTGCCTCAGCCGTCCGTTCGTCATCGAAGCACCTAATCTGGACCGCTGAATCGAAGCGGTATCGGCTGATCAGGACCGTCCACGTGTTTAAGTGAAGCTACATACGCCGTTGGATCGCGCCAGGCGTGGGTATTTTGCAGCATCACCCCCGCGCATTTTGTAATTTTTATTTAGTCCATAAACTTTAAACCGTAGTTTAAATATTTCTGTAATATTTGCACTTAGACCCTGGTAGTTTTCTTAATTGCATTCAGGTCCAATCCACGTCACCTCACGTGCCCGTGCGCGTGAGGGGACTGGGTATTTTGCAGGGACCTCCCTGGGGTTTATTTATTTCGTTTTAGTCCTTGAACATTTCTGTTAAGTTGTAATAATTTTGGAAAAATTGCATTGAACCCCCCTGAGCTTTGTAATATTGCAAAATACCCCTCCCAGCGCGTGCAAGTCACGCGTCTGTGGGTAAATTGCACATATACCCTTGCGGGTTTGGATATTTATGTTTAATCCTTGGAATGCAAGTTTCAGAGTAATGTTTTGTGGAAAATTGCAATTGTTGCCCCTGGATGTTTTAAATATTGCACATATACCCCTGCCAGGCCTGATTTTTAATTGGATGCTTGTTGTATTTATTTCATAGATCATTTTAACTCCCAAAAATTCCACAAAAAAAATAGGCTTAAGCTCCTCTGCACCTATATTTTCACGCCACCTATTTAGTTTTTGATTTTATTTTAGTTTTATATTTATTAAAAATCAAAAACTTGCTATTTGTGCACTGTCTAGCTTAGAAAATACCAAAAAAATATCAAAACACCTCTAAAAATTCCAAAAAAATTACCTAGTGTCTATTTTATCATCTTTTAGTGTCAGTCCAAAAATCACTAAAAATCTCAAAAGAAAAACACTAAAAATCTAAAAACACTCAAAAACTTCAAAAAAAATATAAAAAATAGTAGAAAAACCCAAAAATAGCAAACTCAGCTTCTGTTTATTCCTTATTTTATTCCCTTTATTAGAAAAATAGTGTGAAATATTTTTGCTACTGGTTGGTATTTTTAAATTACATTTTACTCACAGCCAGCCCTTATTTCCACTGTTTGCCTTATTTTAATCTTTAAAAATATCAAAAACATCTGGAAAAAGCCCCAAAAACCACAAAAACAGTAAAAAACCTTAAAAATACCAAAAACACTTATTTTCTGAATTTTTGAGTATTTTTGCACATTTTTATAAATATCTTAGCTTGCCTTGTATTATATCCCCTTGTTTTCCAATATTTGAAAAAGAAAAAAATATATATATAAAATATAAAATATAAAAATCAGAAAATTAAAAATCAAAATACAAAATTAAAAATTAAATAAAAAAAAAATTAATTAAAAACCCACAAAAACATTTCTTTGTTTGATTGCTTAGTGTAGACACATCACACACTCACTCACTTGTGCATTCATTTGCTTGGCCTACACTGTTTGCTCCCTGTGTTCGAACTCTCTGCATACTTGCCCTTTACATCATTTGTGCAGAGTTAAAAATAAATTTGACTCCACACTTATTTTTCATTGATTGATATTTGATTGTGGGTTCATTGTTGACTTTAGTTCGAGATTTATCGTGAGTCGCCACAGCGACGGTCGTCTCCGCCTTGTGTGAGACACCACTTTTAGACCACGTGAATTTCGGCTAAATCAGTCAACGAGTCAGGGGTCTCCATGTCCAGTACGACAAAATCCACGGGGAATTGCAATCCCTGAATCGTGACGACAACGTCTCGCAACAACCCCTTTGGCCTCTTGACAGACCGATCAGCAAACTGAAGGTATGTCCTGCTCTGTCTAAGAGTGCCCAACTCTAAGTGGTCGAGAAGGGCTGCCGGAAGAAGGTTGATCGACGATCCGCTATCTAATAGAGTGCGGTCGAACCTCTGCTCACTAATCTGACATCTGACATACGGGGCCCCTAAATCTGGCCTCTTAGTTGGCAGATGGTTCTGGATCGCGTAACACGTGGCTTTTGTTAGCACATGAATTTCTGCGGTCTTGTTCCTCTTCTTCCTCCTGACTGTGGTCCTATCTCTTAGGGATCGCTGAAGAAGAGGAATGTGCTGCAAAGCCTCATTGAGGGTCAGCTGAATGTGAAATCGGTCTATCATGCCCTGGCTGAACTCCTCCTGCTCTCTCTTTTTTGGATCTTTTTCTTTTTTCTTCCCCTTCCCCAACTCAAGGGCTCTAGGAAAGGGGATCACAGGGTCCTTCTCAGATGAAGGACTAGGAATAGGCCTGGACGGTTCGATGACCGGATCCTCACAAACATCATTCACCACAGTGGGATCAGAAGAAACTAAACCTTTTCCTTTATTCAAATTAGAGTTCTGAGGTACATTTATGCGAGGAAAGACAACATTTCTATCAGAATAGATGTTGGTGGCCTCAGTACCACCTCTAGCTGGCTCTACATCTAGACGTCTTGCGGCCTCAGTACCGCGGGCTGGCTCGGCTCTGCTGGTGGCGTCAGTACCACCTCCTCGATGTGGTGAAACGGCGACCTCAGTACCGCCGGTGGAATCAGCATCTCGGGTGGCATCAGTACCGCTCTCCTCTTCCTCACCTGGCGCTCTAGATGATTCCTCGTGTTGTCGCTCAGATGAGGCGCCGCCTGCTGGTCTTCTACCGCTCCTAAGTGTAACAAAATCAGCATCAAATATATCCGATGACATATCATCAAATGAGTTACTAGGAGTGGTAGGCTCAGTGTGAACTACCTGCTCAGATTTCCTCTTCAAGCTATTCGGATTAGGCTCGATCTGTGCAGGGATGGCGGCCTTCCCTCTCATCAGGTCCCGCATCTCCTGGCGGAACTCGTCCATCTCCCGTCTAAATGTAGCCTGCTGCTCTGTGAAGAGGCGGGCTAGATCATCCATGGCGGGGCTCTCATGGGAACCCGACGGGTTGCCTCTCTGGTAATGAGGCTGCTGGACCTGGTGCTGCTGCGGCTGAGAGGGGTAAGAGGAAGGATGCTGCTGCTGGTGAGCCTGCTGCTCATGTCTCCAATTCTGTCCCTGCTGCTGGTAGGGACGAGGTACGAAGGATGATGGCTGGTGTGGTTGGTATGCTGGGGGCTGGTGGTGATCTCTCTGCTGGGAGTACTGCCCTCCCTGACCGGCTGGCTGCTGTTGGGACTGGTTTCCCCCATTCCCCCACCTGAATCCGGGATGGTCTCGTCGGATTCCAGGTTGAGGACGGTCATACCAAATCCCGTTGACATCCATCAACGGCTCAGCATCGAAGGAGTCTGGCGGCAGTGCTGCCAGAGGCTGATCCGGCTGATATACCACCATCTGTAAGTCTGGAGATGGTGGTGACTGGTAAGAGGGCTGCTGCTGCTGGTACGGCTCCGCCTGTACAAGGTGAACTTGTCTAGGCTGCTGCAAGGAGCTGGAGCGCTGGGACGAGCTGCGGCTGCCGCCGGAATCGCCTCGCGACAGAAGACGGGGCTGAGGAGCCGTCTGTGCCTCCTGAAGACACAAGAGCTGGGTCTTCATGTCGCTCAGAGTTTGTGCCATTTGCTCCATCTGAGTTATGCCCTGGCACTGCTTCTTCTCTATTATTTCCATGCGGTCCAACTTCTCGCTGATAATCCCCATGTCCGCAGCGGCCGACTCTGCCTGTGCGGCTGCAACTGTGGACGAACTAGATGGACCTGCATCAACCCGTGCTATCCCCTGATACTGCACGGGTCCTGGCGGCTGCTGAGATCTCTGTGTGTACAACCGAGTCTGGGACATCACCATGTAATTTTCTGCCATCTCTTCGTAGATGGCCCAGACTTGGTTGTGGTCCTTGGCAAAGTAGGACCCGCCGCAAGAAGCATTCACCAGACCCTGAAGCTCTGGCGTCATCCCACTAAAGAAGCTTTGAACTAGGTTCGGCTTCGAAATGTCGTGGTGTGGGCATCTATCCAGAAGCTCTCTGAACCTCTCCCATGCCTCGTGAAACTGCTCGTTAGGGAGCATGGAGAAGTTGTTGATTAGGGCCCTCGCTGCATTCGTCCGCCCGAGTGGATAGTACTTGTTCAAGTACTCGGTGCGGAGTTGCTCCCAGGTGTAAACAAACTTCCCTAAATGTTTAAGCCAGGCGGCTGCTCTATCTGCCAGTGAAAAAGGGAAGGCCATCATCCGAATCGTATCTTGGTCCACATGACGGTCGTGGACAGTGCTGCAGATCATCAAAAACTCCTGGAGATGGAGATGGGGCTCCTCAGTGGCAAGTCCGTGAAAATGAGGAAGCATCTGCAGGGTGTTCGGAGGGAACTTGAAATCCCCCACGATAGCAGGTACCACCACCCAATGGTGCATCAGTGTAGATCCGGGGTTGTGTAACTCCCGCATCGTTCTCGGTGGTCCTGCTCCGGCCGCGGCTGCTGCTGCTGCTGCTGCGGCTGCTGCCTCTGCATCAGCATCAGGAATGTCCTCAGGCTCGCTCGGCTCGTCTCGCTCTCTTCGGAGTCGCTCCATCTCCCTTCTCATCTCGATCATAAAAGTCCCTTGATCGCGTAACTGCTGCTGAACCGTCTCTAATGATGCGATCAGGGTAGAGTTGATCGCCCCTTGGTCAAATACAACATGCTGCTCTCCCTGCTGACCTCCGGGGTAATCTTCTGATCTGGCGGCCATACCGACGTCTGCAAAATCAGATGAGCCCAACTCAGGTTCTGTCAAATCAATTCGTCTTTCCTCGGGCTCATGTCTCTCAGTAGCAAAAGAAAGGGGGTCGAGGGGGAACAGGGTGGAAACGTACTCGGGCCCGGAGAGCTGGTCTTGACTCTCACGGGCCAACCTAGATGATGAAGTAGACGCGCCTGAAAGCGGTGCAGCCAGAGGCTGCCTAAGAGATCGTCTACCCATCATCGTGATCTTGGCGAGTTGGGCGGATGGGATCTGGAGAAAATATGATCGCAAAGCAAACCCCCGGTTCACCAACGCAACACAATCTGAAGACCGTGAAAGCTCGGTCAATTTATCTTGTCAATTTTATTTGGTGAACACACAAAATATCAGAGCGCTTACGTGACCTGTTAGGATACCCGATGCTACTTCAACCGACTGGCCCGCACGGAAGAGTCGGTAGTCAGCTAGAAATAACACCGGAGGGTTCTACCTAGGGTGCGGGTCACTCTCTCGCGCATCCAAACCATACAAGGAGGGGGTTGCTCTCCCCAAGACAAATTTTTAATGTGAGTGTCTTTTAGGGTCAATAATGTTATCCAGTCCCAATTTTTTGTTTTTCTTTTTAATTTTTTTCAAAATAAATACAAGCGGCCTAACGGTTTTTCCGATTCTCCTGATGATTAAGCCAAAAACAGAGGGAGAAGACGAAAAAGCCGATGCGCGAAGAAATCAATGATGCATGCAGAGAAAGAAATGCGTACCTTGTCTCCAGCACTCTACATGCAAGTGATCCGCGCAGAATTTAAAGACAGAAATAAAACTACCTAAATGATGCAACGGGAAAAATCGGCCTTAGACAAGCAACTTCTATTGATCGTGAAGAACAATAGTTAGCTAACTGAATCGAGTCCGGAGTCCGATCTTGGGAGTCACTCGGTGCCCGCCACAACGGGTCCTGCCAGCGCTGTATGTGACTCCTCACGGCACGTGGTCTCAAATCCAATTAAACTAACTTTTTCAGTGAATTTTATTAAGGTCCAATTACGTTCTATAGGAACAGATATTCTATTAGGTGTTGGGCCTTAGAAATTTACGTCACAAGCAAGAGAAATTCCTAAATCTAGGGGCTCGAGAAACACCGCGTAAACACCGGAAAAGGCAGCTAGCTATAAAAACCGCAGAAAAAGCCGCGAAAATCCAAATGGGTCCCCCGAGCACACCGGTGCTCGGCGAAACAGACCCGCTAAGTTACAAATGTCCACAGTTCAAAGTCTAAGTTATTACAACAAATATTGTTCTCTCTCTCTCTCAGAAATAAAAATTCCTTCTCCTCTCTCTCTTCCTCCTGCGCTGGTCCTCTAAAAAGAAATTCCAAGTAGTCCAAGCTGTACCTCGCACAAAAATCAAAGAGAGAAGGTCAGAAAACAATAATAATATAGAGAAAGACAATATGGAAAAATGACTACAAAGCCGTGCTCCCCGGCAACGGCGCCATTCTGATGGCACGAAAACCCGAACGACAGAGGTAGAAGGTACAGAAAATTAGGTCGTTGCGACCTCAGTCACTCAGAACGTGTCAATCAAGAAGAATCAACCACTCACAGAGATAAAATCAATCAAAACACAAAATGGAGCGATCTAGCTATAGGATTAACCTGATATAGCTCCCAGGGTCGAACACAAGGAGCACAGATTGGCTAAATAGCCTACGATGTAGTCAGAAATCCAAGAGAATCTTTTTTAGTGGTTTTTATTTGTTTTTGTATTTTTTTTAGGTTTTTTTTTAAATAATGAGAAAATTAGAGAAGGCACACAGATTATGAACTTCAACAATTTATTTAAAGCATTAAAAATCAAGCAAAAATTCAAACAAAAATATTTTTATGTGTTTTATAATTTTTTATGTTTTTGGTGAATTTTTGAGATTTTTCTGATGTTTATTTTATTTTCTAAAAATCAAACAATGCCAAAAATGAATGGTACTGTCCAGCAAGGCTTAAGACCCAAAAATAAAATATTGTTGGATCTCAAAAAGCCCTGAAGGTAATTTTCCTATAATCTAGAAAGAATAAGGAAAATTTAGGCACCCTAATTATTGTTTTTGGATTTTTAATTTATTTATTATAATTTTTATGAGTTTTTAGGGGTTTTTCAATTTTTAGGGCTTTTAAGTGATGAAAAATAGCCAAAATTGGCTAGAAAATCAAACAACAAGTAAACTACAGTATCTAATTTTTTTAGAATTTTTGGTGGAGTTTTTATATTTTTTTGGTATTTTTAAAGTTAAACAGTAGCAAAAATAGGGGTTTTTGAATTTTTAAAAATAGCAAATGAAATCAAAAATGTCCTAAAAAATTCATAAAAATTCTACACCATGGCAGGAGCCATGTGTCAAATTTTCATCGAATTTGGAGGTGGTTTGATATTTTATTCAAAAATAAAGGTGGGGCACTGTGCACAGGGACCAAAGTGCAAATACCCAAAAGTTCTGGGGGTCTGGTGCAAAATACCCAGCAAAACACGTGCCAAGCACGTGCCTGGGGCACTCAAGGACCCAAATGTAAGAAAAATAAGTCCCGAGGACCTATTGATAACTCGTATCAAAAGTCCAGGGGGCCCAGTTGCAATTTACCCAAAATAAAACGCACATGCGGAAATAAAGCATTCACAGGGGTATATATGCAAATAAACAAAACTTTTTATTCAATGAATAACATCCAGAACTACAGGGCATCTTATGCAAAATTCCCAAAATAACACGTGACGAAGCACGTGGTTCACAACTGGCAGGGGTATAAATGCAAATAAAATAAATAGCAGGGTCCCACATGCAAATTATCCCAAAACTAAATAACTGACTCGACAACTTACAGGACTGAAACGAAATAAAGGAAAGACAAGGGCCTAAGGGTAAATTACCCTTTATTAAGCGGAATCGTTGGATGCGCGCCACGTGTAGATCGGACGGCTGCAGATGGTGGGCGCTCCAGATGTCGTCTCCTCGGATCGGACGGTGGAAGCAGCTCCTCGAACGGACGGCCAAGATCTGATCTGGAGCGATGAGGACGATCGGACGGCGATGGAGGGTCCTCGAAGAACAGGTCCCCGGCGAGACTCGCCGGGCTCGTGCGTGCGCTAGGGTCCTCCGGTGAGCCTCCTGAAGGTCGGAGAAGAATCGCGGAAGGCTCCCGCGTCTGCCGGTGGTCTCCGACGGGCAATCCGAGCTCCGAGGAGCTCGAGCAAGGCCGGCGGAGCTGGGTCTCCTGGCTGGATGGCGAAGGGCCTCAGACGCCCTCGTTTCGACCTGAAAAACGAACCAGAAGACTCGCGGGTCGAGGGCAAAGTACCTCGACCCGGTTAGGCGGCGTGAAGGTGAAGTGTGAGTCGGAATGGCGAGCTCCGGCGAGGGTGGTCGGTGAAGGAGCTCGGTTCCCAGATCCTGTGCGATCTGGGTTGTGTGGAGGGGTGAAGAAGGTGCGGAGAGGTCTGGCGGAGATGATGGCGGTGTCGGAATGGAAGATGGGTGGTCGGAGGTGCCTGGCGAAGGCGGCGGAGCTACGCTAACAGTAACTGAAAAATCAAAATCTAAGCTATCCTACGGCCTAAGGGTTCTACCTGGGTGGTCGGAGAGACTGGGGAAGAGCAGGGGGTGCTCCTGGTCGTAGCCTCGAGGGTCGTCTCGGCCCGAGGCTCGATGCTCGACGCTGGTGGCGGAGCAGCGGCGACGAAGAACGCCGGATCAGTGGATTCGCCTCCTCGCCTCGCTGCAACAAGGGCAAACGCTTGCTGTCACTCTCGCGGTGCCTATGGAGGTCACTGGGAAGAAGGAGAAGGTCCAAAGATGAGGCGCGGAGGCGGCGGAGGTCGGGATATATATGGTGACAGGTGCGATTAGGGTTGGGTGGAGACAGCGATGGAAGGCGTGGATTTTGTGGCGAAAGATCGGGCGAGGATGAGGGAGGATCGGCGAAGAATCCGGGCATGGGGTTCGCGTGGGAGACAGCCTGGAGATGCGTGGAAAAATCGGCGAAGGCGGGGCGGCACGCATGTTCCAGAAAAGGAAGGAGTCCGCGGGGGAGTTGACCGGGGTCAACAATCCCCCGTGGACCAATCAGAAGCTGCCACGTGTATTTAATTTTTGTTTATTTATTTTAAGGTAGAAATAGGCCGAATTAAAGAAAACTCAAAACATGAAATGTTTTTCTTTTATTTTTTTCTATTTTTTGGTGATTTTTAATTAATTTTTGGAAATAAAAATAGGGTAGCTATGTATATAGGTATATGTACACTATATGGATTTTTATTTTTGATTTTTTATTAGTTATTTTTATGTATTTTTATGCTCATTTTGTATTTTATTTATTTACATCATAAAATATGGAATAATATGGTATTTTTATTTTATTTTAATTATTTATACACAAGGGTGAAATAAATAATTGTATACATTTATATACATGGTATTTATACGATGTATTTTTGTATTTTTAATTTTGTAATTTTTATTTGATTTTTGTTTTGTTTCTTGTTATTTTATGTATTTACCATATGTAACATAGATTATTTACAAAAAAGTTTTAGAAAATAATTTTATTTATTTATAGGGTTAAATAAATAAAGGATGATGGTCTACACATGGTGAAAGGGCATTTTTGAATTTTTGATTTTTAAATTTTTATTTTGTTTTTAATAAAATATACACACAATATGTACAAGCATATTTTTGGGTGAGGAAAATATAATTTTATGTATTTACAGAGGTATATACACATGAGCTCCTATCTCCCTCTACTTGGGCTTTTATGCGGTCAGGCCCATGCTGAGCCCTCCCTTGGGTTAGGTTGCTCAATATTTATTCTAAATATTTCCCTCTTTTTTTCTTTTTGCTCTTTATTCTTTTTTTTATTTTTGCACAAAAACATGCTAATTATAGGTTTTTACACAATGCATGCTTTTGGTAATTATTTGTATTTGCACATATCTACATGTATTTGCAAAGGTTTTTGTAGCTAAAATAGAAGAATAAAGAGTGATGAATGGGTATTCATCAGTCACCCACGGACCTCCCTCCACCCCCCTCTCGAAGGCGATCGTGGGCCTCCCCCCTCCCTCGGAGGCCACCGCGGGCCTCCCTACAACCTCGAAGGCGACCGCAGGCCTCCTGCCCCCCTCGAAGGCGACCGTGGGCCTTCGCCCTCCTCGAAGGCGACCCCCCCCCCTCCTAGAATGAAAAGAATGAAAATAAAAAATAAAAATAATAACTAATAATATAATGCGGAAAAATTAAATAACTTATACAACATATAATTAGATAGTGTAAAAATCTATAATTTTCTTCTCATGTTTAAAAATGACTTCCTCCTAATAACCATACCCTAAAAATGAAAATACTTGTACCTGAAAAAAAAATAAAACACAAATCCTTATACATATATGTATCTGCTAAAATCAAAATACACGTCAAAGTTCGCTTTAATCCTTATACTGCTCGTTTTGTACTCCTTTCTTTTTATTCTTTGTTATGCATTGATCCTATTTCTCCAAACAAATGGATACCCACGAGTAATCTATTATTCATTTTCCATAATGGGTATTTAACCCGATAGATAGCCTCTTAGGGTCTGATTGGCTGTTGAGTTAGACTGGGTTGGGTTGGGGTACACTGGTGTACCCCTCCTTCCAACCCTCTCAATCCTCCTCACAATTTACTATTCACAGGGGTACAATTTACTATTCACATGGATACCTCAACCCAACCCAACCCAATCCAACCCAGCAACCAAACAGACCTTTAGAATGCAATGTACAAATGGGTGCGTAAATTATCCACGAACAATCCCAGATGCCACTGCATGCAAAAACTAAGAGATATTTACCCCACAGATCCTTTAAACTTTTTAAATTACATCTACGAACTTTTGCATAAGATTACCCAAGATTCTACGAGCTTCAAACAGATTAACCGTAAGGTTTATAGGATAAGAGCTTGCAAGTTTATAAGATGGAGGAAGGACCAGAGAGCTCCATCTCCCTATCTCCCTGTTCGCCACGACTGTGGGGGCTCTCCTGCGGCCTCACGCTCGTGCCTTCTCTCCACTGCAGGACAGCCGAGGAGCCGCAAACGTCTGTATGCGCTTCGACTCCATCTTTCCTTCCCCATTGCCACCAACCCCCTTCCCAACACCGCCTCGCCACATGATCGCGCTTACTGCGGCCGTTGCTATCCACAGTCACTACCATTGCAAGCATTCTAACTTCCCTGGAGTTCTCTGATACGTGCACGATAATAGATACAATGAGATTGGTTTCACATGCAATGAGTTGGAAAATCACATGCAAGCTCCGGTGATCCAATGAGATTGGTTTCAATTCACCTTAAATTAGCAGTAGATGTAAACAAAATGCGTGAAATCTACCGATTATAAGTATGATTTGATACAAAATTTACTCTCTAATTGTTTCTAGCATTCCTTATTTCAAAAATTGTTTCAAAAAAACATTTCCTTTTAACCATGGACTTTTTTATTTGAAAAATTTCATGTGATAATTTAGCCTTTTTGAAACGGATTTACAGAGGCTTAAATTATTAGATTTACCGAATTTTAAAAATCGACATTGAAAATAATAATACATTTGAAAAATTCTAACCTTAATAATAGATATAAATTTTAAGTTTATCAAATTGAGAGAGGCTCATTTTAAAATTAATAAGTCTATTTAAAAATATTATTTCAAAGTATAATGATTTTCCTAGTTTGAGCACATACACTAGTTATATATACCCTTTTTGATAAAATTCCTTCTTCCACCCTTGGTGAGAAACCATTTATGATTTGCATTGAAGGAGGAGTTGTTTATCGAGTAAAAATATATTGAACTATTACAAAAAAAGTTCATATAATATACTGTAACGAACCCGGTCATCTAAGAAAGATGCAGAGGCGAGAACTTTGTAGACAAACTTGAGATTGTTACTCATAGCATCAATTATAATATAAAAGAGCAATAAAGAATCAACTTAAAAAATATGTCCATACTAATAAGGGCAAAAGTCCAGGAGTTCTTTAATCAATACAAAATGTAAATAATAGATGATTCCCTTACTCGAGTGGTATAAAGACACCCTTTCAAAATGATCCAGTAGTAGTCTCATATCGGGTATGCTTCTCCAAGATAGTGAATTCTCCTTAAATCGTTAATGTCTTAATCCTCACGTTCCTCTAAAAAAGGTAACAACAAACTCAATACGTGTTGAGTTGGGATCAAGCCAACTAGCAATGGGATAAAGTCAAAGCTAACTATTTCATCACGAGCATAATTATTCCCACAATAGAACTTATAAATTTCATACTATACCATTAAAATACATGACTTGTCCCATGCAATATCACAATACATGAACATCGATCTTTTTGTATACTTTCGTATATACCTTTTAATTATATACCCTATCCCCCCCCCCCCCCACCGAGGGGCCGACATGGCCCCCCGTCCCCCCCTCCCCCCACCGAGGGGCTGACCGGGCCCCCCATCCCCCACCCCCTCGAGGGGCCGATCGGACCACCCCCTCGAGGGGCTGAAGCCTACGAAATTCGAGTGACATGTAGGGAAAATATATAGATGAATATACATGACGATAATTTTCAAAAAAATAAAAACTACCGGATTAAAGGACGGGGCAGCCTCCATTAAATCCATATAAAAAGTTGATTATGTCCCGTTCACTTACAAACGTTGTTAGAGTTGTCTGCATTCAGACATCCACCAAATTATGTACGAAGATGATACATTTTATATTTCTAAACGTATTATTTTATGTGGATGTGTCTACAGAACAACCAAATTTAAGTATCTAGGTATACAATTGAAGCGATAATAAATTATAATTTTAACAGATTAAATGAACTAACAATTTTAAGTTTAGATGAATAACTATCTGAAACAAATATGGAACAACTGCAGTACTTGATCTGTGAAATCCGAATTTATATGTAAGTTATAAAAATACCAAACAAAAAGACCATTGATGGAATCTGTTAGTAAAATAGTTATCAGTCATTTGTTTTACTTACGCCAAATAACATCTAAAAACCATTTTCACAATGCAGAACACCAACATCACAAACAACATATTTATGTCACAATGCATAACAATATTATTTATGAGCTTCCAGTACCTCATATGTTTCAATCAAGTAAATAATATTTAGAAAATCATAGTCAAAAAGATAAAAAAATCATCATCGTCACAAACAACACATAGGAGAAAAACATAAATTTTGAAAAACCAGGCGAATATAAACCTCATTTTGTCATACAATTAATTAAAGGGAAAAAAACAAATAGATTCAGCAACATCAAACATCTGTACAGATTCTTATACAAAAATATACAATATTAATCAATCATGTTTAATTAGTTACTATTTATTCATTTTCACACATTATTTTGACAAAACCATAATTTTAGAAAGGGTAAAATGGGACTCCCCCTTGAGGTAGCTAACTTAGCTGTCCCGCTCTATTTCGTCCATTTTTTATTTTTTTTAATTTTCTTCCATGGATTTTCATCAATATATCCTTATTTTATGTCATTCAAATTTTGTGTGAAATAGAGACTTCCTACGGCCTCCAACCAGAAGAATCATTTTTAGCAATTCTCTTACCGTTAAAAAATGATTGTTTTGATAAAGGATGTAAGAGTCTCTGTTTCGCACCAAATTTGAATAGCATAATATACGTATATAGTGATGAATATTCACAGAAGAAATTTTCAAAAAAATAAAAAATAGGCGAAATGGTGCGGGGGAGCCAAGTTAGCTCTCCCAAAGGACAACCCCATTGAACTCTTTTAAAAAACATGGACTAATTAACATAATTACCATCACAGACTTCGGCATAATATTTGAACAAAAACATAAATACTTTAAAGAATTCAGCATACATAGTTCTACATCAGCAGACAACATGTTCAAACAAAACACACCACTAATAGAGGAATAAAATCAAACATCAAACGGAACCATAAGAAATATATGAAGAAAATAAAACAAAAAAATGACAACAATTTTTTTCTCCCACGGTAAACAAAATGTAAAAGTTACAAAACATAAGAAACAATGAAGCTAACCGTAATATCAGTTAAAGATACGTCTTAATTTTTTTAAAAATCAAACACATCAACGTATTAGTAACTCCAATAATTAACTCATAATCTCAGGTACGATACCAACCAAGTTTAAAAAAAACATTGAATATTGATAAAAATATGAAGACATCGACTCTCAATAGATCATACCAGATTAGTTGCAAGAATCGTTGGGAAGTCCGAAAGAAAGAGGAAAGTATATCGCTGAATATTAATAAAAATATGAAAACATCAAAGTTCGAACATCACATATTGATGACCACGTTATCGGAGTATGAGAGCAAAGTTCCTGATTGCATACCAGGGGAAGGGCAATAGAGGCCGATAAACACAATTTATGATTTTTCGAAGAATGAATCTGATACATAGCATGACATCCATCTGTCGAAAATCGACAAATGAGATGGATATGACACATGGGCTTTATGCGGGTCAGGCTATCGGGCCTAACAGACTTAATTTTCAGCTTCTATGCAGGTCGGGCTATCGGGCCTAACGAGCTGGACCGGGTTAAGGGAGAGAACTATAAGCATCACATGTAGGGATGCAAACAGTTACGGATATATCTGTGTCCGATCTGTCACCGTATCTATTTTATATCGGTTTTGACATCTGTATCCGTATCCGTATCCGTTTTAAAATGGATACTGATATGGATATCATTTTGATATCCGCAAACATCTGTATCCGTATTTGTATATTCATTTTCAAATATAAATATAGTCATAGATTTATTTTTAACCATGTATAACACAATTATATACCTTCTTTTACTATATTTGTATAAATTTTATGATACAAACACATTTAGTAAATTCATATCATGTGTTTTCCATCCAATTTGTATATATTTAACTTGATTATATGGAGTACTTCTAACATTACTCGTATGCGATCAGTATCCTTTTTATATTCGTATCCATTTTTTAAGGATATATGATAAGATAGTTTTTATATCCGTCAACATCCGTATCTGCATCCGTGTTCATATTAAAAAAAACAGATAAAATACGGTAATACCATTGTCCGTATCCGTTTGCATCCCTAATCACATGTCATGCACGGAAATCGCCGCTCATCCAAACCGACCCTCCTCATTTCAGGGGCTTCAACTTCCACTTACAACAAATAATAAAAAATAGATGGAATTCTACTCCATCTTCGTGTTATATAAAACATGGAAATTACAATTTTTTTCCTTTTGGGTGGGAAGGAATTGTCTGAAATTCAGCATTAGATTTTAGATGGTATTTATGCACTGGGAAAATATACTTCATTTTCCTAGTGACGAAAATGATGAAAATACAGTTATTCTTCAATGACTAATTTCCGCGTGTTAGTTTTGTCCAGAAAATACATGGAGATAAAATATTATCTTTGTTATTATTTGTCACTGTAATTATTCAAACGTGTTAACAAATTTTACAAAGATGCTCTCATAAACATACAATTTCACGTAAATATCTCAACAAATATTATATTGACAAAAAGATCTTTTACAAAATTATTCAAATCACAAAAATACACCTCCATTAACACGATGTTACGTCACACCATTAAATTTAGTATTTTTAAGGGATATTTACACTCATAACCTTGTGTAATTTCGTAATTACTCCATAAACGTTTGATAATCACGAATTACACCAAGACTCTCAATAGTGCTTAACTCTTACGTCTGTAACCCATGTATTAACTTCCATCCAATTTCCCGTTAATTATGACAATATCCGTCAAACATTTTACATTTTCTATTCTTTAAATTCCGTTATTCACAAATGAGTACATTCCCCTTCTTCCTCCAACCCCCTTCCTCCTCTAGTGACTTCTTCCTCCTCCAACACTCATCTCCTCCTCCCCTTCCTCCCCCCACCCACCCGCACCGCCGAGAAGATTTGGCGTTGTACTTGATATGTGCCCCTCATCCCTTAACTGCGACAAAGAGGTATTGTCTCAGCTGCCCCTAGTGTTCCATTCTCCATTGAAGAAATGGACAGGGGATATGCTTCTGAAGAATGTTTTGAGATGTGGGTGCCTCAGTATCTGGTTGTCATGCCATCTAACAACACTGTGAATGGTGAAATTCTTAGCATTTCCAATCATCTTGATGTACCTATCCTCGATTCGAAACCCTTCGGCAAACATCTCTTCAAGAGGGTCTTAGTGGCTGGAGCAGATCTTAAACGATGATATATCGTCGATGTCAATATCAGTGGAAAAATCAGAAATGGCTCAAAAAAGTAATTTTATCATTTTTCAGAAATTAAGATCATCCAAGATATTAAAAAAAATAAAAACTTACAAATACACTTATGTCACACATATCGGTCATTTATAACCCATATATCGCATATATTTGTCATATCGGACATATCATTGGTATTGTTAGTTGTTGTTGACCTATATATACTGAAAATGGAGTTCATACAAGTTCTTATATCATTAAATAACTTACAAATATACTCTTAGATCGCACATATCGGTTATTTACGAATCTTATATCGTATATATTGGTCATTTCAAACATATCGATATTAATGTTGATTCTTGACTTATAGATATGGAAATTGATTTCATTCAAGTCTTACAACATGAAATAACTTACAAATATATTCCAAGTTGAAGAACCATTGTATGCACACTCACGTTGTACCATACCCTACCAGTACTGGGGTCTCGTTGCCCGATCAGCGAGCCTGGAGGGGGCCAGGATGGCCCCCCCTGCGGGGGTGCAGCAGAAATGCCCCTGACCCAAAACAAAATATATATAAATCATTGTATGTTTTAATACTAGGTATAGCTAGATATGTGTTTTAATACTGTGTGTAGCTAGATAAGTAGTGGAATCAATCTTGCATCAATAATAATATTGATATATAGAGATATCGACAAAACATCGACGATATTGATCAATATCTAGTATTTTTTCCTAAATCCAGTCATTTTTGACCGATATGAGACGATATGACAATATATCATTGATATATAATCGATATCCTTGTAAAAGGATATATTGGGTAATTTCGATACCCCTTCCCCATCGAAAATGATATATCGGCAATATATCGTCGATATATCGACGATACGACCTTCTATGATTTGAGCTTGGGTCAAGTTGGTCTACATGGGTTGGGCCTCGGGCTAGGCGGGGTCAGGCCGACTTAATGCTCATCCTTAGTCGTCATGTTTGTGAAACAAGACAAGACTTCGGAAATTAATACATGCTTTGGAAAGCATATGATTGATATTATTGCTCAATGACCTGATTGAGAAACCTATCTATATAACCTCGAAGAAGACAGTCAAACAAGGGTTAAAACTTCTTATTTTATCAAAGTTTTTCAATATGTATGGTGATTGAGTATTGGAAATATTCTGTGTTGGACGACCATAATAGATTATTTATCATGATACCTTCAAACCAAGGGACTATGAAACTGTGTGGATTTTAACGACGTCATTTTGTGGCTAACAATTGGGAATTAATTGGTTAATATCACACTATTCTAGTACCCATTTCTATACCCAAATATTGGAAATGGAAACGGGAATGGAATCCATCCCCAATACTTTTATTTATAGCATTCATTTCTAAATTCAAATATTGGAAATGGAAATTGATGCATATCTAATTTTCAAGTCACTGCACGTGGATAATATAATATCTCTGACATTATTGAAAATCTCCGTGATTGTTACTCATTAGCCGTAATTAGTTTAGAACTCGTGCATTGAGATATTAATATGAAGATAATAATTCTTATTGTCACTGGATATGAAAATATGGGGATATAATGCCCATAATAGATATCAATTAATATTAATGTAAATTCATAGTTATTAATATTTATTTGCATGCGATTCATATAGATATATTTAAGACACATGTGAATGTGATTCGTACATATGTAAAATTGGATTTACATTTCTTTTCTACTAATGAATTGGATTCATTTGTTCGTAAGATATTTTTATCTCCGTATTGATATTTATAATTCAATTTCGATTGATATTAATCAAGAAATAGTTGAATTAGATATGGAATTGATAAATCCAGTATCTACAAAGTATCGCCATCAAAACAAGTTAAATGAGGGAGTTGGAGAAATATCGCCAAGTATATGACCATCCACAACACACTTGCCAGCTGCCCTATCAAACAATCCTTTCCGATGCCTCCACTGTGTGATCTCGAGCTGCACCGGTGCTGTCCACGACAAGGGTTTTTGAAATCCAACCGGACACCGAACCGAAAATCTTGCTGAAATGATCGTATCGGGTCGAACCATATAATCAAAGTGGTTCAACCAGATGACGTCATCATTATTTAAAATCGGATTAAATCGGACTGATGAAAAAAAGTAGTTGAACCGGCTAATAAACAGAAATGAAATAATATATATATATATATATAATATGCACTTAATATACTTGAAATATATATAAAATACATAAATAATGTATATATTTCACACTATACATAAAGTATTTTCTTATACACAATCAAATATCATACATGTCATATATATACATATTATTGAATTAGATGCTCTATAACATGATAATAATTTAATTATATTTAAAACCTTGTGTTAGTGTAGTTGGTTAGTAGTGTGAAATATGTAACCAAAGGTCATGAGTTCAACTCTCACAACTAAAATTTTTTTAAATAATTTAAAAATTAAATGCGTTCAACTACGGTTGAACCTAGTTAAACCGGGTCAAAAAATAGGTTAAACCGGATGGGTTAATTAAAATTTAAATAATTGAACCAAACCGACATAAATCGGTTAACCGGACCGACCGGTCCGGTCCGGTTTCAAAAACACTGGTCCACGGACACCAAAAGCTCCAATGAGATGATTTGCGCTGCTCTCTGCAGTTCTCGCACAAGAGCAAGGAAGGAATAGGGTTGCTGCTGTTGGCCCAACCCGAGTACCCCTCTTTCCAAACATTCCAATCCTCCTCACAGTTTACTGTTCACAAGGGTACCCCAACCCGGACCAACCCTGCAACCAAATGAACCCAATGTCTCTGCCAGAGCCGAAACCAAAGGGAAAAGAATGGGATAATTTAATGCCCTTTTGGGGCTTTGCACCTATGCCCTCATGGGATGGAAACTCCAAATGGGCACTTCCCAACACTTAGGGTGCGTTTGGTTGGCGGGTTAAGGCGGGTTAAACTGGTAGAGGGTAACTCGTTTTTGTGTTTTGATGTTTGGATAGAGGGTTAAACTGGGTGTGGGTTAGAAGTGGGTTTGGGGTGATATGATTGTATTGGAGTTTGAAAAAGTGAGTAGTTATGGTGATGTGATTGTATTGAAGTTTGAAAAAGGGAGTAGAAGTGGAGTAGTTTATAATTTTTATATGATATGATGGTATAATATATTATTTTTTGATAGGATTGATGATGTAAAATTGATTTATTTAATTTTTTAAAAAAGGAATAAAGTGGGTCCCACGGGGAGAGAGGGGGATGTGGGTTAAGGGGGGTAAACTCCCCTAACCCGCAGGTAACCCGCGAACCAAATGCTACCTTATGGTTTTTTGTGTTTGGATCCACTATATATCGGGGCTATGTTAAGGGGAGTTCTATCGTTTTAGAAGTTGGAAGAAATTGCTGGTGAGTGGTGATGGGTGTTCGCTTCTTTCTGGTTAGACAAGGGCATGTTTTCGTATGTCAAAGACATACTGCAAATTCATATTTTGTTGGTATCTTCTCCGGTGATTATGCTTGTAAAACATCATTTTTCCAAGGTTTTACATCAGGAGTAATGTTGCTTGGATTGTCTAAATTGAGGGATATTGATTCAGATATTTCATACAACGCTTGAATGTAATCTGTGAAGTCCATTTCTCTATCTAACTCTCTCATGTTATACACATTGGTATATGTTACGCAAGCATCTAGACTTACCATGTCATCACAGATGAGCTATAGTGATTGTGTGAGCGATACTATAATGTAGTGAAAAAATGAACTCATTAAAATTATGTCCACGGATCCAACGTAATGGTTGCTTATGGACAGTGTTGGCATGCTCCTTGTGTGATATCTGGTGACTGCACTTCCACCACAAGTCACATGAACACATAACACCGCATAGCAAAATGTATTTTCGACAAACCCAAGTTTGCTTGAAGTGATATCCATAACATCAGATAGAATCAACTCAACACAATTCTTAAACATTAAAAATTGTGGAGTTTAGGTTAATTGCCTTTTGTTATCAGCCCTTCAGTGTCTCCTTGATTTGGGAACTGGCTACTTCTGCATATTGCAACTTGTTGGCAGTGGTGTTGTTCTTACACGTACCTTTTGTCCTCGCAGATATCAAACCCAGTGCTGGATGAAGAAACTACTGCAGACACTACGTCCAAGAATGCCAATGAATCAAGAAAGCACAGTATCTTCCTCGAACATACACGAGCAGAGCACGAATCGTTTAGATTAGTTTTCGATCGGAGGCGCCTTCGGATCGGGATATCAGATACTGACGATGAGTAGACCGGGAGTTAGCTTCACTAGTCATCGCCACCATCCTCTCTGCTCTCCATAATGCTCCTGTTCGTCTTAGTTTTTGGTTTCTGAGAATGCAAGTCACGTCTTTGCGCCCAAGAAAGCAAATCGGACGCCATTGGCAAGGAATATGACCAGGGAGCGTGTGCAGATATAAAAAGTTGGATTAGTTAATCCTATTCTTTAGCCTTATTGTTTGTTACAGATCAAAGCTGCAAGTCTTTAAGTTATTGGGCATTCAGCTTTGAGTTTTGCGTGGGAGTTGGACAAAGGTGTGATGTAATTTAAAGAGAATGTGACGAAGAATATTAGGGATAAAAGTCGCGTTGCTTGTTTTATTGGTATCAGTGCTGTTCTGGAAGCCAAGGTTTAAAAAATCGGGTTCAACCGTGTCGGACCGTCGGTTCAAACCAATCGGACCGGTGATGATGTCATAATGGCGTCATCATTCCCATCGACTCAGAAAAAACCGGACCGTGCTTAATTTACTGGTCCGACCAGTCGAACCAGTTTTTTGAACCGATAAAATTTGATACATACATGTAAATATGTATTTATATATCAACGAAATAATCATTTAAAATGTCAAATATTTCAACATAAAAACATGATTGCCTATTTGAAATAAAACTCTACAAAAGGTAGTCACATTTTCTAGCATTATATATGAATATAATATTGTAATAATTAACTTGTAGTTGCTTTTAGAAAATTACTCCAAGAAAGTAGTGATACAAGTTGTATTCCAAAAAAGAGAGGGACATAACTGAAATTGTATAATTTAAGAAGGGGTAAAAACCCTATTATTTCATTATTTAAACCTTTATTTTTAAAAATATAATAAAGCATTAAATCCGGGTCAACCTGATCCAACCACCCGGGTCAACCCGGTCTGACCACTGGTCTGACCCGATTTTTTTATTTTCTTTTTTTTTAAAGTAATTACCTAAAAACAGCCGAATCGACCGGTTGAGGCTAGTTCTCGGTTCATCCAGTCCGACCGGCCGGTCCGGTCCGATTTTTTAAACCATAGTGAAAGCTATGTTTCTATCAAATGGCCAAGGAAACCTCTTTAATCCACTTGAATCTCCATACAAGTTTTCTTGTTCGGTTGGTTAGAGGGAAAAGGGATAAATATGTTTAGCAGAGGCATAACTGTTTAGAAATCTTATCACGAGATTGGATTCACGTGTAGATATAATCCTCAACCTGTTTTTTATGCATAGTGTTATTTATGCTTATATCAATGTATTTTTTTTTGATGGATTATATCAATGTATTTTCTATCCGCAAAACTTATGATTGTGACCCAAAAACTTGTAAAACCCTTGTGTAATTAGATTTTTTCTGAAATCGGACACATTATTTTTCTACTTGGTTGTAGAACGACCGGGCATCTTACATCAATGTAGGCAAAGTTGACCCACTCCTACAGCCTATCGACATCCGTCTGCACATATAAAACCACTAACCAAAATGCAATTGCTACTTCCGATTTTTGTATCCCAGCATAGAGAGAGAGAGTAAAACGGGGCTGCTCTGTGGAAGTACTCAACGGGTTGCTCCCACTTCTATTTTCCTTCTTTTTTTGGAAAATAAAAATATGTGTATTCATCACTATATCCCTTTAGCATTCCATTAAAATTTCGTCAGAAACAGAGACTCTTATATCCTTCATATAGAACAGATAATTTTAACGATTTTAGAATTGTTGCAATCAACCTGTTCTAGATGGAGTCATATGAATATTTGTTTCTAACAAAATTTTAATGGAATATTAGAAGGATATATTGATGAATATACATATTTTTATTTTACAAAAAAATGAATGGGGGTGGGAGCAGCCCGTTGGCTCCTCCCAGGTAGCATCCACATTTTACTCGTCTATACTACTACTATTACCGGGTTTTCATCCATGCTTATGCCACGTGTCACCAAAGACCTCTTTCGTTCATGCGCACCGATTTCTATTCCGCGTTAAGTCTGCGCCTTCCCTCTCTACATGCTGCCAGATGGCGAAAGGATGTTTCGGCTCTCGAAGTTTCGGATCCATCTGGCGAAACGAGGGTTTCTTTCTCGCGGTTGGGGTGCTCGTGGATTTCTTCCTGTGTCGCCTCTTCCTTCGTCTGCCTTCTCTCATCACCGCCTCTTCCTTCGTCTGCCTTCTCTCATCAGCGCTTCTTCTTCTTCTTGCTTCTTCTCCTCCAGGTGCTGTCGATGTCTTCCGTCAATGACCTCTTCAGTTATGTATGTTGAGTTCTTCGTCTGCTGTCTGTGGAAAAGGTGTGATTTCTTCTCCCTAAAGAAATTTCTTACTTATTACGTTATACATGTTTTCGTTGTCGGCTTATTTTGACGGTCGTTGATGTTAAGTTCTTCCCCCTGCTTAGTCCTTTATATAACCCTAAATTTTCCGGGGCTTTTCTTGCTCCTTTGGGTTTGCTTGGATGATCTCCAAAGGTAAATGATCTTGAATGGTAATGTGTTATTTCTTTCCCTTATTATTTTATCTATGTTTTCGTTGTTGGATTTCTTTAACGATTCTTCATGCTAACTGTGTAACCATGTTCCGTTCTTCATATAACCCTAACTATTTTCTTTAGTTCCCGTCGCTCCTCCAGTTCTTAGTCTGAGCTCCAAAGGTAATGTGAGGTCATGGGTTTTTTTATTTTTACTGTGTTATGCATGTTCTCCTTTTAGAATTACTTTTATGATCCTTGCTTTTAAGTGCGGCTGTAATTTTCATTTCCGTCGCTGAATACTAATTATGTTTTTTCCCAGGTTCCCGAACGTCAAGTTTGGTATGTGATGATTTAGCTCTTTCTTTTTATGCAAGTAGATAAATTTTAGTTTACTTATTATATGATGCATTTCTATTATTCCCTTAAATTTGTTTAAAGCTTGAAATCTGATATTGTTTGTTTTTCCTACGATGGAGTCATTGTTTCTGAAATGGTATTACATAACTGTCATTTCTGTAGTGTCTCCTTTCATATATACCTTCTTATGTTTTCGATAATTGTATGCAAGATTTATGCTGGATGGGAGGTATTTCTTCCAAAAACCTTATGTTACTATTGGGTTTGCTTAATCTATCTATTACTCATGTTATTATTGACCGATCTCTGTTCTTTATCTTTTATTCTTCTTTCGTTGGCGACTTCTTCGTAGTGTCTGTTTGATCTTGCTGTGCTGGAATTTGTTATTTGTTGATCTGTCTGTTTGCTTTTATTATCGCTTACAATATGGTTTTCTTCCACTGTCATATGATGTATTATGGAATTATAACATGGATATTAGTTCGTAAGTTCTATTCCAGCCTGTAATCTGCTATTATATATGTTAATTGTTGAAATAGATATATGTTCCATAAAAGTTCTTTACTATTATGCATTTACTCTACAAAAATATATGATGTTTTAAGAAATGTTATATGTATCTTCTCCTATTTCCATCGTTTTCCCCCTCATTTCTTTCTTTCGTTGCATCTTCATTTGCAACTGGACTTTGTGTATCTCTTTCTCAACGGTCGGGCTACAAATTTGGCTTCTCCTTTGTAACTTAAGTGTGACTTAATTTAATCTTCCGTCGATGGATGTTATGGCATGGGTTTCCTTTGGAATGCGATTTACTATCTGCCTGTTGTTTTACTATCTGTCATTGTCATTTATTTCGCAGAAGGTCTTGATGGTTTTTTTTGTAAGTGTTTTTATTTGTAATGTCTCTCTCTTCTTTTCCAAAATTTCCTTTACCTTATTGATTCCTATCGTCGATATCGATTTTAATGGGGTTAATCTATTACTTGCTGTCACCATTTGCTTTGCAGAAGTTATTGATGTGTGCTGGGTATTATGGATTTCCTATAGGTTTTCTCTTTATTCGTTGGTAATCTTCCAGATATTTGTCTTATGATTGCTCCAATTTATGTTGTTTCTATTTGCTTCTGACAGATTTTTATTGATTCCTTTTAAAGATTTCCCTTTGTACTTGATGTTATAATATGATTTTATGATTTACTCTGTCATTGATTTTTTATTCGAATGTTTTTCTGTGTTTTTTTTCCTATTTACCTTCATGTTAGTTTTCTCTACAATTGGTATTCACTCTAATGGGATAATTATACTAATATCGTCATCGATTATCGTCTACAAGTTACTGATGTTTTGTGGATTTACCTCGAGTTATAATAGCTTTTGTCTTGATTTGTTGTTGACCTTTAAGATATTTGTTATATGTCTGTTGCTTTAATATATGTTGTTGTCGTTTGCTTCTCACAGGTTGTTTTGCCTGTTTACTAAAATCTTCTCCTGTCTGCTATAATATGCTTGTGCTTATTGATGTTTGTTATGATATGATTAAGATTCTTCTTCGAAAATAATATTTAGGGTTTCTGTTACTCATATTATTTCTGCTTGTAATTTTGTTACATATATTTTCTTTATAAACTTACAACATATCAATATTGACAAAAGCCCCAAAAAAATTGAAAGTAACCTTTTCTGCATTATGTAATATCTCATTCTTTAGATATTTGCTAGATGTTTGCTCTAATCTTTGTTCTTGTCATTTACTTTTGAGAAGTTATTGATGCTTTTTGTGAAAGGGGGGTTTCTTTCTAATGGATGTTATGATATTATTTTATGTTTTCCTATGCATTGGTAGGTCAGTATATTTTACAACATCGTTTCTTTGAATATATTAAGTACTGTAAGAGTTGATAGGATACAAAGAACATATATGGATGTAGATAGTACTGAGCATAAGTTATTAATGCTTGCTATTGCATGATTGTGCCTATTGATGTTTCTTACTAGACAATTTACATACTGCTTTCCAGACAATAACTATGTTTTTTTCCTGCTGCTAATTTTTCGATTTTTAATAGTTCTATATATATATTTATTGAAATTGCAGTGGGTCAATATTGAAAGGAAGAAAAAAACCATTACAGGCAAGCTTCTTTCCATACTATAGTACTTTTCTATGTTGATGTTGTATCTTCTCTTATTTCCATCTTTTTTCCCCCTCATTTCTTTCATTTCTTGCATCTTCATTTGCAACTGGACTTTGTGTATCTCTTTCTCAACAGTCAGGCTACAAATTTGGCTTCTCCTTTGTAACTTAAGTGTAATTTAATTTATTCTTCCGTCATTCTCATCTATTTTATTTGTCATTCTCATCTATTTCTCAGAACTTCTTGATGGTTTTTTAAGTGCTTTTATTTGTAATGTCTCTCTCTTCTTTTGCAAATTTTTATTGACCTTACTGTTTCCTGTCGTCGATATCGATTTTAATGGGGTTAATCTATTACTCACTGTCACCATTTGTTTTGCAGAAGTTATTGATGTGTACTGGGTATTACGGATTTCCCATAGGTTCTCTCTTTGTTCGTTGGTAATCTTCGAGATATTTGTCTTATGTTTGCTCCAATTTATGTTGTTGTTATTTGCTTCTGACAGATTTTTAATGATTTCTTTTAAAGATTTCCCTTTGTACTGGATGTTATTATATGATTTTATGTTTTACTCTATCATTGATTTTCTATTCGAATGATTTTCTCTCTCTTTTTCCCCTATTTAAGTTGATGTTAGTTTTCTCCAGAATTGGTATTCACTCTAATGGGATAATTATACCAATACCGTCATCGATTATTGTCTACAAGTTATTGATGTTTTGTGGATTTCAACCGAGTTTTCATAGGTTTTGTCTTGATTTGTTGTTGATCTTTGAGATATTTGTTATATGTATGTTGCTTTAATATATGTTGTTGTCGTTTGCTTCTCACGTGTTGTTTTGCCTGCTTACTAAAATCTTTTTCTGTGTGCTATAATATGATTGTGCTTATTGATGTTTGTTATGATATGCTATGATTAACTTTCTGTTTCGAAAATAATATTTACGGTTTCTGTTACTCATATTTTATCTGTTTGTAATTTTGTTACATTTATATTTTTTATCAACTTACAACAGATCAATATTGACAAAAGCCCAGAAAAAACATTGAAGGTAACCTTTTCTGCAGTATATAATATCTCATTTTTGAGATATTTACGAGATGTTTGTTCTACTCTTTGTTCTTGTCATTTACTTTTGAGAAGTTATTGATGCTTTTTGTGAAAGGGGGGTTCCTTTGTAATGGATGTTATGATATCATTTTATGTTTTTCTATGCATTTGTAGGTCAGTATATTTTACAACATCGTTTCTTTGAATATATTAAGTACTGCAAGAGTTGGTAGGATACGAAGAACATATATGGATGTAGATAGTACTGAGCAAAAGTTATCAATGCTTGCTATTATATGATTGTGCCTATTCATGTTTGTTACTACAATTTACATACTGCGTTCCAAACAATAATTATGTTTTTTGCTGCTGCTAATTTTTCTATTTTTAGTTTTTCTATATATATATTTCTTGAAATTGCAGTGGGTCAATATTGATAGGAAGGAAAAAACCGTTACAGGTAAGCTTCTTTCCATACTATAGTACTTTTCTATGTCGATGTTGTATGCGTAATTTATTTTATGTGCAATTAAATTTCCTTAATGCTCATTAAACTCTGTCTGCCTTTAAATGTAGAGCATCTTTAACTATTGTCGTTTTCTTATAAATATAAAATTTGAATATCTTCTCGATGCATGATATATCAAAAAAATGTTGGTATTTATGTTTCCGTTGTGTTAACCTTTGGTAATGAATATGGATATATGCACATTTGTAGGTCAGGATATCTTACAGCAGCGTCTGCTTCACTATATTAAGTGGTACAAGAGTTGATAGGATACGAAGAAGATATATGGATGTAGATAGTACTGATCATGTAATAGGTTTAAGAGAAGTATTTAAGATAAATAGACAGGGATGTATGGATATAATACGTACGAAAAAAAGGAAAAAGAAATTTGACTGTCATGTGAGAATTGTTGAAATAGGTGATTCTTCTAAATCATATAAAACTTCCAATCTTAAAGGATCATCCATTAATTGTTTGGGTACAGAAAATGCAAGAGAGAACAGTCCACGTGAATTACTCAAAGGTTAGTATTTAAATGAGGTTGAGGATTTTTTTACTTTTCCATGGTTATTTCTTATATTATATGTATTTTACTTGAATGCAGTACTAGATTTGGGTTATCCAAATTGTACTTGCGAATACTGCGGGGCTATATTTTGGTTTGATGAGTGTCTTAAGAAATCACGAACAACAAGTAAACCTATATTTTCTTTATGCTGTGCTAAAGGGAAGATTAAGTTAAAACCCTTGCCTCCTACACCACCTTATCTTGAATTGTTACTTAATCACGAAAGAGGGTATACAACAAAGAAATTCACTGAAAAAATCAGAATCTATAACTCCATGTTCTCTTTTACATCTATTGGTGTGAAATTCTTCTACTATTCATAAACCTCTTCTTCTACTAATACTTATTTCCCTCAATTATGCAGGTACGTGTCGCCTTTGTTTCAGTGGACCTTCCAGTTTCCAGCTCCTCCTTTCTACATGTCCTAAAATGTTTTAAAATGTTGTTTTGTTATAAACTACTGAACAACTAGACATTTTCGTCTCTATTTCTTCCTTTGTTAAAAAAGACTCCAGACTTTATATGCCAGCTACCTTTTCTCTAATGCTTCATTTTGTTAAACAACTTATTCCAAAATAACTTTAACATAACAAATTGGGCTTATTTCTTTCTTTAGACAGTCAGCAACCATTGCTACCGCCAAGAAGGTATGGTTACATTCTGCGTTATATGTTTGTTTACAATTAAATCTTTAAGTTGCTACTACCATATTTTCTTCACTTCCGATAAATGTCAACATCAAATTTATTCGTGCAGATATGTATCATATTCATAACTTCTACAAGTAAAGTTTACTTCTTACTGTTTTGCAAATATTTTACTTCTACTTAATGTTTACTTTACTTTTCTTCCCACCGCGAAGCGCGGGTATGCTTCCTAGTATATATATATATATGTGTGGGGGGGGGGTTGTCCTCGCTCCATTTTTTGCCATTTTTTTATTTTTTTTGAAGAATATCGCCATGAATATTCATCCATATATCCCTCCTACATGTCATTCAAATTTCATCAGAAACAGAGACTCATATGCCCTCCATCTAGAACATGTACAGTTACAGTAGTTCTAAAACCGTTAAAATTACATGTTGTGGATGGGGAGCATAGGAGTCTCCGTTTCTGACGAAATTCGAATGACATGTAGAAGGAATATAGAGATGAATATACATGACGATATTTTTCAAAAAAATAAAATAAATTTACAGAAATGAGGTGGAGGCAACCATGTTGGCAACCTCGAGGGACAGTTTCATTTTTTCCATATATATATATATAACACAGTCCAAAATCACTGCTCCCATGCTCTCATATTTTTTTTCCTGATCGTCTCTCACTCTTGATCTTCTCTCTCCTAATTGAACTGATCTAGAATCACTTCTTTTTTTTGCTATGTAAATAAACCATATATTCCAAAAAATGGGGCTATAACTGGTTACAACAAGAAAAGGGGGCTAACAAAAGCAGCCAAAAAGCAGAATATGCAATGAGAGAAAACAAAAACCAAACTAAACCGAACCCAAGAGGAACAAAAACTCAGCAATCGGCCTAGAACTTGATAGCAGTGTACATATCATGTACTTCCGAGATGAGGCGTTCAGGAGAGGAGCAGCCCGAGTGCGCCCATCTACGATTGCGCTCCCGCCAAAGGTGCCAGATCACGATCGCAAGGATGGTGGCGAAGGTGGAGCAATCAGTCGTGGAGGGCAAGTTGACAATCCAGTTAACCTGGTCCAGAAGAGCATTACCAGCAAGAGAGAGGAGGCCAAAGGAGTGATAGGCTGCCAGCCAAACTGCAGAGGAAAATGTACAGCGGATGAACAAATGGTCATGCGATTCATGCGCAGCAGCGCACAGCCCACAAGCGGGCGGAAGGGACATTCCAAACGCATTGAGTCTATCAATAGTAGGTAAAAGGCCCTGTAAAAAGTAAAAGCAAATGAGGGCGGAATGTGACGATCCCAGATCACCCCATACCAATGGACCAGGTCGGCCCGCTGCCGAAGAAGGTCGAGGGCGCTGGCAAAGGAAAAGCCAGAGAGCGAGTGGATCCAAGAAGCATACATAATATCCCCACGAATAGCTCCCCTCAAGCTAGGGCGCAAGGCCAACATTTTGCGCCAAAGAATTGAGGAGGAGGAGGAGGAAGGCGAGATATCCCAGAAGGAGCTGATACCAATGTATTTGTTACGCATATACTCAGCCCATATGGAGGCATCGGCCGAGAGAAGCCTCCATACCCAAGAGGCAATCATGGCGCGACGAATGGATAATAGGGACTTGAGGCCAAGGCCCCCCTCCCTTTTCGGGAGACAAAGACGGCTCCAAGCAATGTCATGGCGCTTACGCCCCCACGGGAAGTGGGCACACATATTATCAATGCGTCTGATATTGGCAATAGGAATGATGACGCCTGCAGCCCAATAAAGCAAGATTCCTCGAATCACCGTGTGCAGAAGCTGAGCTCTGCCCGCCATTGTTAAGCATCTAGCGCTCCATCCATTGAAAAGGTTCCTGATCCGATCCTCAAGGACACGCTTGTCACAACTGCGGCCGTAGGAGGAAGCCATCGGGAGACCCAGATAAATAGCAGGAAGGCGCTGTTGAAGCATCCATGTTTCTAGGGTAGCAGCGAAATCACAATTTGCCCATCTTGGCCTGAAAATTCTGCTTTTCCTTGGGTTAAGCTTAAGCCCCGAGACGAATTCAAACTCAAGAAGAATGTCACAAATGAGGGTAAGGGAGCGGGTGGTGCCCTTGTAAAAGAATAGGAGATCGTCAGCGTAGATAAGATGAGTAGGTGCAGAAGTGCGACCACGCCCCAACATGAGGAAGCGGCCCTCCAAGGCAGCCATCTCGACAATGGTGGAGAGGGACTCCATAGCAATTGTGAAGAGCAATGGGCTAAGAGGATCGCCTTGCCGCAATCCTCTAGTCCCAGAAAATAAGCCATGCGGGGTCCCATTAATCAGAATAGAGAACGAAGCTGTAGAGATGCAATTCTTAATCCAAGAGATCCAACGGAGGCTGAAACCCATGTCCGACAGGGCACTGAGAATGAAGGAGTGATCAACCGAGTCAAAATCCTTAGAGATGTCAATCTTGAGGCAAGTTTTGTTGTGCGACCCACTTCTTCGATCAAATCCATGAAGAATTTCATTAGCCAGCCGAATATTATCACTAATAAGTCTCCCCTTAATAAAAGCAGTTTGATTAAGGGAGATGAGGGATGGTAGGACCGCAGAAAGTCGAGTGGCCAAGGTCTTGGTGAAGATCTTATAAATTACATTACAACCCGATATTGGCTGGTAGTCCCCAATATTGGCCGGGCTTTGGACCTTTGGGATGAGAGTAAGGAACGTGTTGTTAACTTCCCTAACCATCCCCCCTCCATTATAAAGGAACTTCATTGTGTCCTGGATAGAATCTTTCACGAGAGGCCAATGGGTCTTGAAAAATTTTGCATTGAAACCATCGGGCCATGGGGCCTTAGCCGATCCGATGGAGGCCAAAGCCTCCCATATTTCATCAGAAGAAAACGGCCTATCCAGCCAGGCTATAGCATCCTCTGTAAGACATCTTTTCGGGGGGGGGGGGGTGCGTCCTCGCAGCTCCATCCAAAGAAGGGGCTAAAAGATCCATGAAGTGATCTTCGGCAGCCCTAGCCACATCGATTTGGCGCACAACAGTGTTACCCGCAGGATCCAAAACGTTAGTAATGAAGTTTTTTGAGCAGCGTGCTTTGGCCAGGAGATGGAAGTAGCGAGTATTGCGGTCCCCGAGATTTAACCAATCCGCCCGACTTTTTTGTTTCCACAGGGACATCAAGTCATCATCCAGAGTCAAAATATACTTCTTGACATCCAAGTCCAGTTGAGCAAGGTAAGGATCAAGAGGCGCTTCAGCAAGGGCATACGAAATGGCCAGGAGGAAGGACTTGGCACTGTTAGAGTCGGTAATTGCATTGGCTTCCTTAGAAGCCCACCGCTTCAACGCTAGCTTAACATTTTTTAATCTCTTAGCAAGGCAGAAGAGAGGATTACCATAGACAGAAGTCGCCCAAGCCGCCAAAACCGAGTCCAAGTAACCAGGGCTTAGCATCCACTAGTCAAAAAATCGGAAGGGGGCCTTGCGATGTAGCTTGGGGCAAATTGTAATGGTCATCAATAAATGATCCGAATGCGGCAGGGGGGAGTAGCACAGCTTGGCGGTGGGAAGGGAGGAAATGAAGTTCTCATTCGCCAAAGCCCCGTCCAGCCGAGCGACAATACGTCCCGAACCAATAGAGCCATTGTTCCAAGACCAAGGGTTGCCATTAGCCTCGAAATCCAATAAGCCACAATCAACGAGACAATCATTGAAGTCATCCATGGATGCTCTAGCAGCCAAACGGCCTCCTAGTCTTTCGTTGGAAAAGTGAACCGCATTGAAATCCCCGAGAACAAGCCAAGGGCCATGAATACCCAGGCTAATCTCGCGCAAGTGATGCCAAAGCTCCTTTCGTAGACTTTGGGTATTCTCCCTATACACCACAGAGAGGTTGAGAGAGTAGCCGCCATGGCTTTTGCAAAGCATGGAGATAGCCTGATCGTGGATACCCACAATTTAACAAGCCCAAGAGGAAGTATTCCAAAGGAAGCAGACACGACCAAGGCCGGTGTTGTTATGCACCAGCTTCCAGCCCACAGGGATAGAATTCTCGAAGCGAGCCCTATTAGGAGGACGTATTTTGGTCTCCACAAGGCCAATAAGTTCGGCATTAGCCAGAAGAAGTTACTTGAACATAGCTTTAAATTTCCTGGGCCTATTAAGCCCACGGGTATTGCAGACCACAATGGACATTAAAAGGTCGTGGAGATGGGGTCGATGACCCGCCCTTTAGCTTTAGAAGGAGCTCTAGGAGGTTTCTTTTTTCTATGGGTTGCCATGACCCATTCTGGATTGGGCTCAGAGATAATAACAGGCCCCTTAGCCTCTGCATTGAGGTTACCCTAAGATGATGACTGCCCATGCGCATCAGCCGAAGAAGAATTGAGATCAATAAAGCAAGGGGAGGCACTGCTAGTGGAGCCAGGCCTCCTACTCGACGAAGCCATTCTGTGGAGAATTTTCCTGGTTCCAAAACCAAAGGAAGGGGCTTTCATCGCATGATGATAGCGTTTTTGGGATCTGTCCGAGGAGAGGGGAACTTCCCCTGAGTTAACCGGGGGTTCTGGTGCTTTAGGGATGTCCGGGACCTCCGAAAACATTGCCCCCGATGTACCATGATTGGTATCGGAAGCCTCAAGGTCTCAATAGTTTCAACAGAAGCGTCTATATTCATGAGGGGGATGCCGGAAGCCTCGACCTGCGCCTGATTAGCCTCAGAGCTGGCAGGCATAACCGGAACAACAAAAGGGAAGTGCTTGGAGGAATGCCCAAAAGCAACACAATTTTGGCATTTTGGGGGAGCCCATTCCAGCTCAACTTGCACCTGCTGACGGAGACCAGAATAGAATAGCAAGGGAACAGTCGAGGGAATCTCCTTCGATGCATGCACGGAGATACAGCAGCGGGCATACTTCCCAGCAGCTGTAGCCGCGTCCACAAACAAAGGGACACCAATTAGGATCACTAATTTATTCAAAATGAGTTCATTACAGAGCCCAAGGCCTAATCCATGGAACCTAACCCACAGGGGGATCTCCGATAGAAGATCCTTCTCCATGCAGGCAACATCATCCCATTTACGCAGGACCATGAACCGGCCTTGGAACAACCAAGGACCCGAGGCTAAGATTCGATCACAGTTAGAAGCGGAGGAGAGTTTCAAGTAAAAGAAACCATTTGACCTTGGGAGCAGCTTGTATTGCCCCAACAGACGCCAAACCTTTTCAATGAAGGCTGATAGGTGTTTGAGAAAAGGTTGTTTACCAAGCACATAGAAGACAATGGTGTTTTCCCAGATGCTGGCAATGCTGCGGGCTTCGGCCTCAGATACGAAAGCAACTTCGAAGCCATCAACGATGGCTGGCAATGCAAACTGGAGAGGCCGAGCTTCGGAGGCAGGAGTGGGGGCTGCACCACAAACATCCCGCCAAGAGGGGATTGGAGGAGGAGCCGCCGGGTGAAGCGGGCGATTAGGGTTTTCAGGCGGTGGGGAGGGGTTGGGGGCGGGAGGGGGAGGGTTAGGGTTCATTGCGGGGTTGGGCTGCTGTCATTATTATTGCTTCTCTCAGCTCTCATATTTTTTTCCATATTTTTTTCCTTTACGGTCCGTTTGTTATGCTGGAATAGAGGTGGGAATGGATTCGTCATTCCTATGTCGATTCCATTCCCGTGTTTGTTAGATCATATTAAGGCATGAATAACGATTACAATGGAAATCAGATTCTCTCATATATGGGAATTGCCATTCCTAGGTACCCCCTAGGAATTGAGATTCCATTCCTTACAAATGCTAACAATACATTCTTCTTCAATATTTTTTAATTATTATATTCTTGTTATAAATATATGGTTAGCGACATGGATATGCGTTTTTCTTTTTTAGATATTGTTTTGGATAGCGACATGGATATGGATATATGGACACTGACATGATATGTATATATATGCAAAAAATCGGATAAGTTACAAATATATGCATATATGGATACTAACATGGATATGGGATTTTATTGTGGATACAGATATAGATACGATTCAATTCTTTTGGATACGGATACAAATGTGGTTACACGATATTCCAGCAGATACGAATACACATATATAATATCTATTATATGGATAAGATATATCTAATATGATTTGTTTTGCGGATACGGATAGGAACATGGATGTGCTTTTTTTCCAGATATGGATATGGACAAGGATATATAATTTTTTCTAATATGGATATGGATGCAGTTTTTAATTTTTTTCTAAGACATGCATATTGACTATATTCTAGTGGATACATATATGGACATGGATATGGATTATGTTTTTTTTAGATATAAATATCGACATGGATGAGGATTTTTTGGCGGAAACGAATATGGACATGAAGATAGATTTTTATTTTTTTGTAGCTATAGATATAGATACTGATACAGATACCATTT